>VZRS01011868.1:502814-591799 GCA_013398055.1 Ifrita kowaldi
GTGGTTTGTTTGTTTGTTTGTTTGTTTGTTTGTGGTTTGTTTTCAGTAAGTAATTTTGGTTTAAATTTAATTTTCTGATTGAAACAATTTTGCCTGTAAAAGTTCCAGGGTCCCACTTACCATGCACCTTCTGTGTTATGTACCTGGTTCAGAAAGAATCATGTTTGGGGAAGCGGCTCACTCTCTCCTTAGACTTAAGTAGGGAGCTTATGACTGTTAGACCTATCACCGTAGCTTTAACTAGAGCTAAATAAGTTGCCAACTCCTTGAGCAGTGAAAACATTTAGGAAAAAACAATGTCTTACTGTGGCTTTCTCAGGAGGCTTAAACAGAAAAATACTATTTTTGTCCTTGCTTAGAGTTTCAGCAAGAAATGGAACCAAAGCTCAACTGTCCAAAGAGGCTACGACTCCACATCAAGCAAGACCCTTGGAACCTCCCCAGCAGTGTCCGGAGCCTTGCCCAGAATATCAGAAAATTTGTTGAAGGTTAGTAACAGCAACATGCTCGTAAATAAGCACTTCATTAATGATACAGAGGGAAGGGAAGAGATACAACTGCTTCCTGCTGCTTCTAGGCAAGATCTGTGGAACACAGTGTTGTCTGCAGGACTTTTTTGTACTCTTAATAACAAGGTTAGTGCAGTTTATCTCAGCTGTCTTGCACTTACCCTATTGGCTTTAGATGCTGAAGAGAAAATGGTCTTCTGACAACTGAAAACAAAGGAACCGTTTGTTGTATGTGGTAGGTTATTTCAGTTGCTACTGAAGTTCAGTGGGCTTGACTGATTTGTCACAGAAGTTCATGGGACTGATACACCAAAACGAGGCTTTTATTGAAATTAAACCATTTTTTTTTCACCGTCTTAACTGGAAAGATGAAGACTCTGCAGCTTTTATCCTGTATCTTGGTCTTCTCTGTGCTTTTCTGGAGTCATTATGCCTCCTTCTGCTATGAAGCCATGGTTTTCACTTAATCCATCCCAGCTGATGCTATCACTCCTCCTCCTCTGCCTCCTTTCCACCACTGTGTAGAAGTTACCAAGTACTCTGCTCCTCTTCACCATCAAGTGACAATGTGAGCTGAGGTTTTATGCTTTCTCCCCTTCTTCATAAGAAAGTTAACTGGCCTTTCCCCTCCAGAATATCTTGCCTGTAATTTCTGCCTTATTTCCTGTGCTGCTTGATAAAGAAACAGAAATAATGATTGGGATTATTTCTATAAAAATGCTTGCACTAGGAGTCTACGTGGGAACAAAAACTTAGGTCAAGCTTTATAAGATTTGTGTGTGTGTTTAGCTTCTTCTTTTGTGGGCTAATTTCCACAATGTCCCTTAAAGAAACTGTTAAATATCAGATCAATGGGAAAGAGCTCTGTGATAAGTTTTATTATGATGAGCTTCCAAAAACCAGACAGCCAAAGCAAACAAACTCCTCCGTCTCTGAACTGGCATTTCTGAATTGAATACATCATATTTTCAGACCCTGGGCTAGAAAATCATAAAAACAACAACATAAATATCTCCTTTTTGGAGTCAAACACAGTGGGTTGACTCTCCAATACTAAGAATGCTTATTTTAGTTTAATGGTGGCTGTCACTGAGTGAAAAATTAATAAATAGTTTTGAATCCTTTTTTTTCTCCAGGTCCTTCTTCAGCCTAAACCAAATTAGTTTCAAGTATTAATCAGTGTTCCTTTCAAAGTTGAGGAGGAATGGAAATGTGTCTTGAACAGTCCTTCCTTACCCACTTTCGGAAGCTATGCTTACCAGACCATTTTCACATAACATGTTTGCCCATGAATAGAATTAGTAGACCTAACCCATTTTAACATTGGTCATATACCCTCAGTACTGAGCTGAGATGATTCAAAATTTTGTGGGAGAGTTCATCAAGGTCCAAATGACTTGCTGCCTCTCTGTAATATAAAAATTATTTTTTACTATACTCAGCTCAGTATTGAGATGCAACCAGCAGCTGGGTTTAACTGAAATTAGATGAACAAGAAGCAGGGTTAATAATGTTTTTAACAGCTAAATTTTCCCTTTGTGTCTTCATTTCTTGGTTTCTTCCTTCCTGTCTTGCCATTATACATTGTGTTCACAGCTGGTCTGGATACCTAGGAGAACCACTAGTACTGCCCTGAGCTATTTATGGCTGAAAACCTAACACATGGTACAGAGAGTCATCTCCCCCTTTCTTCTCTTATTTGCCTGATTTAGGAAAAAACCCAAAAGATGTCCCCTAATATGACTATTTAGTTGGGCTTATGGGAACAAGTTGAGTAATGTCTTGGGATTTTAGAAGAATCTTCCTGGGTTTTTTTTTAAGTAAAAGGCAATATTTCAGTAATTGAGGTAATCAGATATATTTTTCTCTTCTAAGAGGAAGTAGTCAAAGGAGACCACGGATTCAACTTCACTCACTGTGGGGGAAAAAAGTGTAATTAAAACCTCCAGTTGTTATAAACATACTTAAACGTTATTGCTCAATGTTAGAGTAAGGATGAATACAATAAATTAATCTCCTTATTGAAAACTGACTTATTTTTCTTTTTATAAAAGTGTCACAGGATATTGTAATTTTTATTCATTGTTCTGTTGCATTGCAGAATCTATTAGATTAGATTGATTAGTGCATTAAAGCAAGAGACATGGGAGCCTCAGAAAAATGAGATGTTTTAAGTCCTAGATACTAAGATTCCTTTTATTTACTTTGTTTAATAAATATGAAGAAATGGGAAAACTCAGAATGCCTTGAGGATGATTGCTCTGGTCTGTCAGTTTTCTGTTTATTAGTGTTGGAATTGGGAGTACTGTTAAAAAAATCCACGAAGCTTAGCACAGATTAAAAAAAACCACAAAAAAAAAAAAAAAAAAACAACAAACCAAAAAAACAAAAAAAACCCAGAAAAAACATAAAAGGAGACTCCTTGACAGGAAATTTAACATATAGCCAGAGATTACTTTGTTTCATTTAATTTGCCTTACCAGATCATTAGAGAAAGAAAAAATTTCAATGGTTATGGTAAAAGGCAGCCCTAGAAGGCTAATCTAGTTTCTAGAATTGAAGAGTTTTCTGAAGTAGTATGCAGGTTATAGGAGGATTTATCTGGAGCTAAGTAATTAAGAAAAGAATGAAGGTACTTCTTGGATTGACTGGGCCTAATAAATTGTTAAACCAATAAAGCTAAAGATAAGTTGTTGGCACAGGCAGATCTTTGAAGGTGAAGTACTTGATTTTGGTGGAGAGGGCAGTAGTCAGGGCAGGAATTGGACAGCCACCAAATACAGGAAGAATAATGTAGGTATGTGACTGTGAATCTGTGTGAGATACGTTAACATGAGAATCGGAAAGCACAGGAGGAAAAGACTGGAGCAGGAACCAGAAAAATGAACGAGATGGATGGAAAGAAAGGGACTCAACAACAAAAGGGTGTAAGCAAAATAAAGAGAAGGAGACATTTCTGTAGTTGCTTTTTCCTAAAGAAAAAATAGGTAAGATTTTTGATCAGAAGAAGAGATGTTGTGGAGAAAGCCAGATTTCTAGCCAGCTAGTCATGTAACTACATGAGGAAGTGCAGTTGTTTTTCTAGCACTGTAATTTTAATTTTAAACAGGACATTCGTTACGATGCAATTGAGAAAGTTCGCATGTATTTTAATTTAAATTAGGAGTGAGGTGTGAAGGAGCCTTTCAGTTATTGAAGGTATAAAAAATGTGTGTCAATTTAAATCATAAACCATGCAGTGCAAAATATTTTCAGATGTGAAAAACAAAATAAAACTAAAATCTAGCAAAGATCAGAATAGCAGAATAACGTGTTTTTTTTAATAAAGTACAAAAGAAGGTTTAAAAATAAAAGAACCTGAGGGCATCTTGCATTACAAATGAGAATCTAAGAGAAATTGCCAGGGAATTATTCTTTTCCGTACAACATGTATCAAGAAGGAGTGAGAACTTCCATAGCATTTGTTATTTGTTGAAAAACAAATGATTGACGTCCAAAGTTCACATCTAACCCCAGGTAAGTAGACAAATAATCTAAAAACACTCTTTTGCCTGTGGGTATATTTTGAAGCAGAAAATACTTATAGCAGTGATAAAAGAGAGTTGCAGTGTCCTGTGATTTCCCCATAAGCAGGAAATCATTATTTATAGATACCTCAAATTCTTTTGAATTTAGAGATCCAACAAATCTTACGTAAAACAAGCTGCAAGTAATAGCCTTGATGTATCTAAGTTATTCAGAGAAAATCTGTATTTCCCTACACCGTATTTTCAGTTACCAATTTGTATTTGGACTCCAAGACACCAAGTTATTAATCTCTCTAAGTTGTTGTGTTTTTTTTTTTTTTAAAGACAGAAGGCTAAGGGAAAGACCTAGCACCAGGAATTTTCAGGAACAATTAGTAATTTAAAATGTCTGGGTGTTTGTATTGAGACAATGTGGCAGTAACAATGTAGGGGGGAAACACATCAAATTATCATGTTGTCCATATAGCCAATTTCAGCTCTGCTTGGGCACTGAGCAGGGCTTTGAATAGGAGTGCAGAGAAACTTGAGTGTGTGAAAGAAGGTTTAGAAAGATGTGAAGGCATGTGTAGTGTTGTGTTCCTCCAAGCAGTACCTGTAGGACAACTGATGTGCTAAATGTTTGGCACTCTCTAAGGTTATGGCAGATTTTTAACCTGCCTGCTTCTTGCAGCACTGGTTAACACATTTAAATTTGTGCTCTGGTACATAAAGTGTGCTTCCTTCAGCCTGCCTGCAGCCTTTGGAAAGCAGCCCCCTCCAAGAAAAACATAAAAGGTGGCCGCGGGAAGTGTAAAAAGATACAAACCCACATGCTTACCAGTGTAAATTAAGATTTTTTTATTATTATTATTTGTACCTTTTTACTTCATAGATTGTTAAATGAAAAGACATTTTTGAAGCAAAATAAAACCCTGAAGGCTGAGAGTAAAGTGAAAATGCTGTTGTGTTTTGCCTAAATGCTTTGGTCTACATTAAAATGAGGATAATTTGAGGTTTTTGGGTATGAACAAAAGAGTACAAGAAAGGAAGAAGAAAGAATTGGGGTAGTGTGGGAATCAATGAAAACTGGTCTTGTTTTTCAAAATTTTGAGATGGGATTTCATCGTGTATGGACTTGCTCTGACCAGCTGGTACTCATGTACTCTGAGATAGTAGCTGCCTTTTCATGTGTCTTTTTCAGTGATGGTGCTTTTGATTATTATAAATTTTTGTCAAGTCATATGTACAATTAAAGTTGAAGTTGAGACTCATTACTGTTTTGTATGTATGAATCAGGATTGCCTACAAACAAGTTGGAATTAAGCTGGTATAAAATGAGGAACTGCAAATGCATTATTTTATTGATGAAAACACTTTTAACCATGACCTCAAAATATTTTCTTCTTTTTCTTTAAGAGGTGAAGGCACGAATACTCTTGGCACTTCTAGAATATACAGGTAATATTGCTTGCTTTGGGAGGAAGGGAAGTGAATGTGGATGGTTTGAAATAATTTTTGCTTTTGAACAGAAATACTGTGTTTACATTAAGGGGAAAAAATCTCAGATATGATAAAACCTGATAATCAGCAACTTCATCCCATGTTTATAGTAAGGATTCCTGAAGAACACAATTCCAGACATTTTTAACAAACACTGCACCTTTTTTTTTTTTAATACAAAATACCTTATCTGGTCATTTACTCTAGATCTTGGCAGATAAGGTAAGTACTAAAGACTCAGCTTTAGCACAGTGTCTCAGCTGCCTTTCTTCTTTGGGCGTTTTCTTATTTGCTGTTTTTCTGTTCATTCCCATCTGCTTCCAGATTTATACTGCTATTTTAACCCATGCCTTTCCTTTTATCTCTTTTTAGAGAATATTTAAATTCCTCCTTTCTGGAAGGACTCTGGTTTTTCTCTGTATTCTACTATGATGCCATACAGCTTAAAAGACATGAAATAGGGATGTGTGTCTGCAAAATAAATGTCAGTGGATCAGTATCTAAAAAATAATATCTATGGCATAAGTTTCCCTACAGTTTGTACGTGTTCACGTAGGCAGCTCATTATTTTAACAATCTTACAGTACTACAGGAATGCAGTATTTCATTATTTTTGTTGTGACGCACAAGAACAATTTTATAAACAGGAATATAACCTTCTTGTCAGATTTCCTCAAAATATTACGAAAGTTTTTGATAATTCCTCAGTTATCCTAAAATAAGGAGTGAGTGGAGAAAATATCCTAGACTTTACTTTTTAAAAGCAGTTTTCCCTATTTATGTTGTTTTGTAAATTAGTAAATTCTCCAGTTTATTTTGTATAAAAATATTTTTGTAAATGGACCCCAAAGTGCTCTTGTATTCAGTGTCTGATGTTCAAGTAGTATTAAATGAGATTCAGAAATGTGTTTGAGACAAAAGAGGGCTGCTTCAGAAGCAGGAAATATAGAGGAAGTCAGCTGCTGTTAGAGAGAAAGAGATAAAATTCAGCAAAGTGAGGAAACAACGTTTGTTGGGCTTAAATCCTGAGCACTGCTGTAACACTGGAAAGTTTTTGACCATAGAGAAGCCAGTGGGGTTTTTAAAGCTGGAGATGCGTGTAATTTTTAAAGACAAAAAATTCTGTACTGGATTTGCACAACTTGAGAGAGACAGAGAGTTGATTTGAGTATCAAAAAAAAAAAAAAAGCACATTGAGTCACAGTGCATAAACAGTAGTGATTTGACCATTTATGGAAAATGTTCCCAAGGTTCTGAGAAACTGTCAAATAGAATAGATACGATAGCAAAAGAGTGTTCACTGTTATCAATAGCTGAGGAACAGACTGAAGAAGGTCTCAGAGGAAAATAGACAGAATGAGGTTACTTTGAGAAATATTTGGAGTCCAAAAAAGCGCATTTTAAAATTTGGTAATAACTTTATGAGTACCGAATAATTTCTGCTGACTTACCCATTCATCAGAATTCTTGTCAGCTCCATAGAAAAGCTGGAAAAGGACTGAAGCCTATTAGAGGCAGAGGAATCTAGTAGCAAAGACAAATATTTTAGGCTTTGGAAAGACCTCTGTATCACCTGATCTGCTTCTCTTGCTCTGAGAAAGATTAAGTCTACCTGTACCATTGTGATTGATGTTTGCTTAACAGCTTATAATGATAAAATTACTTGAAGACCTTTAGAAAAGAGGAGAAGAAGGAAGCGCTGAATATTTATCGTCACAGTTTTGTTCTTTTTTGAGAATATGTTTCCCTTTCTAGTTCTTGTGGCCTTTAGCTAATCTAATACCCATGCCCTTCAGAATAAATTGGTAGGTTAGCTAGTCCCTAATTTAAATCAGCTGCTAATGTTCCATAGCCATCTACCTACAGACCTATTCTGGACTTTCCTGACACCATAAATCTCTGCTGTTTCCTGGATATGTGATGCTGCTCTGTACTTATTTTATAGATTCATATTCATATAAATTTTATTTGGATAGATTGTGTTCTGGGAGCAATACTGTGCTTTCCAGCAGTCTTCATCTGCCCTCCCCAGCTGGTAGTTGTGGAGACGACCACATGAGGCAGTCATGTTAAGAGCTTCTGACTATCTTTGCTTTCTGGTGGAAAGTAAATTTTTATGGGCCCAGCTTGCTCTCACATTGCAGCAAAGAGATCTGACTCACATCCGTTATCCTGTGACATCAAAAGTACATAGAATTTGTGGCATGTACATTAAAATCTATGAGAGAAATGTACATTGCTTATGAAGAAATACTTTAAATTCCAGATTTTAAATACACTCATATGTAATTTTAGAATTAGAACATAATATTTTAATGAGGAAAATGCCAGATTTGGTTGTGGAGTACTATTAACTAGGGATAACATTAGACTGTAAACTTGTAGTTTGTTTGACATTAAAATGACGTGGTTTTTAGACAAAGAAAAAAATTCCAGCCTAGTTTCTTTGCTGTTAACTGATCTCCTGCTTAATTTTGCTTTTTCTCTTTTGGCTTTTACACATCACAGATAGCGAGATACAACTGAGGCGAGACATGGTCTTCTGTCAGAGCCTGGTGGCCACAGTCTGCGCGTTTTCAGAGCAGCTAATGGTGGCCTTAAATCACATGTTTGACAACAACAAAGAATATGAAATGGAGACCCTGGAGGCCAGCAGAAGGTGGTTGGAACAGATAGCCAGTGCGGGTCTTCTCCTTCATTTCCAGTCCCTGCTCTCTCCAAACCTGGTAAGACTCCTCATGTGTCGTGCCTGGTCGGAGCAACTTTTTGTTCGCTGAACCAGGGACATGGTTAAACAGTCTTAGATATAAATCTGATTTTCTGTCTCCTTTGTGCTTAGCTTGGTACTTAGTTAGCTGCTATTTGGAAAAGGTGCAATTCAGATAATTACAGATTTGGGAAATGCTTGTTTATGATTTGGGAAATATGTTTTCCACAAAGACAGTATTCTGTTTGCTTGGAGTTAGCAGATAATGAGTTCACCCTTGACTCCCCACTGCTATTGTAGCTGTTCCCTTGGATTGAATGTAGTATTAGGTGATAAGCAGAACTTCATTTTGCAATAAGCAAAATGAATACAAGATAAGTAAAATACCTGGTTTAGTTAATTTTGTCACTCATTCCCCTAAAAAACTATAGGTCTATAGTAGTTGAAGGAGTAAACATGCTGGTCTGTTTTGCTCCTGTCATATGGAAAATCCTTGTAGCCTTTCAGAGTAATTGGAAGTCGGCTGTTTCTTCACAAGTCTTGGCAAAGAGCCATGGCTTAAGAAACGATTAAAAATGGGACATGGCTTTGTAGTCCCTTAATCCTCAGTTATCCAAGGTGCTTCTTTAGCTATTTAAGATGCTTCTCACACTAGACTGGTTCCTGCTGACCAGAGGAACTGTGAAACAGTCTGCATAGCCTGCTCCATGACAGTCTTCTCTACCTCTGGAGTTGTTCACTAAAAATAAAACTCCATGTAAATAACAGATGACGTTCTTAGTATCAAAGGTGTTCTTTCCTCTCCTTGTCTGTCTCAGCAGCAAGTTGCTGACAAGTTGACATAAGAAACTTTAGAAGCAGAAGAAATCAATAAAAAGAAAGGTATTTCTAAATCACAATCATAAAGTCTTAGTCTATGCAGTTGTTGGAGAGCACTGCCTTAAGCTGGTGTGACCAACAACCTTACAGGCAGCTGAGGCACCTGGGTTTGCATGAGCGTGTCAGGACAGTGTGTGCAACTCACAAACAGGTAAAATCAGGGCCTCAGAGAAACAGGGGAACTCTTTATCCACTCAAGGAGCATGTGAAGAAGGCACTGTCCAGGAAGCTTGGACTCACGTCTTGATGCTTTTTGGCAATGTGTAGCACCAACATGTCTGGGTGGTGCAATACTTAGAGTTCAAGAGTTAATTCCATCGGTGCCTGCCTTATGTTTTTCCATGTGCTTTGGGGTCATGTTATCACAAAGCAACTGTTATCTTTGCACCACTGAATAATTATATATTTTCTTTCAAGATTGTAGTGATTTCCTTTGTAGTGAAAATGTGTGCTACTTAACTATTTTCACATAATCAGATATCAGCACTATGCATTGTCCAATTGAAAATAAAGTTCAGTCTTTTCTGTCTAAAAGTTCTAAACCAAGGGAAATGTATTTAAAGGCAGCTTTTTCAATACCTTCTCAGCACTATTTGGCTTACAAATGATCCGTGTTATTTTAAACAAGGGTATTTGAAGGAAATTACGCTCATTATGGCCAGAGTTCAGTAAAGAATGAGCAGTTGTGCAAGGGTTTCCCACGCTGCTCTATGGTATTCAGACTATTCTGCTGACAAAATCACTCTGCCCATAGAGTTTATAAATCGAACCAGGAGACAAGATATTTCTAGCAGATTTGCTTTTTCATAAGTACAAGGGGGGATGCTATTTCACCATATAGATCAGGGAAAGTCATCGGGTTTTTTTGTTCTGTTCTATCATTCTATAATTTATGGTCAATTTATGGGCAGGTATTTATTATTCTTTGCCATCCTACTGTTTCAGTTCTTAGAGGGGGAAAAATACATGCCTCAGATTTCCTTTTGGCTCTTGCTAATCTAAAGTGCCAGGCGAGGGCTTTATAAAGAATAGAATTACTTTAAGTGATTATTGATTTCAGCTGTAATTGCTCTGCATATTTAACTCAGCCATAATTTTAGATTAGTATTTTCCTTTTTAAAAATTCACTTAAGTGTCTTGAGAAATCCTGGATCTCTTTAACTATCTCTTTAGCTCAGGGGCACACAAAGTGAACTATAGGTGAAAATCAGAATATTGGCACATCTATGTACTTGATTTGTGTCTAAATTTTGCAATAAGGTGCAAGTCACCCTGAGCTGTACTTTCTCTGAGCTTGTGGTTCAATTATTGGTGCTTAGAGTGGACACAGTAAACTGTTACATGTTGTTCATGATTTAAGTCCTAAAGTTATGGAATTTTTAAAAGGAAATTGCTAAAAAGAAGAATATAGTTTTCACATTTCCCTTCTGTTGCTTTACAAGCTAGACCTGGTGGCAAAACAAGGTGTTAAAGTCCGGTGTCTTGCAGAATAATGACAGAATTATTTTATTAAAAGACATGAGAAATAATGGTAGTTATAAATTACCTATTAATTTACTGTGTGAAGTGATAACATGAATTTTGATAATCTTTAACTAGTAGTAAAAGGGAAAGTGCCAATAGAAATGAAGATATTTACCTCATGTAGGAGTTAAATAGGTTATACACTACAGCAGTGAAATGTTGTGCAACATTCTGTAGTTAATTTTATGTCCTGCTCTCATATTATTTCTGGTAGGGAAAACATCTGGCTGAAATGACCTTTCCAATTTTTATTTTGCCTTTTTTAGGCTGATGAGCAAGCTATGCTAGAAGATACATTGGTTGCATTGTTTGACTTGGAAAAAGTTACTTTCTACTTCAGACAATCAGAGCCAGAGCCATTCGTTGCAAGTGAGTAATTAATATCTGGGCTTTATGGGTTTTGTAACATTTTTTATTCCTAGAACATCACCTCCCACAGGGAATCTTATATAATATGGAATTATGGAGACTAAATTGATGTATAGCTCTCCTGATATTCCTAGATATCCTAAAATACAGCTATCATCGGTGACAATGTGGAATCATTATCTGGCAGTGTCAGTAACCTTGGGGGCAAAATTGCTTAGCTGAACTTTCCATTGGGAGTATGTGACTGCATCAGGAAAGTCCCTGGAAGACCCAGCTGTTATTGAAGAAACGTGTAAAAATAGCTTGAAGGTCTTGGTAGGGAAATGCAACCGATATGAGATGGAGAAGCATAAACCCCATTTCATTTTGTCGTGTGAAAAATAAATAACTCTTTGAAGAGTTCCTTGAAAGGGCGTGGCAGACACTATTAGGATGGCTTTAAATTGGGCAAGAAGCTTGCTCTGAGACCTGCTGCTACAGATGGTCAGGGTCCTGAACCCTTCCTCCCAAAACTCACCCAACTCAGCAGGAAAGGACTGTCTTTGCAGTCTGCTGTTCATACCCTGTGCTCATTTTCAGCCATTCCATTATTAATATGTGTTCAGCCAGTAGATATTTTCCTGCAGTGAACTTTGTTTAGTGAGCAAAAAGGCCTCATTTTTTTCCTGTCTCATAAGTCCCCTGGGAAGGGAGGAAAGCATGTCTGCTTCACATCAAGCCCTTCTGAAACAATTCCTTTGCTGAATTAAGACCACACGGGAGAGAACTTCTGCAATAACCAAAACCAGAAGACACAAAGCTGCTCCACAAAGCTGCCTGTGCTTGGGAGAATTCAGTAGCACAGGGTTGATAGTCAGGTAGGATTTAGCTTGTGTAAGACCATGGTTATTTTGGTTTGATTCAAGTAAGGCCCCTGCTCAGAGTGTTTTAAAAAGAAGCCCTGCTAAACTAGGTAACAACGTGGAAATGTAGTTATAGGAGGGCCTCCTAATGAGGAGTTAATGCTATGCTTATGTCATGAACTGTTCATATTGCAGGAGCTTTCAACTTAGGTGTCTGTGCTAATAAACAGAAAGTCCGTGTGTTCAAGGATTGTAATGAATTCTGTATTTTCTTTTGGTTTAAATGCTGCCACCACAGTCACTTTGACTATGCTTACAGTAGTCAAGAATTAGCAAATTATTTTTTCAGTTGTGATTCTGCATAATTAATAAGAGAAAAGAAGTCTTTTTTCTTATTACCATAAGTAGTGAAAAATGTTCCTTTGGAATCTTTGCCATTTAGGTACAATGTGATTTATGCACACAGTAAAAAATTCTATGTAGTAATAATACTAATGCAAGTCACTGTGTTTTGTTGTTACTGTTTTCAACTTGAAGACTTAACTATGGAAACAATGTACAATGAAAAATACTGAATAATGTGTCTGCAGTGATTGTTTTATCTAACTGCATGAATTTTGGGTGCAAGAGTTTCTGAAAAAGAGTGTGTTGTCGTTTACAATCAAATTGTAACACTGACTGTATTTTTAGATTTACCAATCACATACCAAGCAGAAGGAAGCCGGCAAACACTGAAGGTTTACTTCTACCTTGATGGTTACCATTTTGAACAGCTTCCGCAAAGGCTGAAGAATGGAGGAGGATTTAAAATCCACCCAGTACTTTTTTCACAAGGTAACTTGGGGCTAAATTCCTCCTGCCTTGCTTTTTTCACATCATAGCTAAGTCTCTTTAAACTCCCACTTATTTACTCCGATTTAAATCCACTGTGGCTATACGGGTACAATGCCTATATTTAAGTGTTTTTTTAATGTGGGCATTTATTGAGAACTTTGAATTAAAACGTAAATTGAAGAAATTATCATGTCTGTAATAAAAAATAGAGGCATGGGTATAAATTTCTAAGTTTATGCCAGTTACAGCATATTCCAACAGCAAAGAGTGAATCTTCATTTATCAATATTGTTTTGTTCTTTTTAGACATTAATGGACAATAATCAGACCATGAAACTTGTCCTTAAAAGTGTTTTGCTTTTCAAATGCTATCGTAATCGTTTCCCTTTACTTTGTATTTGAGGACTAAATTGTTATCCCCCTGAGAATTCTGTCTCTTGAAAACGTTATGAAGAGTTAAATAACATTTTCAGGCTTATGTAGTTATGGCTCTGCAAACATTACAAAGTGAGGAATGGTGGCGCTGATGCTCAGACTGTTCATAAATTACAGGCAGCCCGCATTAGCTGCAGTGTCATTAGAGTCATCAGGAGTGTGAAGTTTGCTCCACTGAAATGGTGAATGTGAGCTGCTGATTGCCTTGAGCCGCCTTTGATTTCACAGGGAGCTGAAAATACTCCATACTTTGTGAAAGGCTTCCAGGGTCTGTGTGGAATAGGCAGAAGTCAGGCATACTAATGAAGTTTTAGAGGGGAGCTTGGTCTCTGATAGACAAGGAGAATGTAAAAGGAAATAGTGCACAGAAACATAAATAAATAGCTGAACTTACTATAAAGGTAAAGCACACAATTTTTATAAAAAATAAAGTCCTTGAAGTCTGATTTTTAAACAAACTAATAAAGACTTCAGAGGATTTCTTTTGAACAGATTGATTTCAGTCATAGGGAAAAATGAGAACACTGAGCAGGAGGCATGTTTCAGTACAGCGGACAAAAAAAGCACTTGAGAGAGAACAGAAAATACCTTGGTTCAGCTGAATTCCTGGAAATACTATTTTTTTGAGATTGGGGAGGGCATTCAGTGTGCTACGGCATTTATTTTGCAAAATTTTTTCCACTTCTGTTTCCAAAAGCCCAAAATATTTGATTCTTAGGGATAAGCATCTTTGTAGTCAGCTAAAGGAAAAGGGCAAGGATCCATTCAAGCATTTACATCTGCTTAATATTTTTCAGTAGAATGGAAACTTTCTTCTTTCTTCATCATATCAAATTTCTTTAATTTTCAAGGATTGTCCTCTAAAATAGTCCATTGGACTCCAAGAATAAGAAGTCCTGGATAAGAATTTAAACCCTAGCGTTTAAATCATTATTTTGAGGATTTTTTACCTCATTAATGAGTGGATTGGGATTCTATTTTTTGCTTCTTTCCAATGAGATTTGGCTGAGCTTCCATCAAACTAACTCAGTAGATTCCCATCTGTAACTGAAATTTATTAGCTATGAATGTAGAAATCTTATTTAAGTTTATCCATGAAGTGAATTTTTGCTCCCCAATCTAAACATAGGTAAATTGTTTCCTGCCTAAAATACAATGGCTTATGATATTTTCAAATGGAACATTTGGAAAATAATGGTTTTGAAATACTTTGTCAAGGCATGGGTAGTGCACATCAGTGTATTTATCTCTGTGTTTCTATATTCTGAGTGGCATAACTCCATGCCTAAAATTACAAGTCTACATATTTACAGGTTTGGCAGTATAAAATTTTTTGAAGTTTTTTTGTTGTTTACCCAGGCTATGTTATCTATCCTTCCACTTGTGAAAACCAGTTTTGTTCAACCACATACCCAAGTGTGTATACATTCAAAAGGATCCTGGTCTGCAGGACTGTGGCTGAGGATGTTAAGATACTGCTATTGGCATTTAGATTTCTCTATTTCCTACATTAGACTTAAGATCCCGGCAATAATTTTAAAGACACTATTTAAAATGAAAATCCTATTTTTTAAAAATTGCTACTTAATGTCTTAATTATGTATGTTTTAAAATTTTTTTTAGTTTTTCATAGTGTCTTAGAATAATTCTGATTGGGAGGGACCTCAGGAGATCTCTACTCCAACCTCCCACTCCTAGGAGCAGCAGCTGACATGAAACCAGGTTGCTTGGGTGTCTAAAAAGTAGGATCTTGCAAGCACCCAGGGACAGAAACTGTACAAGCTTTTGGGTAGCCTGTTACTCTGTTTGACTGCCCTAAGGGTGAAAAAGTTTTTCTTTCTATTGGGTTGAAATGTCCCTTGTTTCTATTTATGTTGATAGTCTTGTTATGCCAGCTTGTGCTGTTGTGAAGAGCCGGACTCTTTATGTGGCCCTGCACTTGGGTGTATCCACTGCTTGTCCCAATTTGGTATTAGCTGCAAACTTGTCTTACCTCCTGCATGTCAGTGATAAAGACACTGAACAGTCGAGATACCTGTGATGCTCTGCTTGTAGTGGGCCCCTGGGCAGACCATGTCCCGTTAGCTACTACCCTTTGAATCCACCCTCTTGTCCAGGTTGCTTTCCCAATCAGTTATTCTGTGTCTTGAGACCATAATATCTTGGATCGAAGAATACCATAGAAGACATGTTTGTAAGGAAAGCTTCCTTACAAAAGAACTTTCTAATATATTGGGTAGAAAAATGTTAAACCCTGCAGAGAGAGCAGGGACAAAGCACGCAGCATGCGAGTCCCTGCCTGCACCTGTGAGCATGGCCCCACAGAGGCCGAACTGTGTGCTCCTGCCAGTCCTCACAGATGACTGAGTTTCCTGGTTGGATAATCTAATTGGATAAAACCAACTTCATGCCAGTAAAATAAACAGTAGGGATTATCAATTCTGTTTGTGTTAACATGCTGTTGTAAATGGAGTTCAGTGAATATTTTTGTTTGAGCTTTCTGATGTGACTTAGAACCAAAGAAGAATCAATTCTGACTGTTGAAACTTAGTGTTTTTCGCACAGAAGTAGAATTACAAACTGTGAAAGCACAGAAGGGGAGTGCAATTTGCATGTTCTTTCACAATGAATGAATTATTTATTAACTGGTCATATTAAGCAGTCCAAACAGAATTAATATTCTGTGTGCAGCTGAAGCTGTAAGGCGGCAGCATGTTTCCATGAAAACTCGGCTTATGGCTTGCGTTTTCTGATGGGGTGATGAATTCTTAGAATGTGTTTGGATTACTAAAGTGGCAATGTTCGTATTTGTAAAGTCTTTTTTGCTTCTCCAAAAAAATCTTATTTCACCAAGAGTTGGGGTTTATGTTATAATATGATTGACCTCTTAATGTGAAGATCTTTATATTTCCAGTCCAAATTTTCATAAGAATCCTTTAACTGAAGTTTTTGTTCGATTTCTGAGTTCTTGTAGCAATAATTATCCTTGGTTTGGTGAAATGAATACAGCAAAGGTGGACACAGACAAGTATTTGACTTCACTTACCTGATCCTTGAAAAGAAACTTCTAGGTCATTTTCAGAGATCCAGCAAAATTTGCTTTACTTGATGTAGAAGAAGGTACTCACATTCTCAGTAGGTATAACTAGAGGCACCTCTAGGTGAGGTGCTCCACGTTTCCCGAAATGGGGCTTCTTGAGAAGTTATTAGGTCTCCCTCTGTGAAAGTAGCTGTTACATTGATCCTTTATTTCCTCTACGCCAGCTCATTCTACTGTTTTCTTCCAGGATATATCAGAATTAAAACCCGCATTTACATTCTCAAGGCAGGAATACTTTAATTAGAGCAAAGGAACTCAAATTAGTGCTCTCCTTTATATTTTCCACAGGGCAAGAAATAAAATTTTTCTTGTAAATGAAATCTTTAAGAGAGATCTGTACGAATTTGATGACATACGGAAACAGCTCAGCAATTCAGAGTAGGGTCACAGCCTCAAGGTTAAAAAGTAATTCACTTGTGTGTGAACAAAACTACAAAGAAGGCAATTACTAAATGTTTAATACTGATCTTTCTCTTTTCCGTTCTCCTTTCTCTTTTCACAGCATTGGAGAGCATGGAAGGATACTATTACAGAGACAGCGTCTCAGTGGAAGAATTTCAAGCTCAGATTAATGCTGCCTCACTAGAAAAGGTCAAGCAGTATAACCAGAAACTACGGTGGGTAATACACCAACATTCCTGAAATTAGCTTACCAAGTTCTGTTTTTCAGTTCAGTTTCTGTGACACATCTTTAAACTGAAATGTGTTGTATGGTGGTTGGGTTTTGTTTCATGATTGAATAAGGTCCAGGATTAATGATTCTGACTTTTCTGATTTCTACACTGTTAAGTTACTTTTAAAAAAATTGTTTTCTCCGGAAATCTTTAGCTGTAATTGCCTCCAGGTTGTTGTACTAGCGCATATAAAAAGGGAATGTCTACTTGATCACAAGAGGAGTATCAGAATTGCTACACAATATGATCTGATTTTACAGACCATATTTACCTAATTTCTATAGAGTAGGACTTTAAAAATAATGTTCTTTTCCAGCTCTTTCTCCCCACACCCCACCATACTAGTGGGAATACAAACATATTTGGATACCTGCATCAGTGTTGGCTATGGATTACAGAGTGCATACTTGCCAGTATATGTAACAATTATGCAGCTGTGTATTTTGTTAAATATTTCATTAAGGAGTTGCACATAAAGACAGAATTTTTATTGCACAAAATAATCTATTCGTTATGAAGTAAAGTAAGGAAAATGGGTACACAGATCAGTCTTATGTCTTACTGTGTCTGTGAAAAACACCTGTTTGAGTATTCTTACTTGCCACATGAGCTGAAGAGTGCAAAGGACTGTGGTAAAATCACATGTATTCACTTCTAAAATTCTTTAATCGGATGGAAATGCTATCATTTTACTAGAAAGATTAGGTAGTTTATAAAAGCAGCAGAGAACCAGAGTTAAAAAAACTCAAGGACAGTGGAACAGGAGTTAAGAAAACTCAAGGACAGTGGAGAAGGGTGAAGAAGATAAATGAGAGTCTTATTGCAATTCCTTTACTTGTTGGTCCTCTCTCTGGAAGATTTTCTTCATGGATCTTGCAAAACTATTTCTCTAATTTGTTGTTTAAGCAGTGGGATTTCTAGATTCTGTTTTAATCTAAGTACTGCTATAGCAAAAGTGATTTTAAAGCCAATTGCATTCAGTGAATATGATATATTTAAATTTTTTGCATGACATTTCTGTCAGGGCACTTGTATGTCAATGACAAATGTATTTATTTAGTCTGTTTTCCACCTCCTTACATTCGCACTTCTTATTTGGGAAAAAAAGTGCCTCCTGAGTGTTTACATGACAAGGCTTATGTTGTGAATCAGTTTTACAGAGAACTTTGGTCATGCCAGTATTTGGCCTAGATGAAGTCAGCTAATGTTGGAAAGAGATTCTATCAGGTAGACCAGGCAAGACTTTTTGTGTTGTTTTTTCCCTATGAATAGGACCAATTTAACCTCCCATGAAAATCCTTCCTGACTCTAAGCTCTAGTGTTCCTTGACCTTGCTTAGCTCATGTGTTAGGTCCTCCATTCATTCTGTAGCTATAATGAGGTGCATTCCTCTTTACAGTGTTGTGACTCACAGCTCTGATGAGTTGCTAAGCCCCAAGGCCTAGATTTGCAAGAAGTTACCATGAGAAAGTTATTGTTAACAAAAACCACTGTGGGTATCTCTGCCTAGTCAGAAGAACAGGAAAAATTTTGATTTTTTTTCAGCTCTCTAATGTCTGACTAGAACATTCAGTAATTTATTTGTTTGCTTTCTGGTGAACTTTACCCATTTCTTAAGTGCAGCACAAACAGCTTCAGGAAATAACTGACAAAATGTGAAGAGGAAAAACAGAAAAGCAGATGCTTCATTCTTGTTCTGCTATTTGCTAGCCTGTGTAGGTGTTTGGCCAGGAGTGTCTAATGAAGTAACTACAGCAGCAAAAGATATTAACATTTGGGTAATTGCTCTAAAGAACAAAAAAATTATATGAATATTCCCTGGAAACATACTCAAGTGCAATAATACTAAAATGCTTCACGTGGAAGAAATTCTCTGTGCAGCACCTCTTAATCACTAATAAAATAAGTCATTTGAGACACAACCCATAAGCCATTCTTTCTCCATAGAAAAGGGATGTGTTGCTTGCTTGTGAGATGACCATCTGATGACCATTTTATAATCTCTCCATCACTACAGCAGCCAGACACAAATGGGAGCAACAGCTATGGAAAAAGTAGTGGGAGAAGAGGATGGGGACTATGGGAATGAAGTGATGCTGCAGCCAAAGCATTCATTGATGAGAACTCAGGAAACAATTTCATCTTCTCTCACTCCTGATGCATTGAGTTAACAATGCTCCTATAATAATGTGAAATAGAAGAGACCCCTTGCTTGTGTATGGTCCCATTTGCAGAGTTGTTGGCCTAGCTTGGTGTGTACCCAAGCAGGAGAGTAAATTAAAAAATGAATACTGCCTTTGCCCAGCTACCTCTTAATTTCTTGTAGTAAAGTCTTGTTAAAGTTTGAGTACCTACAATATTTTTGGGTGACGAATCTCATACTGATATGTGCTTTAAAAGAATTAGTTTGCAGATTATTTATTTGAATGAATCAAAATATATATTAGGAAATTTTTAGTGGATTTCAGGAAGGATAGCCATTAAGTCAAGAAGATGAACCTTTGCTTTTATTGCAGAGGTCATTCATAACTATGGAACTCTGACCAGCTTTTCCACAGTATCAGAACTGATGCAATAAATCCAGGTGCAAAACTGTCCTTGACACTGATTTCAGCATCAAAACATCTTCTGTCATTCATGGTTCTTGCTTTGGGGCTTTTGCAAATACTACCTCAGCTGTGAAATAGTCATTGATAAAATTATCATTTTTATGGGAATGCATGAAAGTTGAAAATTGGTTATAGAATTTCATGCTTATGTGGAATGGAGGAAATGTCCCTCCATCTTCTGTAATGGACTTAACCCTAGCTATTTGAATTTTATTAGTAATATAAGGGAACTTTTATTCTAAGATCAACTCAAGCTGAGTTCTTCTACAATTCCTGAGGCAACATCGTCTACATCAGTAGTATGTTGGAAGTGCTTTATTGAAATAAAGATGTTATTTAAAGAAAACCAACAAAAAAACCAATACCTAGTTTATGAAATTTCTGAATCTGCTGAGAAATTTTCAGCATCTAACCCACAAATATTCTTAATCATGCTGGATTTTTTATTCAAATTGCACTTATATTTATAGCTCACCAATTCTGTTTCTGTGACACTGATAAGGAAAATAAAGTTATGTTCAAATTCTGTTTGAGAACTGAGCTGGTGCTAGTAGTTGCTAGCAATGTAAATTGAACCTGATCAAATTATTTGCTAATGAGAAACATTCAGTATGTCCAAGTGAAAGTAATGAGGTCAGCAGAGATTTTTCAAGATCTTTGTTACTAAGTGTTTGATAGCTCAGCAGTTGTCTTCTAATTTAGAAGGGGACTAAAAAGAACCTATGTATCTGACCTCTATGGAGGTCAGTGTTAAGTGAGCCCTTTCTGCATTCTCCTTCCTTCTCCCACTTGTCCCCATCTTCCTCCTTTTTGTACACTTTGACTTTCAAACAGGCTTTTTTCATCCTGAATCAGTGCTTTTGCTGTTATAGATTCCAGACATTATATTGTTTCAACAGTGCAGGACACAATGGTGTTCAAATCCATAACTACTACAAATGCTGGTAGGAGTAACAAAATCTCACAAATGCCCTGTATTTACTCAGACTGCTTGGGTGATTTAAGTAGTGTCTTGAAAGTCTTGAGTCATGTAATTGTAAAAACATGAGGGTAAACTTAAAGCAGTAATGCTTGGAAATTGCAATTTAAGAATTATTTATTTAAAATACATTCTGTCCTTTGAATATGGTCTTTATAGGTGGTAAAGGTCTATTTCCTGCAGCAACGTTCAGTATGCTAGCTATTACTGCATTGCATAGAAATAAATCTTGTGGTCCTTGCTGTGGTGGTCAGATTGGTTGTGATGCAAGCCTGCTGAAGCTGGGACAGGCCCTGACAGACAGGTTAGCTGCGTGGCCACAACTCAGCCAATCTTTGGAATGAACAGTGACTCCAAAGTAAAATATTTAGTTGGTTATGAGAACAGTTTTTATCCTTACAGAAATAGGGTTTGGGGTTAGCTTCCTGCAAAAAGTAAGCCATTTTTAAAAATGGGCTTTCAGTGTAGGAATGAAAATTTCTGTAATGTTTGTCCAGGCTATCAGGGGTTTGGACTTCCTGGCCCAGGATGGGCCTTGGAGTGTGCAGTAGGAAGCTTGCTCTTTCAGTCTTCCTATTATTTAACATTTTATCAGATTAACCTTTTTTTTTTGTTTTTGGCTGGTGGTGGCAGGGGGTTTTTTTGTAATGTGAATTCTCATTCTGGGTAAAAGCTGTGTTCCCTCCTATGACATTCTGTTAAAATGCAGTTTTCTACAGGTGCTTCTGGTTAGCTGCTTAATCAGAAAAGTTCAGGCACATCTGTGCTTTAAGAGGTTTTTTCCTGGATGTATCTGTGCATATAAGGGATGCATCACAAAGGCAGAGAGGATGTTCAGGGCACAGGTCATTCAGCAGGGTGCAGGGCTGTGGCTCTACCAAGCCTGCTTCCAGTTTCTGTGTCTCTGCAGTGTGCTTTGCTTTCATTGTTGACTGCAAGAGCATACTGTGGTGGTCTATAGGTGCTGAAAACTGCACATCAATATACGTGCTTGGATTCCAAAACTGTCTGAGCAGGTAATTTTTAGCTAATAAGAAATTAGAGAAATCAATGGCTTTTAGATACATGAGCATTTTTAATGCTTCTGCAGAAAGCTGTGCTCGCATTTAGATATCTAAACACCTTTAAAATTTGTTTTCTGATGTTATGGTGTCAGGATTGGGAATGTACAGAGGAAATGAGAAAAATAATAGATGGAGATGAGGTCAGGAGAGCTCTGCTTTTCCATTAATTTTGTCTTATCCTCAGCATGGCACTTTCTTGTGACACCCCTGATTACATGATGACCCAGTTCTTTACTCCAAAGATAGGATCATGCTGTGGGAGAGACAGCTGAGGGTTGCTGTACGTCCCCACAACTGGTGTGGGTGCTAATTACCACTGTGTAGTAATTAACTCGCCTGTGCATCAATAGAGAAAGAAAGTCTGGAAAAAATGTTCCTTCCTTCCTGCCTACCATTCTGTGTGATTTGGAACTATTCTTTGAAGTCAGCTGTGTCCAGGGTTATTGGCAGCTACTTCTGTAGCCTGTTGTACAGCTGTAATAGAAGAAAAATTAAAGCAAGCAGTAAAGGGGGAAAACAATTGTGGATTTTTTTGAGTTTTCTTGGATTTTGTTGGGTTTTTCTCCTCATGTTGCTGCTTTCTTGGATATCATTTTGGGAGGTAAATGCAAGTCTGTTATGCTAAGGAAGCAATTATAATCAGTGAATCTAATGACAAATGATTTAGCTAACTACCCTCATTATATTGAACGTCTGATTACACTGAATGTAATATTTGTCATTTTAAAGAGTTTCATTTACAGTGTAACTTCAAACAATTTCTCTGTCTGAAGCCTCCTGTATTTATTTTATGTCAAAAGTAGTCCTCCACAGAGCAATGGCAAATTTAATTGAATTCTTTATTCAAGGCTGTTACAATTCATGAGGTTTTCACGTTGTTGGGTTTTCTTGTTTCTTTTAATTTTCAGAAAGATAAGGAAACTATTTCTGCCCCTAGAACATGTAAACATGGAACAAAATCTGTCTGAGGAATGTAACATCTTTTTTATTTATACACACACGTATGCACGCACAACAGCCTCTCAAGCTGCAGGCTTCTTGCAGGATGAAGTTTTCTGTATTCTGTATAGTTTAGTCAAGGCAGAAAATAGATGTGATGGCACTCATGCCTTCAGGCTGAACTAAAATTCCCTAATAGTTGCTTTGCTATAAGTGAGCTACAGTGACATAAAGGACGTAGCCACTTAAAGGTAGTTAATTACTGTGAAAAAAAAAACTTGTTTGTCTCACAAACAACATGATAAAGCCTCCAGGCAATACCTGCATTAGCAAAAAGACCAGATCATATATCAGTTCCTGTAGCAAGTGCATTGAAATACACCTTAAATCTGCCAGATTCCTCTCCCCACTGTTTCCAGCGGAAAGCTTTTCCAAAGCAAATGCTCATGTGGTCAAGAAGCTTATGTTGCTTGTCCTTGTGCCACTCTTGTCCTGTGATGAGTCTTTCCTTCATGTCTGCTCGCTTCAGTGAATGTTAATGAGCAACTAACAGTTTTTGTGACTGCCATCAAATTCAGAAAAGTGATGTGAGGAGAGTTACGGGTTTCAGGGAGTGATTCTGTGATAAGATTTTCTTTTTGTTACATTGAGATATTTCTAAATCAGATGGAAAAACTGTTTTCCTGTATTCAGCACTGCCTATTTGGATCTTTGAACACAGCTTTGTGTTCAAAACAGCAGCACTAAAGCTGGACTGCAATACTACGTAGACAGAATTATCGTGTATTTTATATGACTATAAACATTGGAAATCTAATGATTTTTAAGATGTGGTTCCAAATGTCTAGAAATTTGTGGCATAACTCTCTCTAAATGCAGAGTCTCTATGAAGGAGAAATTAAAAATTAGGCATTCACTCTGAAGGATATAACAAGGAAATAATAGCTAAGTTTGTCTCCTGATGAACTTAGTGAAAAGTATTTTAGATAGAACAGAAATTAAGATTCATTGCATCTAAGTGAAGCAAGACCAGAGAGAGAATAGAGAGATCCTGGGAAAGGTGAATTAAATTTCTCTAGCTGGTCTGAGAGATATTACCAGATGGCTGGAATTTAGCTTTGGGATTTTTTTCTTTTTTCAGTGCTGCACTCATTCTGCGAATGCAAATTAATTGTTTCTTTAAAATTTTGGCAGAGTATGATCAGAATTTATTATCAGTAGTGTTCTGTAATTGAAAATTATGTGTCTTGGTGGATTATTAGTACTGATTATTAGTACTGACTCTTTGCTCACTGAGGTGGACATCAGGTTCATCCTGCTTTCTTTATCCTCTACAAGCAGAGAGAATGTGTATCTGCAGTGATCAAAGGTGGAGCCTTTTCTTTCACTCTGGGTCCCTGTTAGGAATCCAGCCCAAGACTGCAGTAGTCAAAAGCCTAACCACTCGATAACTATTTGGCATGTTGTCCCTTTTAAAGTGTATTCTGTGTCTGGAATATCAGGAGCTAAAAAGGAGACATCCACTGTATGAAGGAGAAATGTGGAAGCAATTACTTAGCATCATTTGGTTCAGTGTGGATTTGGTTGTTTGGATAATGATGGAAGAAGCAGAAGGGCTGCTGTAACTGGTCTATGGTCAAAGAACTTCATTTTCACATCACAAATAGGATGGTTTCAAGTGCTCTTGGACGTAGGCAGAGATGCTAGAGACCAAATTCTGGATATCAGGTTGCATGTGAAAAGTGGGCAGTGTTACATAGAGCAAATTGGATCTTTTTTTCCTTTTTTTTTGTTATCCATGACCTTCTGTCTTCACCTTTCTATTCTCACATTTATGTAATCCCCTGCTTTTGTGTTTACAAAGGTTTGGGAGTTGGGCTGTGAAAGGCCTGCTTTGATAGCAGGGCTGTTGCTTTCCAAACATCCTGCTCTGTCTGCACCTCAGATACTTGTACTCATTCTAGTGCCAATTGCTCAGCATATCTCATTCATAGGCTGAAGAGAGTTTAAATTGGTGGGAGACCAGCAGTTTAGCCAGATGCTGCAGTCTTGCAAGAAAATGAGGAGCAGTATGAAGACTCCTCCCCTTAGTTTAAGAGTCTAGTTTCTTGGGAATTTGATTTGCAGGAGCTGAAAATCTGTGTCCCTGCTATACTCCCAGTCTACTCCATTAAAGCAGACAGTTGCCAAGGAAGTCCTTAAGTTTCATTTACTGAAGTTTTCTTAACACCCCTCCCCACTTGTGTTTAAATGCATTACCAAACCTGATTATTTTTCTCTCTTCTCTACGTATTTTTATTATCTCACCATACAGTCACACACATCCTCTTCACCAAAGACAGCACTATTTCCCATGGTAGAGGGAAATAATAGTTGTCCTAGTTATGGCCAGGACATGGTTAATTTTGCAGTAGCCAGGAGGGACGTGGCTTGGAGAAGGAGATTATGCTGTACCACCTCACATCATTACTGGGGGCAGGGGAAGGGAGTCTCTTCCAAGGAGAAGTGGTTCCTTCTGGTTTAGTAAATGTGGTGCTGATCCTGAGCCAGAGGGAGCAGTCGGGGTGGCATGGCTGCAGTTGGATTGTGGACTCCACAGAGAGCATTTTTGTGTGGGAATCACTTTCTCTTTTGTACACTTTTATCATTAATATTGTTGCTCTTACTGTTTGTTTTCTTGTCCCATTGCTGTTTCTAGTAAATTGTTCTTATTTCAACCTGTGATCTTTACCTTTTGTGCCTCCAATTCTCCTCTCCTGCCTGCTGCAGGGGAAGGGGGAGCAAGCAATGGTGCATAGCTTGGAGTGGTTTCAGAGGGAAGGCTAAATTGGAGAATACCATTCCTAAACCATAACATCAGTTGAGACTGACAAAAGCTGGTTTGTCACTTTGTGATGGGGGTAAGCCAGGAATCATGGAATTATTTAGGTTTGGAAAAGACCTTTAAGATTGAGTCCAGCTGTTAACCCAACATTGCCAAGTCCACCACTAGACCATGTCCCTGAGTGCCATATCTACACATCTTTTGAATACCTCAGAGATAATGACTCAACCGTATCTCTGGGCAACCTGTCCCAGTGCTTAACAACCTTTTCAGTGCAGAAATTTCTCCTAATAGCCAGTCTAATCCTCTCCTGGCGCAATGTGAGGCCATTTCCTCTTGTTCTATCATTTGTTATGTGGGAGAAGAGGCCAACCCCCACCTCATTACAACAAGAACAATAAGATCTCCCCTGAGCCTCCTTTTCTTGAGGCTAAACAACCCCAGCTCCCTCAGCTGCTCCTTCTAAGACTCGTGCTCTAGGCCTTTCTCCATCTTCATTGCCCTTCTCTGGACTCACTCCAGCACCTCAGGGTCTTCCTTGTAGTGAGGGGCCCAAAACTGAACACAGGATTTGAGGTGTGGCCTCATGAGTGCTGAGTACAAGGTATTACGACAAAGGGTAGGGCTTACTGAGTTGCTTAGACATGAAATATACGTTACACTTGATTAGAGCCACATGATATTAAAATTTTCCGTTCTGCATTTCAGTTTGCACAATAGTTGTGAAAGGTCAAAATATTACTGTATGTGCTCTTTGAGAATTTAAAATCATGGTACTATCATGAAGCTTTTCAGTTGTTATAATTAAACATTTCTGTAACTACTAAGGATGCTGGTGACACTGTACACAGGATTGTATTACTGACAGATGCTCGGAGACATGATTGAAAATTGCTGAGTTTTAGCATGGGTTGAGCAGGTAATTATACTTGGTGATTTATCATTTATTGAGCTTTGCCATTTAGCGGAAAGAATGCATGAAACAATTTGCTATAACAGAAAATGGATACATTTACTACAGAAAAAGTTGAATTTTTACATATATATGTAAATAAATGCGTTTACAAATGTATGTGTAGAAATATATATACACACATATATATGTAATAAGCATGTTATACACACTCTCACCTGTATTATTAAAAACTAGATGGCAAAACACAGAATTGTTATTAAAGAAATACAAAAATATGCATGCATGTAGATCAAAACCACAGAGATATCGTTTATCTGTGTCATAAATATGTGCCTTTTAGTTAGAGCTGAAGAAAATAATTAGGGACTCCAACACCTCCCTTCTCCACACCTCTGTTCTGATGTGAACAGGTTCTCAGGTTGCTGTGTTTTTCTACAAGGTCATGAATATCTTGTAACTGAGGGATAAAAAATCTAGTAGAATTAAGATCCATTTCCGTCCTGCTGTTGAGGACAGTATGAATTAATTTATGTTTGCCGCAGTGATGTGGAAATAAAAGACTAAATTCTTCTGTTCTATAACGTTAAAGCAAAACCTTTCCAGAGAGGAACCATCAACTTGGTGGTATTTAATGTCATAACCCAGTTACCTCCCCTTCTTCAATTATTTCTTTACTACCCTTGTATTTTGAAGAAAAGATTAACAATACCTAGGATAACCCTATGTGCTTACTGGCACAAGAAATTGAGAATAAGACTAAACACTTGGATTTGCTTGAATCATCTGTCTGTTCAAAGTTACTCAGGAATGTGTGTCTCTGCAGGTCTGAAACCTTCTTAGGGTTCTATTTGCGAAATTTTAACTTTTCATGACTTTATACATGTCTGTGTCAGTTTTGAGGGTACCCTGTAAAATGCTTCACTAAGAAAACGTAAGTACTTCTGCATTTCCTTTGTACTTAAGCTCTGGGAAGACATCTTGGGAAAGCATTTATCCTGAGAGACTTTTCTTTTTGAACCCTAAGACGTTTGTTACCTTATCCCAGCGTTAGTTTTCCCTGAGATACTTGTCCCCATTATTTGGCATTGCTGCATAGGGGATATCTTACAAAAGTCGAACACAGCAATAATCCCCGCTAGATTTATTGTGTATTGGATTATCTACCTTTTTTTTTCTTTTAAAGAAAGGCTTTTCTGCTAGATCTTAGAGAAATTGCAAGGCTTTAAGAGCTAAACTAACATCACATTTGGAGACAAAGAACTATGATTTCATTCTGGTTCATTTCAAATGGATTAGAAAATTTTGTCCAAATTGGGCACCATGCCAAGATTGCCATTAACTTTTCCCATAAAATATGATTAAAGACCTTAACAAACATTTAGTAATTAAGTGAAGTGCTTTGGAAATTTATATGCTGTCCACAGGTTGTCATGTACTGTAAAATACTGAAGACAGTTTTTATGAAAAACAATAAAAATAAAGCACTTGAGAAACATCTGGGAGTGTTATCTGATGGGGAAGGAATAGTTTCACTTGTAATGGGATATTTTGATATTCAAAATGGATGTTGTGTATAGTTGATTTTCTGTTTGGTTTTTTTTAGGTTAATGAATAATTGACTGAATTAATGGAGTGATTCCTATAATCGTATATCCCATTCTAGTGTCCATGTTGCTTCATTTTATACCCTGAGTTAATTATTTTGCATGTACTCCATTAATTAGTGTACTGTTCTATATTTGGTTTCTGGTTAATGCAGCTGAATTTGCTGGAATAACAGTCCAAAGAGATGAGATTGCTGAACAGTCTCTGAATGAAGCAGATTTTCCTATTGTATGGCAGAAAAAAGCAGTATAGGCTTTCAGTCTGATAATGTTCAGTGGAGAGCAGGGTGAGGCTTTGTTTTTTAGCTTTGCTAACAAAGAGAAAAGGTTGGTCTGTTGCTGCTGAGGTAGCTTTTATGTGGAGCTTTTATGAGGCCACTTGAAGTGATTTATGAGTAATTTTCTCTACAAACCTCTTTTCCTTTCAATAGTGTCCAGCTTCCTTTGACACAGAGTACAATGTGGATCATGCAACAGGTTTAATGGAATAACAGAACTAGATTAGCTTTGCTGTGCTTTCTGAGTGAGTTAATTCAAACCTTAAATTTGGGAGAAGTTGTTTTTCAATACTACAAACTACTGCAAGCAAAGTCTACTAGAATAAAAGGTGGATGGATTTTTTTGATCAACTCAATTATTCCAGATTATTGAAGAGTAGCAGGTATTCAGAACTGCAGTCTGCACCCCTGTCCACCAGATGTAAAACAATGTAACTTCTTTCCTAGATGAAACCATAAAATAAGAGGGGGAGTGATTTTTAACCTTGTGTGCTACGTGAATCAATGCTTTAATGACCGGAGGATCCATCTGATCCTCTTGTTTGAGAGTTAGAATGCAAGGATGCAATTTTTTTTCAGTGGGTTTTCTTTCATATTTTAAAGCAACTGAAATTTGGTTACCGAGCTCCATAGTTCCAGCCTGGGTTGTGGCTCAGTTGTGACCTTTAGTCAGGTCTATGCCTTGAGCAAACACAGTGGAGCTAGATCACAGTGATACCTTGAGGTTGTCACTGGAGAATCTCTTTCTTTTTCCTGTATGTGTTCCATAGTTCAGTGGGGTTTCTCTTGTTTTGTTTCATTTAAGTGTTGCCCAGAATTGCTGCATTGGTAGCTGTTGCCTGGTTCTCACTGGTAGGTAGGGAGGACTATCAAATGTTTCTGTTTTCAGCTGCCACAGGAAATTTTAGGAGCTTTACAGCCAGCAGAATGAGTTTTGTGATCAGAGAAATATGGAATGGTTTGGGTTAGACAGGACCTTTACAGATCATCTGGTCCAACTCCACTGCTGTGGGCAGGGACAGGCTTTTTTAAAGTGTTGCTGCAGAGGCAATAAAACCTGTGATCTTATCACAAATATTCGTGGGATATTTCCTCTGCCTATGAGATGTTTAATGATAGCTCCTCTGTGGTGAGCAATTAAGTTGCTTATAAGTTGAAAAGTTAAAACAAAAATTCCGTTAGGGTTCCTGAATTGAAGAGGACAGGAGAGAAGAGCCCCATGCTTCCTGTGTGCTCTTTGCTAAAGCTCTTCCTTTTTTGGTGTAGAGGAAGTGGAAGAGTGTTTTGTTGCAGGGTAGAAGCATATCAGCCTCTTTTGTGCCACACAGAAATTCATCAACTTTGCATTTGAAGACAGCATATGTTGCACTTGTCCATTTTATATAAATTTTTTCTGGGACTATTCATTGGTAAGTGAAAGGTTATAGAACTGTGAGAATATGGGCTGATACACAGTAGATAAACCTCATACAGTTAAGTATGCTTTCTCCATCACATTTGTGTTCTGCAGGTAAATGAGTTTTCTTTGGTTTTTCCTTTCATGCACTAATTCATTTTCAAAGAACTATGGAAATTGTAAAGAAAGGCAGGGTTTTTAAAATTTGTACACTCATGCATGACTGCACACATTGCAAGTGCCATTTTGCTTGCATGATGTGTATTTGTCCCTTGTAAGGTTTTTGTTTTTTGTTTCTTTTTATACTGTGAACATGTATATGTTTCCTCTTTCAGTACTGTGTTCCATGTTGAGGATTCTGTTTTTATGTTACTGCACTTATATACAGTGAATATAAAAAAGCTTGTAGCGTGTGAAGCTCAGGCACTGTTTGTGCTAGTTTTGCCAAAGTCACACTTAAAATCTATACAGTTGCCACAGACCCTTTCATGGGTAGCTTTGTTGAAAATCACTTCCAGATCCCATTTTTTTCTGATAACTAGACTTTAGAATTTTGCACTGTACTGTCAAAGGGCAGAGTGACAGTTTCTGTCTCCAGAACAAAAAATGTTCCTTATTACTTTAAAAGGAGTGATAGTGCCTGTTTAGTATTGTATTACTCCTTCACCCTCTCTTACCATGAGGTAAACAGCACTCCAACCTTAGGATGGTGTCTAAGAATAGTCACTTGTAGAAATTTTTTTCAGGAGTTGAAACAGTTAGTTTTTGCCTTACTTATCTGTTTGTTCTTTCAGGGCATTCTACCTGGACAAGTCAAACTTGCCTCCAAACTCAACATCTAAAGCAGCTTATATAGATAAGGTAAATAAAAATGTTAAGTGCCTAATTAAACTCTACGTGTTACACACTGTGTTACTGGGGCTTTCTTTATTCTATCAAAAATTGGATTATTTAAATCCAGGGGGAGGGAGGCAGGAAAAGGAGGAGCTCTCTTGCAGCATTTTGTCCCGCCTGTGTTTTTGAGGTAGGTGGTGCCATGTGATTCTGTTTAAAAAGGTGTGGCAGGAGGGTATCTGTGTTTGAGGAGTCATTACTTTCCTTTTTCACTGTACTTTCAGAGTAATGCAACTGCTCTAGGAGCATGTGAGGTAGGATGGGGGAGGACAGGTGCAGGCAGAAATTCTTTGTTCTGAAAGCTGGAAGCGCTTTTCCAAATTAAATACTCCTTCAGCGTCCTGCTCAGAAGGCTTTCTTCTGAATCTTCTCATTTAGGCTTTCTCCAAATGCTTTCATCTGTCTTTAAACCTCTGAAAGATCCCAGGGGCTATGAAAATTCATTTAATGCTATCTTCTCCTGTTGGAGAGTTAATTTCTGTATTGCATCCCAGTAGGGGGAATAAAGAAATTCCTGGAGTCTTGCCTACAAAAGTGATTGAGATACTGTGGCTTGAGAAATAACAGTGCTCGTCAGATGAGCCCAATGACAGACTAAAATTTTATGTCAATGGTGTTAACAGACTGATAGTTCCTGTTTCTTGGATCCATGCAGGACTGCACAGGAAGGAAGGAGGACATTTGCCACTCCTTCCCTGGGGTGTCAGCAACCTGCCTAACAGTCACAGGTGCAGCAGGAGATGTTTAGCTGTGAGGAAGTGCTTGTTACCCCTAAACCTGTTCCCTATTTATTTCAGCAAAAGGTTCAAGGGCAAGAGAAAAGCATCTCCTTATCCACATCTGACCTAGGGATGCTAGGTTAAGCTAATGCATTTATTTTGCAGCTGGAGCAAGCCAAGAGTGAGCGCATGATCCATTTTTGGCTGCACCTTTCACTTTATTGTCCTTAGCTCTGCATTAGTAGATGATACCAGCTAAAATCAACCAGTAGGACTTAAACCAAGTTAAATCTGTTTGTACCCCAGTTTAAATATGCTGGGTTTTATAGCTGATTTACTTGATCTCTATGCTTTTAGATGAAGTAACTATCACAGGAGCAAGTGAGGCTGCCATTTCTCTAACTAGTTGAAACTGTCTTTAGGGAAATAATCTGTCTTTCAAAAGATTAATTCTTTGAGTAGCATGCGGGTTTGTTGGAATCGTTAAGTGTTTCTGAAATAAAAAGAAGTGGGAATTTGGACTTACGTGGTCTGCAAGTTTGGGTTGTGAACACCTCATTTACACAAAGCACCCTGATATATTGGCTTTCATTGCTAGACCACTTTTGAAGGCTCCTCTTCTGACTCAAGCTTTGCACTTGAAAGCTGCCTTCTTTACTTCGTTCATTCTTAGTACCGTAATGCTGGGGTTCTTTTAAGTCCTGCTACAAAGTTAACTGTTCTTGCTTTGTAGTATGGTTTTGTCATATCTGTTAATTTCTATTTTTTGGTGTTGTTAGTCAGGATTAGGAACTAGACATCTGATAAATAAAGGACAGTGTTGTCATAACTGTAAGCTGATTTTCTCAGCAAGTCACTTAATGAGTCTTGGTATCTTCCTGTATATGTGTACGGTTGTAGGTTGCCTATTTATGGCTTCCCTTCTTTTCCCAGTCCATTAACGGATACAGCACTCATAGGTCAATCGAGTCTATTAAAGTGAAAAACAGTTCTGTAGGCAGGGCTGGGAATGAAACAGTCAGTGATGGGAAAAACTGAAAAGCTTTAGAAAGTTGTCATATGTCGTGTAACAGAAGACTCTGTGTTTTGTATTTATGTCATGGAATTTGGATTTGGCTTTCTCAGCCAGACCCAGTGTTCTACCTGCATCTGTGAGGACTTTCTCTGTTAGAGTATGTCATGTCACTTGCTCTCAGGAGCAAGTATTTAAATCTCTCTCTCTTCCTCTTTTGCAGCTGATGAGGCCTCTCAATTGCTTGGATGAACTTTACCGGCTCATAGGGTCCTTTATCCGATCCAAGCGCACGGCTGCCTGTGCATACACCGCGTGCAGCGCTTCCGGAGTGGGATTGCTCTCGGTGTCGTCTGAACTCTGTAGCAGGCTTGGAGCTTGTCACATCATTATGTGCAACAGCGGAGTTCACCGGTATGACATTTTTTTGTTTCTCCTTTTGTTGCAGTCAGTCATTCTATCATTGCAGGTTGGAGGCTGCTGCTCTTTTAGAGACAGATCTTATACTAAATATCTGATATCTTACACAAAATAGCGAACACACTTAAAAGATTTGCGGAATTCTAGAATTGTGTTTGCAGTGACTGACAGAAATGAACAGTACACTTTTTTTGGTTTGTGCAGTTGTAATGAGATTGTTCCTCATTCAAGTCAGTCAGTAAAAGGCAGAAATCTTAATTGCTAAAGTAGAAAGAGGAATGTTACCTAGATGAATAATACGTAGTATATTGAATTCTTACCACAGGCAAGAAATGCTGAAATTTGTATTTACTTTGCATGGTATGGGGAATAATAGTAGAGCTTGTTTCAAGGAAAAAAGATGAAACATAAGACATATGCATTTTTGCAGGTATACCTTATGATAACGAGAGGTTCAGCCTGTAGACCAGTTGATGTGTTTAATACAATACCAAAATATAGACTGACCTATAGTCAACTGAACTTGATCATCAACCCTAAGAGATTTTAACAGACAAATATATATATGACAAGAGTGTCATCACAGAGCTCTCTAGCACTTAATCATATTTGTCACAGGCAGCAATATATTTATGCTTCAGCTGGGCAGATTACAATTTTTTGGTACATTGTACCAAAAAAGCAAAGACTACAATTGGAGAGCGGGAAAATCCCCAACAAACAGAAGAGCTAACATAACAAATAATCTAAGCTAAAAATATGCTCTTTCCGTAAGAATTCCAAGCTGTGGATCAGGGGTAGCAGTATGTTAAAAGTGCTGCTTAGTTTCTGACCTATTCAAGTCCTTATTTTGGCAGACTTGGTTACCAATACCTTGTGTTAGAATGAACATTACTTTCTCCTCATTTTAAGTAATATCCTTTCTTCAAAAGAGTTTTGAGGAGAGAAGAAAAAAGGCCATTGCAATGCAAGCTGCAACGCAGATTATCAGGCATGAAAAAAAGGAAAAAGCTCCATATACAGCCAAAACAATTCAGTTGTGTAAAGACAGTGTGTGCCATTTGAGAGTTGGCAACAGACTATTTGTATTACTCTCTGTCAGTGATAGAAGTGTATATAACATACTGTGTACTGTTAATTTTAGGGAATAGTAGGAAAAAGCTTTGTTATGTAACACTAGTGTAGCGGGTTGAGTTTAAAACCGGGTAGAAACACCAATTTTCGTGTAGTGGTTTGGTTCAAAATATCTATTATTTACTTATTTACTTTCTGTGAGATAAGAATTAGGAGAAGGCAAAGCAGGCACAAAACTTAAGAGAATATAAAGAAGTTTATTAACAGACTTAAAAGGAAGAAAAAAAAGTTAGATTAAACCTTCAGGACACCTCCTCTCCCCCACCTTTTTCCCTTTTCCCACTGACAACGTAAACAAAACAACCTTTGAGATTTTCAGTCAGTTTACCACTTCTATAATAATTTCTTTTTTAGTTCACTTAGGAAGAGGAGTCTCTGTTGTGCATGCTATGGAGACATCTCCACGAGAAACAGCCTCTTGTGGCTTTAAAGTCACAGCAAGACAGCCACCCGGGAGGGTTCTCTGTTTGCATGTGAAAGTCTTTTCCCTCGACTTACAGCTTTCCCCACAGCTGCGTTCAGGGGTTCAATCTTAGCTAATGGGGTACCATTTTAAGGATGAGCTGTTCAGAAGGAAAAAAGTTCTCTTCACTTATCAAAGTGTTTGAGAAAGGTAAGAACACTGTCTCAGAAATCATCTTTTTCTCTAGGAACAGAGATCATCTTCTTCTCTGGGATCTCTCTTCAAGTTTTGCATCAAATTACGGTTACTTTAACATTTGCTTATTTTAGCATAGGTACTTTTGCTCATGGTTGCAGTTTGAACGCTCCACCTCCCCATACTTTCATGAAATTACAACGGGTATTTTGATGTACCATAGTCCATCACCATAGCTTTGCAATAGAATTTCAGCTTCTAAGATTGAAGCATCTCCTCATTCTCCTCTCTCTTAGGGTTTCAGCTCTTCTTTCCTCACTGACTTTGACATCTTTATGGCATTTCCTTTACGCGCCTTCACCTTTCTCTTTCTTCTGTCTTGGGAAAGGATTGATGTCTGCAGGCTTCATCTGTTCTGGAAGATTCTTACAGCATAAAAAGAGTTAATCTCACCCGGGCCTTGCAGCTGGACTTCGCTTATCTCTGTTGCTGACATGATTTGTACTGGGCAGCGGCTTCAGATGAATTTTCGGCTGCACTAGGTGGGAGCTGGCCTGGCCGAGCCACGCCTCAGGCTGCCTGCTTGGAGCAGGGGGGGCTGGCCTGCATGGAGCCACGGGTGGAACAGGGCACAGCTCCAGGGTGGCTGCCTGTACGGAGCAGGGGGGCTGGCCCACATGGAGCCACGGGTGGAACAGGGCACAGCTCCAGCGTGGCTGGCTCCTGGCCAGGCCCAGCCAAGCAGGGCCTGGCCCTCCCGGGCTGTGCCGCGGGCCCCCTGTTACCTGTTCAAAAGCCGGAAGCCAAAAAGGCTGTCCCGGCGTTTGTTCGTTCTTAAAATGTGGATCACAGAGGCGTGTCAAGCTCTTTAAATGGCTTAAATAAGTTGCCAATATTGAAACTAGCCAGTTGATTGGTTCTGTTAGGTGTAGAGGAAGCTGTAAGCAACCCTTTGCAAAAGAATCACTTCCATGGCTGATGGAGGCCCTCTTTAACTAAAAACTTAAACTATGCTAACCATGACAACTAGTCAGTATATCAGATGAAGATGAAAATACTATATAGCATGGGCTGTCATGACACTGTTGTTTCAGAAGACCGTGAATCTATACAGCTTTTCGCTTTGTCTTGCTTTCAGTTTCATGTCTTATGTGATCAGAAGAGACTTCAGACATAATTCTGACAGGTTTTTTTTTAAGGTGAAAAAGACTTCCTCTGGGTTTCATCACCATTTCATGAATTTGTCAGTACATTTTTGCCAAAAATTCTGGTTGTTTAAGACTAAAGTCAGAATAACTTTAACAGCCCAAAGAAACTATTACCCTCCAGTGTGTGGGTCACAAATTATTCAGAATAACTTGGTGACTGAGCAAGATGTGATTTACTTAAATCTGAACATGAGTTGTTCTAAGATGAAAATAAATTAGTCATCAAATTTCTGCTCAAAACTGGGGCTAATTCAAAGGTATAAACTCTTAAATGTCTATCTAAATGTATTTAAAAAACACGAAATATTAGAAAACCAACGTATTGGTTTTAAAGACTATCTTATGAGCATGGGAATGGGATTTAAAAGTGTTATGTGTGGGTTTCCTTCTAGATATTAAAGGATTCATCATCATCTATTTACATAAAGTAAAGGTGCAAGAGGCTTTTCTCTAAAGCATGACTAGTTCTACTTTACAGTGAGTCCATTTGAGTTTTGGTACAAGATACTGCTACTTCATTTGTGCATTAATGCTGCCTTTGTGGCTACCATCTGTTCAGAGAAAAAAACATCAACTCTTGGCATCATCAGAGATATTTCAAGATAGGCCCTCCAGGAAAAAGGAATGGACTAGTTAAGAATTTTTATAGGTACTCAGGGGTTTGTACCTGGAAGTTTAGAAGAAAACTCATGTATTTAGAGACTAGAAGGGATTCATTTGCTCTTCTAAGGGAAAATAAGTCCCTTTAAGTGGTAAAAGCTGATAAAGTTTTTTAATAACTGTTTCCTGAAATTACTGTTGCACATGCAAACTGGATGGATGAAGAAGCTTTTCCTTAGCATTTGGAGTCATAGAAAGTCACTTCATGTACTGTTCTCTCTGGTGTCCCTAGGCCACATCTCTACAGCCCAGTACTATGTGGGCTTTGCTTTGTGGCATTCTGAAATTGCCTTTGCCCAGATAGAAAGCTTGCTTTGCTTCCAGCTAGTAGGTGTGCTCAGTGATTTTTGTGCCCACGATTTCTAGTGGTAAATTCTGCAGTGTTTTTGTGAACCTACTCCCCTTGTTGCTCTCAGAGTGAAACAGTCTTGCAGCAACATGAAGTCCTGTGAGGACAGAAGAGGAAAGAGTAAGATGCTGGATGTGATCAAGTCCCATAGACACAGAGGATTTTGCTTTATGCCTGCAGTCTTGAAGGCTAAATTCTTCTGTTTGTTGGAGTAGTATTTAATCTGGGCAGATAATTTTGCAAAATAGTGCTTCTTAGCTTGTAAGCTAGCTCTTTAGAGTTCAAGCTACTAATTTTCAGTTAGAGGGGATATTTATCTCTGGTTGTATTCAGCAGTGTATCTGGCTTTGTGTGTTCTTAGAAATGAAACACTGTGAAGTCCATGCTTGCGATCAGTTGCAGAACTTTGCATTTTGTAGGCCAAAATCAATGACTCATGACTGTTTTTTAACACTGGGCCACGGAAATTAAATGACTTGAAAACTGGTATTGTCTACAGATGCTACTAGATAAACAGAAGGGGGTAAAATGTGAATTGTTCTTGCAGATTAAATTTTGAAAATCTACTCATTTGTCAGTCTTTCCAGCTTAAAAATGAAGCTCAACTTGGAGCAAGTGTCCCCCATGCTTTCTTTTTAAAAGCCCTCATTTTAGCCCGGTTTCTATGATTGGTCTTTAAGGGAGCGAATGTCTGAGAGTCTGTGGAAGAGTACAGGGTGCTCTACTCATAAACGTCTTTCTTTTGTTAATGGGCAGTGGGAGATGAGCAAGGCATTAATCTGTCAAAGTTTAAATATATTTAATGGAATTTAAAATATAGATATATACATAAATATATACACACATATATGTACATATATGTGTATATATGTACAACTTCCCTCACTCAATTTATCCATCTCTTACTGAACTGACTGGAGAGATCTTTCTGTGTTCTCTCACTTTGGGTGTCGTGGATTGACAAGGGGCAGGGGGAGGTTCTGCCACTGCACCTACTAACCAGAAGCAAGTCCCAGATAGCTCGTGAGGGAGGTGCTGGGTGACAGTCCAGTGCAGAAGAGGCCAAGAACTATGAAACAGCAGCTTTGTCTGCTTTGACAGTGGTTGCTGATCTCTGGATCAGCAGTGTCTTGGTTTCTGACTTCTCTGTGATCCATATTAAATTGCTTTTTACGCTGCACTAGGCTAAAACAGCTTGACAGAGTTCATACTTTCATCCCTATATCCAAGATAATGCTGGGGATTTTGAGTTGCTGGTGATTGCTTTGCTTTGATTTTTATTATGACAATATGTTTACCAATTTACATTACAGCCTGCAATCCTGTATGTATTTCAGACAGCAGTTCTTTTCAAATACATTTTGAGCACCAGAAAACCAAGGACGGGGAGAATAAGTCCCTTTAACCTTCACTGTCCTAAGTGATGCGTGAGTGCTACAAACCTCCCCTTGGATTATCATCAGCGAACATGCCTTGTCGATCAACAAGAGGAACAGAGCTCTAAATTAGTTCGAGAAATCAATAGTTTGCATTTTTATTTTACCGTTTTTAACATTCATAATTATATTTCTGCCTGCCAGCCAGCTGTCACCCTGTAAACGACGCTATACTTTCTTGTGTTCGTTCTGTTTGAAGTTGCAATCAGTCGGTACAAATGCAGGTGATGAAAGGCACTTTTAAATTTTATTGAATCATGATTTTAGCTGCTGCTTGAGGGAGAAGAGCAAGACTGCACTGCACAGACAGGTCCTAGCCTCTTTCTGTGCCAAAATGAAATTAGGTGCAGCAGCTGCAGAAATCTGTTCAGGGACCATAGGTCTTACAGGCTCAAAGGAATCATTTAAAGCATCCAAATGAAACAAATCCCAAGTTTATTTAAATTTTGCATTTCCTGGAGGATCAAGAGAAAAATCTTCTATAATCTTGATGAACCCTAGAAAAATCACTGTCTTATTTTCTTTTCTGAATTTTAATTTCCCCTCCAGAAATTCTCTCCTTAGTGTTACCATCCTTCAAGCAGTGGGGTTCTGGCTGGCAGACACTTGGCTGAACGATGAGGCAGGTTTTGCCAAGGGTTGATTATGCTGTCTCCTGTAGCTGGCAGTGGTCCTGCAATCCAGCTAAACCTGCTTCATCTTCCACATTGAAAAGCAGAGTAGCACCATAAGCTGTCCATCATGGCCAGCTGCCTTTCTGTGAATCCAGTGAAATCAGGTGAAAAATAGGTGTTCTGGATTTGTATTTTTGACATGCTATCATGAGAATTCTTCCTTTTAGATTCAGAAGTTTTCCTGTAAGAATTTAGTTCTGAGCTCAACGAGTGCATGCTACAAAGAAAATCCTTGGAGTTTTGCAGCTGTATTTAGGCTATCAACTCCACAGTAAGAAAGCTTTCGGGGATCGATTGGACTACTTTCAGGAGACATGCTAGCACAGACGGAAAAACTAATCCATACCTTTCTACAGCCATCTGGCCTCAGCTGGGCTTTTAGTCCTGCTACCTTCCCATTTAGTCAAGATTCTCTTCTATTTTTCAAATGGTAGTTCTGTTATGTCTGCCTACAATTAGTTTATTTTTGTGATACCATACCCACTGAGGCATAAACAAACTTCTTTGTGTAAAATTATTTAGGATAATAGAGTATTACATTCTGTGCTGGTTACTACCTAAAAACAGTTAAATAATTTTTAAATATGTGAGAATTTGTCTTAAAACAAATAGCGTCTTAGCACAAATAGTGCTATACTGTTTCTACAGTAGTAATTGTTTTAATTTTCATCTATATTTGCATTTCATAGGCAAGCTGGTACATTTTTGCTTTGTCGTCTCTAGTATATCTAATACATATACTGGATGGATTATAGTCTTACTGTTCTTATGCATGTTTTAAATTCTGAGACACTATTTTGTTTAAAATGCAATCTGAAAATGCAGAGAAGTGCATAAAATGCAGTGAGACAGGTAAGATGGATCGAAGTTGTTACTAGTATGGATTTCAAGGTGTGCTTTTTTTGATTTGGTCTTCTTTTAACATTATGGATGTTCAGTAGCAGGGCTGACACCCACTGCTATTACTGTGCTCTGTAGAACCGTCCTTTCACGCTTCAGTTCCTGCACTATTGCCTTATTGGCAGTCCAGGTCTTTGAAACTGGTGTTTTTCACGCAGAATCTTCCACGTTACAATAAAAAATAAAACAGGCCCTCTTGAACAACCTGAAATTAAAAAATTCAACCAGATCTTCTTTAATTGTGGCGTGAAGAGAGGTAAGTGAATAGCTTGAATTATTACAAGACAGGAAGTAAATTGCAATTTTCTACCAGATTTACTTGCCTGCTTACAGAGGAAGAAGCCTTTAATGGAAAGGCTTGCTGCACAGAATGAGAGATAATGCCCAAAGCTGGGGTTTCAGATGCCTTTAGATTTTGTTTGTTCATTTTTGCAAGTATGACTGGATATGAGTAAATAAAAGGCATGGAATACTTCTAATTTTTGGAAATGCTGTTCTTTCATCAAACAAAGAATATTTAATAGTGGAAGTGCTTCCTTGCAACATTTCCAGCTGATTAGAGGTGGTAAGATCTTACAGGAAAAATGATTGTGAAAAGATGCTCCCTGCTGTTTTTTAAAACTGACAGATGATGTGCAGTGAAAAGAAGTGCCTTTTTTTTTTTGTTCTTAATTTTTCTTTGAAAATCTCTCTGTTTTGAAGAGTTAGAATAGTTACATTTATTTCTGGAAATAGATTGGATGACAATGATCTTTCAATCTACAGGAAAAAAAATCAACATTACCTCCTTCATATTTCATGCTTCATTATTAAAAATTACTAATATTGAACCAAATACCCCGATAAAAATATGCTTGTAACCTACAAAGGAATTCATTAACCAAGATTAAGTCTGATATATGACTAATAGATGCTTACCTCCCGAGACTGATTCTCTGGCTTGATAAATTCATGCCATCTACTTCAGCAAGTCAGAAATCTGTTGGTAGCTTGTGTCTGAAAATACCTGGTAGAGCTGGGTTTGATTATCCTGTCGTAGGATGGTGAATGTATGCTTGATAAGTGAGTTGGGATACCTTTATTCTGAGGTTTGCACAACTATGTAACCACAATGGTGCCTTTTGTGCATGAAACAACCCGAAATGCTGATGCTTAATGGATAAAAGGCAGAAAATCCCTTTAACATGGACTGCACATGCCCATTCTGTTTGGTGATGGTGTATGTTCCACAGACAGTTACTTTTTGAAGTGTTGCTTTTGATTCAGAGTGGAATAAATACACTTCATGTGCATAATAATGGCTTTCTATATGTTGGACTAGCCTTCAGTGGATGGGTTCCATCCCACACTGATTTTAAAGTAGTGGCCTTTCCACACCGTCAACATCTCAGCTTCACAAAGATTCATAAAGGGACTAAACCTAACTAGCTAGGTAACCTAGGACTAACCTAGTCCTGAACTCTAGCAGAGTTTACTGTAATTGTGTAATACAGGATTGTAGTTTAGTGTATGAACTTCATGCTAATTTTCTCTCTAATAATTAATGGCTGGCCAAATTTACCTCTGCTGAAAAGAAATTCTGTTCAGCAAAGTTTCAGTGTATGAGCACAGAGAATGCAAGCTTCAGTTCTACTTGCATGGAGACATTCCCACAAGGAGAACAGCTTAGAAGTTGTGGGAGAATCTTGAATTAGGCCTGCCTATACTTTGTATGCCTGTTTCTTATAGTCCTGAACAACGTTTGTCCTCTTTTTTAGTTTTATTGTGTCTATTTTCTTCTTTGGGTTGCTCATCAGAATCAATGCATATTACCCAACCATCACTATCAATTATAGGCAAATGTCCCAAAAAATGTTTACCCCAAAGTGATTTACTTTAACACTAAGTTTAATTGCTGCATGCACTGAATTAAATAATATTTGCTCTGTACACATTAATTTAAATGACAGCAGAAAAAAAAAAGAATACTTACACTGTAATTGGTCTAAAAGGTGGTCAAACCATACCATCATAGCTTATGATGTACAGGAAGAAAAGTAATTAAAATAATAATAATGGCATTAAATTACATGTTGAATATAAGCCTTAGATTTTAATTAGACTAAGCATACATGCACCCTTTTCATATTTTTTTCCCATTCACATAGTCAGAACATAATTAATTTTGACATCTCTGACTGTGGTAACTACTAAACCAATTTGTTTCACCTCATGTTTTCTATTCAGGGTATTTTTCTAAGGGATGTTTTGGTGCATTTTTGGATGTAGAATGGCTTAAAGTCTAACTGAAACCTGAGAATGAACTGGATGATTTAGATTCTTTTTACTCTTGTAACATAGATATACATTTTACTGCGTGGCTTGTCTGTAGGTAGTGAACATAAACTCAAATTGTTTTTCCTTTCAAGTGACATTAGACAAGCTGTTGTGAAATAACCAATTTCTCAGAAAATTTCAGTCTGTATTCATATTTTACAACTCCAGTTTTCAGTATAGATGTTCATCTGTCCAGCCGATTTGCAGCCCTTTAGTGAAAATCGCATCCAGTCAGAAACAAATGGACTGTTGGTGATAGAAATTTTTTACTTTTTCAGGCATGTTCAGAATGGTTTGATCCAGAAGTTGTTTGAAAGTTTGTATTTAATCTTCGCATCAACACTGTCATGACTGATGGGAGACTGGGGATAGCAGGCAGGAGCTGGGAGCAGCTGCAGCCCCTTCTGTTTCTTGGAAACCAAATGGATGAAATGAGGAATTCTCAGCCCAGTTGTCCTGGGAAATCCAAATGTCTCTGCTTTGCTGCTGTAATCTGTCAAGGCAGGGAATTTGTCATTCTAACTGACATAAATTCTGAGATGATGAATTTGGGTCTTTTGTTTTTCTCGCATAAAAAAAGGGGTGAGAGGAAAAGAGAGGGAGTCAGAACAGATTTTGATTTGTTTACACTTCATAATCTATGGATTTGGGCTTTATGCTTCCCATAACAGAATGTTATGAGGGTTTTTCCCCAAATACTTTCCTTGTTTGGCTTGTCTGGGCTGATTGCATCCAAATGACCAGATACTTTCAGAGGTCAGAACTGCTTCCAGATTGCTTTGTAAACTTTAATACCATCTGTTTATCGGCTCTCAAAATGCGGGAGAAAAGTGGATTACTACATACTGCACATATTTGCTAACACTCCTTGATATTGAACTGTGCTCAGGCCACCAGAAGAATCTTACAAGATGGAGAATAACCAGATTTCATATTGTTTAATAAAATTTTAGAAGTTACATTGGTTTAAATTTGCATTTGCTTGATCTCTCTATGCTTGGCAGCCCTATTGCTGAGGTACTTCCAGCTATGACTTTTCCATGTTACCATCTGATGCTTTTACCATTTTTTTTCTTTCACAGCTGGTGTCCAGGGCAGTTTGATTTGTGAAAAAGGATATGTACTAATTAAAAAACTATTTGAAGAGCTGGGAGAAAGCACCAGTATGTAGATAAGTGTGAGTCACTTCAGCATAGTCTCATGGAAGGTTAATATGATCAGTTTTATTAGAAGATTCCATCTCACTGATCTGGTGATCAACTAAACTGACACTGTTTGAGTGTTGTTGTTGGGGTTTTTTTAATTTAGAAAATAGTAACCTTATTTCATAATCACAGGACAAAAGCCATAATCTATAATTTATATTAAACTCTGCTATTCATCAGACCTTTTATGTGCCATAGGAGGAACACAAAATCTGCTGATATTAAATTGCAGCTCAATGAAACAGTATATGCAAATGCAATCATGTCTCTGATGCTATTTTAACAATTTTTAACATCTGTTAATGAATAAGGTTTTTTAAAAGAGAAAACAAATGTATCTAACAAGCATTACTCTAGGACTACACCTCAAATGTAAAATGTTCTATTGAAGAGGTGTGATAATAATTAACATCATCACTGCTGTCATCATGAGTGTCTTTGCTACTGATTTCACAGGATATGTTAAAAATATTATCCTTAGAATCACTATTCTTACTTACCATGAAGTGAGATATTCAATTTTAGCGTATGTGTTTCAGAATTGTACTGTAGTTGTTGCCTACCTCCAAAGCAGCCTCTTGAAGTAAACTTTATTATGCTGTTTTGCTCTGTCTCTGCTTTTCCCACTCTGGTTATGTCTTTATCTACACACTTGGCAGCCTTATTTCTGAATCATGGTTGGCATGGTCCAAATGGAGAAGCCTCATAATGTCCATGATCGCCAAACATTTCATCAGGTTTTGGATAGGGAGCAGCTTGGCAGTCTTTTTCAATCACAAAATTGCACTTAATTCTTCAAGATGACCTTCATTTAGAAGGTTCTTTTGTTAGTTTTGATTCATGCAGAATATAATTTTTTGGTCACTCTTAAGGGTTCCAGGAAGATGGGATTTATGGGAAACTTGGCTGAGGAGCTGCTTGCTTGAGAGGTGTGCTTTGAGCCCATTAACACATATTATACCTACTGAGAAACTTTCTGCCCTTTTTGTTTGGTTTAGATTATACCTGTCAAAGTACATTTCAGATGCTTTTGCTTTTTTCCATTGTCAGTAGAACAAAGACTCCTTTGCAGTCTGGTCTTGAAGGTCGCATGTTCAAATTTTGGTGCTGGCAAATATTATGAGCATGTATTTTGTACAATATTTCACTTTGCAAAGACAAGACAAAAACACATTTAGACTCATGTTTAGAATTTCTAATCTAATATTTAGCTATCTTGCACCTTAATCAAACACATAACAGAAAAGATCAGTACACTTTTGCCTCAAGTTAATTCTGAGGTCAGTGTACACAAGAAACTGGGGAATGAAAATTATCTCATTACCAAGGAAAATCACTTAGCTTGTAAATTTTTTATGAAAGGCCATTAATAAAGCTACAGATCAAATTTAGTATCTTCTACACTCACTTCTCTGAAACTTTTTGCTGTCCAGAAATTAACTTAAGCAGTATTTAAAACGTGTCAGGGTTTTGGGGTTTTTCAGTAAGAAAATAAGTACAGACACATTTTTCCTCCTACAGATCTTCTGCTCAGCAAGATGAGTGTTGGATTGAAACATATTGTCTGTTCCATGTGCATGTTATAAACTATGCAGAATACTTCGGTCAGGATTTTGCCAAAAGCATGCTCAAAATTATATATTAATATTGTGTCTTAGTTTTATTCTTTGAACTTGAAAATTATAGCTTTTGTCAGGTTCTGCTGAGGTGGAAACCTTTTCTGTTAAACCTATCTTTCTGGTTGAAGAGATTTGATGATTGCAGTACTTTGGTTGTGAAGAGAAAACTCATCAAGCAGCTTTCTGGTGCAGAATAGAGCCACTCTCACCTCTTGGGTGATAGCAGCCCTCAAAGATGTTCTTCCTAAAAAGTGCCTGTTTCTACTCAGGTTTTTTGTTTTTATCCATGAGTTTTCTATGGTTTTGGTCTTGGTTTCATGAGAAACCAAGCATTTGTTCTTGTCCTCACCATGACAAGGAAAATCAGATGGCATGTCCAAAATTACTTTCCCTACCACTTCTTGCCTGGGGTGCTGGCAGGTTGTCTGTCCTACATCATGGTCTTTAGCTCTGAAACTTTTCTGGTTGCTCTGACACGACAGTGACAGCCTTTCTATTAGATGAGGTACCACAATCAGTTTTTGTCCTCAAGTGTTTATTTGAAAAAGATTGGCAAAGCGGCACAGGACAGTTCATTTGAAGGAATGCAGTTTTAATCTGTTTTCTTTTTTGAAAAGCGTAAATGTCTCTTAATTTTGCACTGCATTGATGTGCCAAGAGAATAATCAAGCTGAATTAATTTTAAGAGATTGGGGATCCTTGGTCGGCTTTAAGAGTGGAGGGTGAGATATAACATGCAGAAACCACCTAAAAAGGGATTTATGCATTTACAAAAAACATTTTTCTTGGGTTGTTACTCTCCAAGTTGTGCACTTGCCAAGCCATAGTTTTTAGTGTGGGCTTTTGTGAGTTGTTTTTTGGGAGGTTGGGGTTGGTTGTTCGGGGTTTTTTTCTTAACAACAAAACAAGACAAATGCATTTTGACTGTAAGTCAGCAGGAGCACTTTTTACACTCAAAATCTTAGAAACATTATCCTGTTCAGGCTAATGCCTGCATGGCTGAGGGAGGCATAGGGGGCAGGTTTACTATGTAATCTTTTTATTTTATTTCTAATTTTTTTTTAAAGGATAATTGATTTAAAAGCAGTTATTTTAAGGAGATCTTTGCTAGCAGATAGCTGACCTCTGTCCCCCGTTGCAGCTGCACTCTGAGTGTCACCCTGGAGCAGGCGATCACGCTGGCCCGGAGCCATGGGCTGCCCCCTCGCTACATCATGCAAGCGACGGACGTCATGCGCAAACAGGTGAGGTGCTCACTGCGGGGAAGAGCTGCGTGCTTCCAAACAACACATGCAGTCATCAAAAAGGAATGGCTCCACCAAGCATTTTTTAGCCTCCATCCTGCCTTGATATCCCATTACATCAGAATAGTCTGTTGAGTAAGACAATCTTTAATACATATGATCCGCAAAAATAACTTCAGATTATTAACTATTGTCAATAAAATGACTTGTGCTGAATGAAGGGGAAGTGTAGAAGGGAAGGAGAGAAATAAATACCATTGTTTTTAACTTTCCAGGCAAGATTCCCGAGGACAATGTCCTTATGACAAGATAGTGTTTTCCACTCTTTGGTCATAATAGGATATTAGGATTTAGAGGCTAGATTTAGATATTAGGATTTAGATGCTATTTTATCGATAGATAACTGCCTCAACATGAACTCTTGGTGCCAAGGTATGCCAAAAATACTGGATTAAAAAGTTATATCAACTGAAAATGGGGGATACACTTTACTGTACTGGCACAACATTTTCTAGAATATCTTGTTAACAGAAAAGACTTTCAAAAGGATGTATCTTGGAAGGAATTCGAAGGAGGAACATGAATGGTCCAGAGGTTGTTAGACAAAGCTTATGAACTGAAGATTAAAGAGCTCAACCTGTTCAGTTGATGGAAGAGAGGTTGAGGGGGGACTTCATCATTCTGTGTGCATATGGAACATATATCCCAGCCTGCAGTAGCTTTCAACCTTACAACAAAATCATAAGCAAGGTACAGGATGCACTCAATCTTGAAGTGAAAAAACTCCATAATTAAGTATTGTAACAATTAATCACAGATAAGACAAGGTTCATAATTTCTGGGTTTTAGATGACATCTAATTTATTATTTTCATTAATTTTGGTACATATTTTGTGCAACAATCACAGTTATCAAAATGATTAAACACCTGTACTTTACTTCTAATTTGCATTTGCTAGATGTGACCTTTAGTCTGTTAAAGCAATTTTGTGGATAGTCTCAAACCATAGATTTGCATCAGTTGTATGCAAGTGTTGCTGCTGAACATGGGTACATCAGAGTATTTAGTTTCATTCCTTTTTATATTGGGCTTTCACTTATTTTGGTGCATAAATTAAGTTTCTGTGGTGAATAAACACCCCTGAGGTTCTTGAATCAGGTCATGTACATCTGCTCAGGATTTACAGCTTTAAGTTGACTTGAAAAGAAAGCTACTTCTTTATATGGATAAACTTGCATGTATAGGTTGATATGTCTGCTCCTGCAGCTCTAGACAAAAGGCAGATCTGTGCATTTTGCAATCAAAAAATATGGTTGTAGGGGTTTGCATAAATCTACTTGTAGGATGTGTTCTGTCAAAGTGTATATTTTCAAAATACAGGTCCAGGCCATTTAAAAAAGTGCTGATTCATTTTTGGATATCTGCACTTTATTTAATGAAAATGAAAGACGAAATGAAAGAACCTCACATGGTTTTCAGCAGCTGTAGCTGTACTTGCTCAAATACAGATGTGAAAAAAGGCCTTTTGGTTAGGCCACATTCTTTGAAGTAAAACAGCGGGTGATCAATAGCTGTTAAAGATACCAGAATCTCAATACCGCACACAGACACTGCAGAAAAGTGTGCTAGTATATCTAGACTTTTCTCACACATTCTTTCTCATGCAGGAAACCACTGTGGCATTTAATGGAGTAATAATCTTTTGTTGTAATTTTAAATCAGTCTTGGAGTTCTGTAGTAGAAATATAACCCTCCATTAAATTCTGAATGTTTTGGAGTAATTTCAACAACACACCATGGTATTTTCTAGAAACCTGTTTGGATTTAATGTTTAAATTATCTGTAGGATTTAACTGTCAGAATCATAATGCAGGCCATAAAACTTGGAAGAAAAAAGAATAAAAAAGGCTTCTCGGGGCTTAATGCAGAACATTTAGTTAAGGGCAATACATGTGCCTTTTTCACATAAAACAAACAAACAAGTTTGTTATCCCATTTACACTCTAAACCTTTTGTGGAATAAAGATATTAGCCACAGGGAGGTGCAAGTCAAAGGACATCTATTCCATCTGTTACTCAGCAGCATTGACTCCGATCAGTAGCAGCTTTCCACAAGAGGAAATGATCTCTATTCGAAGCTGATATGTTTTCCAACTTGGTGCACCAGTACTGAATAACTGGTGCACCTGATTGAATGGATGGCCTCAGGAATGATTTTTTATTTTTTTTAATTGAATGAGGTCAAGATCATGTTGAACAAGACTAATAATAGCTCTGACTGTATTGTTGGAACAATGTTCAAAGTAATTGTCTTGTCAGTTGTAGTAAGATAGCAAGCACCTGGTCTGTGAGAACTGAAGAAGAGAGACCAACTTGTGAGAGTGGGTATGAACTTGTGTCTGTGGGATGGCTTTAGTTAAGTGGTTTTGATTTATTTGTAAAATAAAAAATTTGTCAAAACATCCCAGCTATCTTTTGGTAACTTTTTTTACTTATGTATATAGTCATGTAAACATATGCACAGATAAAATACTGTGTAAAGCATCCTGACAGTGTGACTTAGGGATGCAGCAAAGAGTGGAGAGGACAGAGGCCTAGGAAAAGAGCTGCAGGAGGGCAGAGAGGTCTGAGGAAAAAAGGTAACTAAAAGGCTGAAAAATCGAAAAGGCCACAAGAGAATTTATGTTGTCTTTTAAGTGAGTAATCATGTTTTCATACCTTTTTTAAGTAAAATAACAGCACTATATTTTGAATAATTCTCATAAGAACTGTACTGATTTAGAGCTTTTGAACAGGTCATAAAGAGAATCTGTATTCTTTATGTGACTGGTTCTTGCTATCCTTAAATAAGTGTGTAGCTTGAAATTAAACCTATAATTTTTAAACATGGCGATGAGAATACTAATTCATATAGAAGAATCCAGATTGATGGTGTTTCAGACCTGCCATCATGTTTCACCAGTGCTCTGGCAGTACTGGTATGCAGAGAGTAGCAGTCTAGAGTCATGCAGCACCGCTCTCCCTTATGAGACAAAGCCATGAGACAAACAGTGTCAATTAAGAATAGAATTGGAGAAGTAAAAATAAGCAGTATATTGAAATAGAAACGGCAAAATGATGCTCAGTAGTGACAAAAAGATGTCATGTAGCAAGTTGCTAGTAATTCTTGGGGGCTTTTCCTCCAAAGAAATAGGAATCTGGTGGTTTCAAGTAAGGTCTAATTTGTGCCCCAACTAAACAATAAATTACATCATTATATAAAGCTAGACTCCTTTTTAAATCAATGCATTTGATTTATTCTGTGAGCAAGATACTAAAATTGGCTTGTCTAGCGAGTGATGCAAGTAAAAATAGGCTGGTTTTATTCTCAGAGATAGTCACAGCACTGACGTCCAGGATCAGCATGTGATTAATTTAGATAGTTTTTGCAAGTACATGTATATTCTAGCTCTCACTGCTGTTAATCATGTGCCAGTCTCAGAAGTCTGTCATGGTGAGGTTTCTTTATTATGATAAAATTTTAAAAAATGGCACCGAGAAAAGGCCACTGGAGGTGCTGAAGGTCTGGACTCAACATGTCTGACTATAACCAACTGCTATCCCTATGTCATTCCTGACAGACATTTGTTGTACCTGTTCTTAAACCTCCAGTAGTGGGGACTCCTGCACAGTGCTTCCCATGTGGTCTGTTCCAGAGTTTTCTAAACCTTTTCATTAGGATGCTTTACTTCATGCCTCATTTAAGTGACTTTTTTCTTCTCTTTTTTCCCCCTACAATTCCCATTTTCTGTCCAGTATACCATAGACTTAGTGACCGGTTTTTCTTCCCTATTTAGCAGTAGACTTTTAGCATTTCGATTGTTTCCAGAAATGGGGCATCTAGCATACTCTGGCCAACCTGTTCCTGTGTTACCACCCTCATCATAAAATATTTCTTCCTTATATCTATTCTGAATCTACCTTCATTTAGTTTAAAACCATTACCCCTTGTCCTATTGCTACAGCTCCTGCTAAAAAGTCTGTCCCAAATTTGATTATCATTTCCCTGACAAGCCATCACTTGTGTACATAGAAGAAATCAGTTCATCTCACCTGTCATTTTTCAGTCGTGTTTTCGTAACTAATCAGTCTCCCTATTCTCCACTGAAATCTTTTCAGTTATTTTATTAAAGATGAGAAGTAACTCTGAAGAATTACAAATAATCTTGCAGGACTTTGTGATTGAGCAGTAAAAGAGTAGATGAAAATCAATGTAGATTACTCTTAAGTGAAGAACACTGGGGAAAAAACAAACCCTAAGTTCACATTCAAAATAATTGACTGTGAGCTTGCCATTCCATTTCATGTTCAAGACCTCAGGATATGAGGAGAAAACATCAGCTCAATTTGCAGTAGTTATCAGTAAAGCAGAAGTTATAATGGTTTAGGCAGGGATAGATGACAAAGTAGAAATCATGCTGTCATGACCCTGAATTTTGAATTATCTGATGTTCTTATCCCTTCCATAAGGATATAGCATAATGGAAAAGATTCAGAGAAGGTCAGAAAAAAACTTAGCAATGGCTGGGAGAGGTTTATAGACAGAACAGACAGACAAAACAATGTAGGACTGTTCAGCTTCATGAATGGGGATAACAGACTTCTGAACAACATGTGTCATAGGTTGGGACTGACCATTGTCCTCACCAGTGCGGAACTAGAACTATTTCATCAAATGAAATTGTCAGATTAAAACAAAATTAAAAGAGTGGAAAGCTGGAGAGGGACTTTTTATAAGGGCATATAGTGAGAGGGCAAGGGTTAATGGCTTTAAAGTGAGAGTGGGCTTAGACTGATTCTTTATTTTAGAATAGATTTTAGACATTAGGTTTAGAAAAAAGTCTTTACTGTGAGGGTGGTGAGGCACTGGAACAGGTTGCCCAGAGAAGCATCAAGATAGATGCCCCATCCCTGGAAATATTTGGGGACAGGATTAATGGGGCTTTGAGCAACCTGGTCTAGTGCAAGGTGTTCTTGCCTATGGTGGGAGGTTGAAACTAGATGATCTCTAAGATCTTAGCAACCCAAACCATTCTCTGATTCTTGATGTAACAAGCTAAGATTGTACCAAAGATGTGGATCTTTCACAAGAAGGTTAGTGATGTGAATTTATTACTGGGTAGAAGATGAGATGGGAAAGAAGAGAATCACTAAAGTTGATTAAATACATACTCGTTGATGAAGAGAGGAAGTATTGAATGACTAATGACTGAATTCTGGAGGAGTTTCTGGAGAAAGACATATGTTTGTCATGGTTGGTAGTTATGTGCCTTTGCAATTTTTGGAGACAGTCTTACTGAGATAGATGCAGCTCTAGTAAAATACTTTTATATTCTGCCGTAAGTTTTATAGGTACTCTAGTTATTTTTTCTATCTTTATCACCATTTTTTTTTTCCTTAAAGAAATGTAAAGACACAGTATTTTTTTGTGGCGCATGTTGATTTACAAACCACCTGAGAGCCTATCTGTGTGTAAACAGCCAGCCTTTTTCATATTTTGTTTGAGCCCATGACAGTGAATTAATACCTTCCCAATTACCTGTGTACCCGATTTCTGTCAAATGAAAGATCTAGTCTTCCTCTATGTCTTGGACCAATTATTGTACCTCTTTTACATCATGTGCATCTGGCACTGCAGCTCTGTTAGAAATGTAAACTGTCTTTAATGCTTCACATCAATCTAAGATTATACTGTAAGAATTCTGAGGTTATACATTTTATTCTTTTACTTTGTCCTGAATTTAGGTAGTACAGAAAGAGAAACAAATGGAGAGTCAGTATATTTATTATTGATAGAACAAGTAGTTTCCATCTCCTTTAAAATGATAGAAAACCTAGTAAGTCTAACAGATATTTATTATGACTACTTTACATCAATGAAACTGCACTTTAAAAGCCAGACCTCATCATTCAAAAATAAACTTTACTAAGTTCTTTGATATGTGTAAGCTGGTGTGTTTGCAAAAGAGGGTGTTTTTCACACCACAGTTCATCGTATATGGACATTGTGCATGTTTTATCCACTTCCTACTTACTGGATGAGTCAGTGAGACAAAAGTGCTTTCGTTATTGTTTTTGAAAGGATCAGCTGAGGTAGAGACCAGCTTTTCTTTTGACTCTGCTTTAAGCAGGGATGTTAGACTAAACAGCCTCAGGAGGTTCTTGCCTGTTTGTTTTGGGGCTTTTTTGTGATTCTGTGACTATAAAGGAAGATCAGGACCTCAATTTTTCTAATCCTTATTTATTTCCTCAATTTAGGCCATTTTTGTAGTTTTATTTAGTATTTTCATAGGAAATGATCTGTAATATTTGTTTGTTCAAAAGTTCATAGGAAATAAGTGACATTTCAGAAAAGAACTTTATCCATGACTTCTACGCAGAATGGTGACAAAAATCAAACAAATTGAAATGAGATGTGTTTGGATTGTTTTAAACCTTAAATGTTATTTTTTTGTGAATCTCTTTTGTATTAGCAAGATATATATGTGTGCATTTATTTAGTGACAAAGTGGCAAGATTTTTGTTCCTTTATTTCTTTAACTTGTTCCTCAACTTAGAAGACAACAGTTGTTTTGGGAGATGAAACGTGTTAATTAATTGTAATCAATAGTTATGTTCATGTACAAAGCTCAAAAAATTGCCTAATTTGTTATGGGATAAATGAAGCAAAATTGTTGTATTTCTTCCACAGGGTGCGAGAGTACAAAACACCGCCAAGAATTTAGGAGTGAGGGATCGAACACCACAGTCCGTGCCCAGGTAACTGATTCTTTGTGTCCTAGGCCATGATTTTTTCTACTTTGTTCGAAATTCAGTCCTAGCTGCTCAAAAGCTAACAGTAAACATTGACTATATTATGCTCTAGTTGGTAAGATTTGGCTCTTAATGTACATAAAATCAGTTGCATTCGTAGCCATACAATTTTACTTCAAGTGATTAATTGCAGAAGTCCAGGCTATGTAGCACTTCAAAACATGCCCATTTTTGAAAAATGAAACCTAGTTCATGTTAATTATGAAAACACTGGAGTAAGTCCTTCATCACTTGTACTATTTAGTGGGTTTGGGTAAATACTCTTAACTAGATCCATAACCCCATTTTAATGAGATATTGTACTGCAGTATCTCAGCAAAATCATGTTCTAGTTGCATTTGGGGATGATGTAGTCTTTCTTTGTCTCTTTCTGAAACTTGCATTACAATGAAAAATGAGTTATTCTATATTTATCCAGGTTTTTAATGTTGTGATGGATTGCAGGTACCTGAAATGTTTCATTAAAAGCACAATACTTATAAATAAAAATAACCAAACAACCATGTTCTTAATTTGATCTTAAAATGGTTTTAGTAGTCCAGAACTAATTTAAACTGGATTTTACCAATTTAAACATAATGTTTTTGTTGACAAATGAGAACACATTGAATGAGCTAGACAGATAAGTGAAATACATAACAGATCCACTGTAGTGTTTAAATTTCAGTAAGGAAACAGGAAATTAGTAAAACCTGATAGAGATGACCATGTGAATGTGATTAGCTTAGAGGCAGTCCAGGACCAAAGATCCCTGATCAGCTGTCTTGCCTTGTGGGAATCCATGGCAATAAAATAGCATTTTGTTACATTAAAAGCAATTAAAGCATTACTGGGAGAAGACTTTTCATATTTTGAACAGTATGATTTGGGCCTTAAATGAACTCCTTCATGACATAATTCTGGAGACAGCCAAAGAATTCTTGCAACCCAAACTTTTCCCATTCCAACATGACAGAGCATTTATCTAGATTCAGAGCTTTTGTGATAAGGAAAAAATCTAAGTTCTCAAAAATAGAAACTTAGCAATGAGATTTTTTGGCTTTGCATATGTAGAGAAAAAGACTGCCTCTTTCCAGCTGAAACTCCCACAGTGTAGCACTGAAAAGCTGAAGAAGAATTATGAGAACATAGAATAGGCAGATATACCCAGCACGCTTGCCAGTCAGCATCAATAGCAATATCACAGGACTATCCCAGACCTCAGTGGTTGCAGCATTAGATGCCCAAGTCAGAATAGTCATCAGCAGGGTACTTTTGATGTATAGCTAAACAATACTATGGGTTCTCAGTTCTCTTCTTTGAAAACAATTTTATATTTGGTTTCATTTAACATCACTTGACAGGGTTCTCTTGTTCTCTGCAGCTGCCACTATCTCTGTGTTTTCTCAGCTAATCTGTTTGTACCACCTCAAATAGTTGTTCCATATATATTGACCCAGAACAGGCTATTTCTGCTCTATAGCATCTTCATCAGCTTTAGAGCCTTAGGGGTTTATGCAGCCTTATTGTTAGTTTGCTTCAGAATTCCTTTATACCACTTGCTCTGAAGACAGTGTTATTGATTACCGCTTTAACCTGAAGAATACACAGACCTTAGTACTTGGGGCTGAGGTTTTCTGCACTTTGCTCCATAGAAATTAGATACTCCTAAAACATCATCAAGTATTAACTCCACTGCAATGGTTTGGATGAGATTCTGACTGTAATTTTATCTGTCTTCTGTCAGCTTTGAATATTACTGCTTTATTATGCCAGCAGAATCAAATAATTCAACCCCTGTTTATTCTTCTCTGCTTCCTTCTCTGCATAAAGATCAGACCTTCTATTGCCTTATATATGGCTCCTAACAGATGTTTTCATGTCTGCACAATGTGACCTTAAAAGACTGTGTTTCTGAATCTGCCATATGACTATGTTGAAGAGCCCAGTGATCTTCAGAACACATTATGGTGGAAATTTCTCTTTGTTATTCCTTCAGTGATACTTTTTCCCAGAGGAATATGTGTAATCTCCAAATGAGATCATGTCTGTTGCTAGTTCTAATTGCTGTGGTTTCAGAGGAGATACTGTATGCTGGACAGGAGTACAGAACAAGGGGTGTGAGGTCAGAATGATTGCCTTTTATTTTCAGTATTTCTATCATTAGGGTAAAGTTTCAACCACCTGTTAATAACCAAGTTTCTGCAGAAGGGGTTAATAGAAGTCCAAAAGCCTTTATAAAAGCAGTGGCTATTTCAATCTGTACTGAGGTAGTCATTTGAACCAAATCTTACTGCTGTTGACTTCATCCATGAAGAAACTGAGGGGAGAGAGTTTAAAATCTGCATGCTATTGTCACATATCTGACACCTGTCTTAGTTGCTTCAAACAGCATCAGTTCTTCAGGGAACTGTTTTTAGAGTGAGGCTTGACTTGGCCAAGACAAAACAGAATTGGAGGCAATTACATTCACCAAGCAGCTTTTCCAATTGAGAAATCCAGGACAACAACTGATAATTGGATTAATGAAGGGATCTTCAGCGCAGAAAAATGAAAACCTTTCTATATTGAAATGTTTTTATAAGACTGCTTATATCTATGTATGTGTTTTAATGATGCCACTTTCAACGTAAACAATAATGTTCACAAAGAAGATTTTATTAATTTTACTTTGATGGTATTAAACTGAATTCAGTACCTTTTGTTTTGCAGTGCAGAAAGACGTATATTTAGTTCGTGTTCCTTAAATTTACTCATCATAGTAATGAGAACCAAGATCTCAGAATAATTGCTTTGTTTTTTTGTCATTATCAGATTATACAAACTGTGCCAGCCACCACCACCTGTTGGAGAAGAATGAGGAGAACTGCTCCAGAAAACAATCCAGTAATGGCCTTTAGGATACTGGGACTGTATGACGAAAATCCAACTGCACTATGGCAATACATCCCTGCAGCTTTGATAAATAACAAAAAAAAAATCTTTTGCTCAGGACAAAGAAAGAAATATCCTAAATATTACCTACTGGCATTGAAAAATGTCTTCCCAAAAGCTTTTCTGAAATCTGTGCACTCCAGCCTTACACTTCCTTGGGAATTTTACACTGGAATCAGATTAATTTGATGTGTCTTGTTCAGCCATATGATAGGTATAGCCAGCAGCTTGAAAACGTCTTGTTCAGAGGCAATGTCTTCACTTGTACACTATGCAGAATGTGTTCTTGTGGAAGCCTAGATAAACTAGGCTTGATAATGAGCATGCACGTCATATGGGGCCCTTTGCATTTGATAAAGCTTTTTTTCTTGTCATTGTCATAATTTCTCAGAATTTTGACACTACAGTTTCAAGGATATAATGTAAGTGAGGTTTAAAGATGGAAAACTCATCTCAGAATTGTCTTTAATGGCTGCAGGCAGCTGCTGTGAACAGTGTGCTTGTAGTCAGTAAACTCAGACATGTCGGAAGCAGTGCTTATCACACTGCTTTGGAAGGAGGATCTAGGTGGCATTGGGAGTACCTAATGGTATGGCATAGAAGGTGAAGTTCTGCCCTTTTGCAGCTGCCATTATAATGAAGGAGAAGGATGAGTCTGATCTTCATCCACTGTTACGCCGAATTTCAGACTCCAATGGATGTTTTACATTATTACATCTCTGCATTTCAGAGTTTTTCAGAGCGGTGTATATTTGTCTATAGCACTACACTAACAAATCTACATAAGGCAGAGATGAGTCAGTATTGTTAAACTGGAAATGACTGGTTTGAGTTAAAGCATAGTTTGGGGTTTTGATGTTTTATGCTACCATTTTCCACATTTTGTCAGAATTGTTTTGTGTAGCATCTCAGTTCTTTGAAATGGTAATTGTTATAGATTTATTTTGAAATTGTACTAACTATTTAGAGAGCCCAGGGAGAATTGATCTGCATTTGGCTGTTCTTTTGGCCAAAGAATTTTCAGAGAAAATGCCCCCAAATAAGGATTTATATATGAACACATTAAAACAAAAACTGTATTCTCAAATAGTACTACTTGTAGCAGTAGCTGTGTATTCCATTAGGGCAAGACACATACTGTTTGAATAAAATTTATTTTTTGTACAACAGCAGCCTGTAGTTATGCTGTAGCAATCAAACCTCTCAACATAATTTTTGCATATGATCTAAATATTTATGAATCTGTCAATCTACAGTGAAATAAGTGGGAATTCAAAAGGATCTGTACTCTTGAAGAGAGTGGGGTTTTTTATAGAGGATATTTAGGGAACTTGTTACTTTTCTCCAAAGGAGGAATTAGAGCGCCTACCTTTTTCAGTATTCTAAATGTTTTTAAACAGACTTTAACTTTGCTAAGAAAATAAATATTTTTATATATCCACAGATATATATGTCTGTGCATATGCATACATTTCAATATGTATACATTTATGTGGTCATATCAATTACTGGTCCTACCATAGAAAAAGAATGTTTGCCTTAAACTATGAGAAAGACATTGTAATGAACACTCCAGTTACAATTTCACCTTTGTGCTTGAAAGTTTACTCTCTTTCGTAATTACTAGCTATTGAACTATGATATTTTTGATTAAAAAAACTTAATACCCAAAACCAAAATCCAAATCAAAAAACAAAATTTTACGTTTAAAGACTTTTGTCTAGCATGACCTAATGCTTATACAAAAGAAAGAGTTATGTTTTCTATAATTGCTGTTCTAGTCAGGATCTCATACTTTCAGATGTGTTTCATTCAGAGCAGCAGTACTGGCTACAGTAGTTCCTGCTCTAGGCAAAAGCATCAGTATTTTCAGCTTCTGCTTGTTCAGACATCAGAAGTACAGAGAAGCCATAGGCACCTCAAGCCAAGGGCGTGCCGGTGTCAGCCCGGCTCTGAGCTCACATCTTCCTGCGAGGTTTCCCCACACAAGGTTTGATTTACTATGAAGGAAGTCAGCTGTTGGCTGCATGGAGCTGCTGAGCCTGTATACAATAAAATAACCTAGAGGACAAAGTCTGTTGCATGCACATGCATTATTGTAACTATTTATATAGCATTGAAAATGGTAGGAGTGCAAATACTCCAAAATAATCTCCCTGTATAATACGATAATTCCCTGTTTTGTTTTGTTGTTGAAAGCATGGGATAATAGACATTTATAAGGGACTAATAGTTACAAGTCAGGCCCTGGACAAAATTCTTTGGCTGTTGTTTTATGAATGTGCATCAGAAATCTTGACCTCTTATTTTGGTATCTAACTTCTGGTTCTTCATTCTTTTTTGCCCCCTCTTGAGACAGTTTTCAAAAACCTATTCAGCAGTATGAGCTTTATTGGTGACCCATGCTGCAAAGTAAAGTATCTATTCAGCCTGGTATCAAAGGAGCTGAAAAACTTAAGATCTGGTTTTCTGGGATTACAGATAGAGCATAAAAATATGATTCCACAGTAACACACAGAATCAGAATCAATTAGGTTGGAAAAGATCTCTGAGATTTCTGACTCCAACTTATAGATCATCTAGTCCAGCCTATTTTCAGAGGAAGTGGGGCAAAAATGTCCCACCTCCTCTCTTTTAAAAGGGGGGGAGGGGCTGATTTCTCAAAATGTTCTTCAAAGCCTGTATGAAACACTGTGTTGCTTTTCAGACTGCTTTTCTTGTCCCTCTGCTTTCAGAGCACACTGCACATTCTAACACATTGACTTCTAATAACACTAGATGGACCTTTAATAAGTCCATTCTTAAAATACAAATTTACATAGGTTCATTATTAAAGCTGTTTATCTTTCTTGGTATATATGTATATAGAATGTATTTATTCCTTACACAAGGTGCACTTGCAGAGTAAAAAAAAAAATCCGTTCTCATCACAGTGTGTTTATCCTCTTATAAATTTTTAAACTCACAGGTGACAAGAAGAGATGACCAAGAGTGATGATTTACAAGAATTGTATCACCTATAGGTTCTTAAATCTTTGCTTTGACAGAAACAGGTTATGTAGCCTTTTTTTTACAACAATGTGTTGTACTGGTTTAGGGAAAGCATTCTGTATGTAATTTTTACTTTTTCACCTGAGACAAGTGTAATTCTTCTGGGAATAAATTCAAGGATCTAGAGGCATACATCACCAAATACTACCATGATTCAGTGCTAGTCTGTGGGGGATATGCAGGTGATTTAACAGCTGGGAAGGGAGGGTTACAGGCCAAGGGACAGCTGAGTTGCCATGAGTTGCCATAGCATTCATGCTTGGAGAAAACATAGATTTTAAGTAGAGCTGAGGATGTTTGGCTGATCTTTGTAACCATTATCTATGAATAACAGGATGTTAAACAGTCTTTAGTCTATGAAATGGCCATTGATTCAGTCTAGTTCCCCAAACTAGTTATTTTTAATACCTATTTTCCTTGTAGATTGTAAATGTAAATGAATATAAAAATGTATATAGTCCAGTGTTTCAATGTCAAACTTTGTGTTTAGAGATCCATTTTAAAGTAAATATTCCTGCTGTCAGATGAAGCAACCAACCAATTTCATGTCCACTGAGAGAGTTGGAATCTTTAGTGGCTTTTTGGCTAGATTTCACTGGGTTTTAGCAAATGCATCAGGCTTTTGGATTGGTTTGCATTTGTTTATTTTAATGCAGTCAGTAGTGGTCAGAACTGCTCTTCTACTGGTTTCGGGCCAAAACAATTAAACTTCAGTCAACAAGGATTTATAGTAGTCATACTTAATTTCATTTGTTAGAATCCTTTAATGGAAAAAAATGAACCACTTCTATTGATCTGTTTTTAGCCAGAGAAATTCACAAGCAAACATGTTTTATTAATTCATTGTCAGATGTAGTGTGTGTGTGTATATATATATATATATGTGTATGTATTTAAGACAATTGCCTGAATGTGAGTATACACATCATGGTTAAGCATGATGCTCAAAAAAGGAAAGTGTCTTTCATTTGTTTTCATTTAAATGAGAAAATCAGTAAATGCAGTATATATCTACATATTGTTCTGTACTCTTTACTTTACAGCTCCTTCATGGATATGTCTGCCAGCATTTTATGCATATTTTGCACCATTTTTGTTTAACATTATAAAAAGAGCTAATGCATTGCCTTGTGTATTTTATCTCTGTCCTTGTTGATAAATGCAGGTAGTGCTTTTCTAATTGTACTCCAATAGTACTCTGGTATTGGTAAATTAGATGTGCAGTACATACCTGACTCAGGATATCTGGATTTTTCATCATTAGGTTTTGAAGTATAAAAATATACTGAACTCATATTTTTGTATGCTGACAATTGTGTAGGGTTTTTTTACATACTGTATATATCAACCAAGTTTTCCTAAAGAAAATTTATTATTATGAATGTTTCCCCCTTCCTGCTAGAAGATGTGGGTTTATGTTTTATTGTTATGTATGTATAAATGAATATACAGCATGCACAGTCATGCAGATGTTAACACCAGTGAGAAATTTCAGATTGTCCAGAGGCTAGTCGAGTTTTTTCTTATGTTCTTCTCTAAAAAGAATATCTCCATACTAGAAACCCACTTTAGAAATAACTTCTACTTCAGTTTGAAAGTCCAATAGTGCATTCAAAGTAGTTGGGACACTTTTGCAAGTACTTTGATTTAGACTTTCGTGGGAATATCCACGACATCTTCTGTGTGTGTATATGTGTGTCCTATCTGCAGTACCATATGCCAGAGTTAAAAGACTAAGCAGCCTTATTAACTTCTTTACACCCTGTACATAGTGTATGTATTTGGTTATACTTGTGTTACACTTTAAAAATGAACTTAATTTCTGCATTGAGTATTGCACACATTTTTCAAATTAAGAATATATTTTGTAACATCTCATTAAGCACAAGAGACCATTACTGCTTTGAAATATTATGTGTAAGTACAGCCATACACAGAATTCCTCAGTCAGCTTTTGTTTGAAAACAATCAAACTAGCAGTTCTGTAGGTAGTTGAGTTTATTGGAAGTAACCTTTGGAATTAAAGATCCTTGGAACATGGATTGAAATTACTTTTTCCTTTATTTTTTAAAGTGCCTCTGTAGCATACTTTGAATCAATTACTATATTGATTATGGGTAAAACTAATACTGTGTACTTTTAGATCTCTGGTTTATTTTTTTAGTTACATAGTAAAGACTGGAATGGTAACACTGTATTACAAAATGTCAGACAGCAATAAAACCATTCATAATATGGCCACTGCAAACCTCTTTATTTTTAAGCAAGAAATAAGTTGGGAGGGAGGGGGTTGGGGATCTTTAGCCCTTTCAGTGTGCCTGCTTGGGAATTCCACTGCAGGAGAACAGAAATTAAACTTCTAGAAATAAATGTTTATAATAAGAATCTCTTCTGCAAACCCAGGCCCAACCTAGGCTCATTGCTGGTAATTGAAATATATCTTTATCACCACTGGAAAACTGAGCCCTGCATGAGCAGTAGCCCCTGGCTTTCGGCAGCCGTACTTTGTGAAGGCTGGAACAGACAGAGGCATGAAAACCACTTTCTGGCCCTGTGGTGCCATCACTGTCCCACGAAGCTCTGAAATATCCACCATTTCTGCACTTCTTTGTCTGAAGACTTTTTGCTTACTGCTGTGCACAAGGGTAATCTGACAAGCATAGTGTGGAGTGTTGCACTCCTTGTACTAAAATACCACCTATAAATGACTGACCCTTTAGAGGGATCTTTTGGGATGCCAGGGGGTTGAGGCATTGCACTTGCACTGTTTCTTTTGTAGGACCAAAAGGTGATGAACTATTAGAACTTGCTCAGCAGTTGTCTCTATATGAAGTAAGTTCTGATTTCTACAAGGCTGTTGTGATCAACAGATGTTCAGGACTGAAAGGAACAGTGGGGACAGAACCAAAAGCAACTACAATTACTTTGTAAAATCCCTTTTGTTTTCCATCTTATGCAAGCAAGGAGGAGGATGTAAGTATTTCTGGATAACCAGACTTGAAATATAGATTTTTTTTTTCTTCATGTATTACTCTCCCTAATTTTGTGAAGGAAGGCAGCATGATGTTTTAAAGTATTCAGCAGCAGAAGTGACTACAGTATTTCAAATATGGTCTGCTTTTCTACCATTACAAGTGAGGTTTCTTTTTTCACTGCTTCTCACTTCTGTGTTCTTGCTGCCATGAATACCTCAGAAATAAAGTCCAAAGAATTCTTTTCTTGATCAGTGTACACAATGGAAATAAATAGTGCTTTGAAACAATTGCTGAGAAAGATAATCAATTACACCATGGTAGCACTTGGGTGTCCCATGATTTTGCAGCTTTCATGAGAATGTGTTGTTATCATCATGATTTGAAAGTCAAAAAGTCTGCGAAGTCTTGATACACTTACATGTCAAATAAGCATGGTGTGAGTCCATGAAAAAAAGATAATATATCTTTGCCTCCCATCAAACTATGCGTCTGCTAAGCTTTGACAGTAAAGACGCTTCCTTTTAAATGCTACTCATAAACGTACTTTTACTATGTATTTGATTGCTTTGGAGGTTTTTTTAATAGCTCATTATGTCATGCAGAAACAGGATAGATGAAGCTCATACTTAGCTTATACTAATGAAGTGGAATTGCTAACGGTTACTTCATTCTTGCTTGTAGAATCTTAATTCTCTGAAACTACTTTCCCAGACAGTACTTGATTCCCTACCCCCTCCCTCCCCTCCCCTTCCTTATTTCCATATACATTTTGCTCTGTGGAGCTGACAGGGTTCTGAGGACACTAAAATGCCCTTATTGCCCTAAACAGCCTCATCCCTGCATCCACTGGCCATGGATTCAAGGCAGTATTTCAGCTCAGGCCCGGGCAGCTCCTGTCAGCAGCTTCACATCCTGGGTGAACCTTGAAACATGGAGTGTGGGTAGCTTTGTCCCTAGTTCCATCTACTGCTGTTTGTGATTGGACTTTCTGGATGGACCCTGAACCTGCTTCCATATTTTGCCCTGACCATGCCTGGACTGTCAGCAGACCCTTTTGTTTTCCTGGTCCTTTCAGGGGAAAGCCACTGAACTGTGTCCCACTGAACAAGTCCCAGCTTGTCCTCCTTCAGGGAGTGGACCTGTTCTTGCTGCTTCCCAGGAGGAATATCCAGTGCTGGTACAGGTTTGTCCAAGTGTAACATACTCCTGGCTTGAGTAGCCTTGAAGCAGACCAGTGAGTTAGATTAAGGGGGAGGCGAGAGGGGAAGGGGAAATGCCCATTTCCAGTCTCAAGACAGATGGGAGGCTTCTTCCATTGATTTTCATCTTGGGACTAAGGGTAGCATACAAAAATGTCTACCTCCCTAATTTGGCCAAGAGATTTAAAAATGGATCTCCAGAATGTGAGCAGGTTTGGAGAGGGGGAAAAAGACACTGGGTAGTGAGGAGGACTGTGAGATAAGGCAAGTGCTGAGCAGTGTAAACACAGCAATGGAATGTCCTGAAGATTTGGCGTCAGTTTTTCCAAGTATTTAACACAGTTGATGTGTTATGAACAACTGCATCCTTTATAGAAGACTCAGTATAAATTGTTAGAATTTTAACTTGTGTCTAGAAATTTTTTTTAAGCTCTAGGTTTTATCTAGTCATTAGTTATTTATAGTTCTTTATCAGGGCAGGAGGGATTTTAACATCTGGAATCAGTGTCTTTCCTTGTGAAGTATAACAGCCTCTAAAAGTAGGAGGAAATTGTACTGGATATATTCTGGGAGCATAATCAAATGAAAGGAACACCATTAGGTTTTGATTCTGCTTTCATTTAAATGAATAACCAAATTTTCATTGACTGCAGAGAAAGAATCCCTAATACTAGCACTATTATGCCAGACCCAGACTAGCTTGAATGGTTGTCAACATGTTTAGTTCACCTAATTAATGAAACTATTCATGTCTCAGGACAGAAAGCTTGGCTGGAAATGAGAAGCAGACCACATGTAATCAATGAGGTTTTGTCATCAACCAGCCATAGAGTAGGTCTAATCAAACCAATACAGGACATGACTGCAAGCAAATGAACATCAGCACTGTATTATCTACAGCCAGTGCATCATCACAAAACTTAATGACAAAGTATCACCCAGATTAAGACGGAAATAATGTCTGATGCTAATCAGTGCCACATGCTCATATTGTAATACATTTCAAAATATGTTGAGTGGCAGCTGAATTCAAAGTCAAGACAAAGTGAAGCTTGATTGAATGCTTAGCAATATATTAGATGCTGTTCCAAAATAGGAAAATACATAAAGCTTTTATACATTAAGAAGTTGAGTAGGTGTTTGGAATTTTGACAGCACGCCCTGGAAAATTAGTAGTTTGGGAAACAGGGAAATAATTACAATCATGTGCCAATTTTAAAGGACATTTGTGGGCCTGATACAGACAGAACAGACAGTAGGCTTTCATTTCTGGACTGATTCTCATGAATTTGACAGAAGGCATTAATATTTGAAACTGTAGCATAGAACTAAATTATGTTGTCTGGGTATTCACAACACAGCAGTCATGAGGAGAAAGAGAATCTCATTTAGTCTTAGGCCTTATCTTTAAAGAAACACAAATCCCCTACCTAATCATAACTCCTATTTTTACATCTAATGTGAGAAATAATCAATGTCTCTCTACTGTGTTCAGTAACAATATATTAAATGGGATTTTAAGAAATTTTCCTCCTTTTTTTTTTCATTTAATAAACTCATTTCTTTTGCCAGGTGAGATGCCTTTCAGGATATTAGCTTAGTAGAAGCTAATATTCCAGTCACACTGATCATATGGGCCTGTTGTACCTTCAACACCTCTCTTGAAGGCCACAGTATGTTTGGAGCTCCCCGCATGAGCACTTTTTCTAGTGGTGAGCAGTCAGGCAAAGAGAGGACTCTGAAGATGGAGGCATGACTGAAGTGCTTTCTGTTGAGATTGTGGTAAAAATGCACTCCATACACATTAGTGTTTTAAGTTCTGTGGTCTAAATGACCTTATAACAAAAAACTCGGTTCAGTGTAGTGAAAGTAGAATATGAGCCTTCCTGATGGTCTTTCATATATCTGACTGCTAGAAGAACAGGAAACAGATATTCTGTACCAGCTAGAATACAAGTGGGACAACTCCTTATACTCTGTTTTAGAATGAGAGGGGCAGAAAAAACAGTGGGAATTCCTACTTTCTCCCCAGGTATCCTCAACGTTTATATTTGCCTTAGGCCACATTAGATCAAAAGAATGGGGACATATCCCTCATGATAATCAGGATTTCAGAATATTTCAAAGCAGTTCAAAATTTTCTCCAAAGAAGTAGAAAATCTGATATAAAATGGGGAACTCCTTCTACTGTTCTTCTACTGAGTTCTATTTCCGTGTTTCAAAATGCTAATAATTCCTGTGAACCTTCCTTAAAACAGACTCAGTGGGGAGGACAAAGAATAAACCAGCATGGAAAATGGACTCTGCTCATGTTCAAAGGAAAGAAAATCACAGATGCTGAGGGCTTTTCAAATGTGCTGAACCACAACCATTTTTTGTTTCATTCAGAATCGGTCTGAAGTGTGTCACGGAGCAGGGCTGTCGATGCAGTGCGGAAATACAAAGCTCTGCCAGGTTTTTTAAAGTTGTGATATGTGAAAGCAGGTCTGCTTTGAATAAGATGGAGTGAAATGGAAGAAATGTGCTTCCCTTTATCCTTCTTGTGAAATTTGCTGTTTGCCTCCCATACAGGACTGTTTAACTATGCTTCTATGTGAAATGAAACTTTTTCTCAATCTAGATTTTAACAGTCTGTCTGCTGAAAAATAATTTGCTTTCTGCATCCTGCAGTGACAGCCGTGTAGTGTTTCAGGTACTGCAGAGTAGCATGGAGGTGTGGTAGGACAGACCAGAGGAGATGTTGAGGAGGTTCTGCCTTGCACTCTTTTTAGTCCAGTGCTGTATGTATGTATATATCCTGTATACAACAGGAGAGATAAAGAATTGCTCCTTTTTCTAGAGCATAGTCAGGCCACTGGGATGCAATGCTGGGATAACCATGTTCACAGGCGGGTCTGTTGTTTAGTTTAGACTATAAACTTTCAATTGCCAGGCCAAAAACTCGAAGGAGATTTTTATACCCTCATTTGTGTTAGAAGTTATAAATGTATGTGCTTGGGATCAGGCCCTGTGTTTCAGATTCCAGAAGCACTTGAACGAGAGTTAGACTGCAATCTATTTGCCCACAAACCCTAGGTGTACCTGGAGCAGAGCTACAGTCACTTGGGATTTTCTTTTTCAGTCAGAAGGGAGGCATCTGGAGATTTTAGATAGACTCACAAGCCATTTTGAGCAATATTGACATTATGGTATAGGTACTGAATTTGCAGTTATCTAAAAGTAAAATCAGAAACTGTGTCATATTTTTCAGACGTTACTCGGACCTGGGTTACCAGAGTATATACATATATATACACATATATATTTAACTGGTGTTGAGATACGAATCAAAACTCTGGACTCGGATTCTGATGTGCAACCTGTCCTTTCCTCATTTAGGTACTGGTGTCAACCAGTAATACAAATGCTAAGTGTCCAGATACATCAGGCACTCTGAGAACAAAGCTAATACTCCTGTCCATTAGCCCACTCCAATAATTTTACAGTGAACACCTAAGTTCTTCTGGTTTATTGCAAGAATAGTCTTAGATCCTTTTTATGAGGCATTTGTATTTTGTTACATAATCATAAACACAAACACTTGTTAAAGTTTCTGAAACCTATTCCAAAATATTTCCATGGTAATTAGGCATCAAGATGCTTTTAAAAATCCTACCAGGCTATCTGTACCATTTCTAAAGAAGTAGCTTCAAGAATCTCATATAGATGACTAAAAAATATAAGATGAATGAGGTAATATTCATGGTGTCATTAACTACCTTCAGAATAGAAGTGAAATACCAGTTCTTATAAACAAGCTTGATCTTTCACTTATTGATCTTTCACTTACATTTTTTATGTATGCACATTTTTCATACTCACATGAAATTCCAGTATTTAATATTGTCAAAGCAACAGCCTTTCATTTGTCACTCCATTCACTATGTATTTGTCTAATTTGGCTTGAGTCATTGTTGAGAGACCTTTCCCCTTAGCTGCCAATCCCAGTGTAAGGCAAGTTATATTTAAATGCTTACTGGCAAAATCATCAGTTATTCAGAGATTCTGGTTTATATTCAGAGCTTCCTCTCTCTTTCTTTTAAAAATGCCCTTGAATATATAAATGTCTCAGCTAAACACCTAATGACAGGCTCTCTGACCAGCTCCCACTCACTGTGAACCTTATTATTCATGTTGCATTTGTACTACCACAGCTTTCCAGACACATCAACTACCCAAAGATTTTAAAAAATTGTGCATAATCTGGAAGATCAGAACTCAAGTCAGTTATTTGTTGAAACATGAGAGCTAGAACAAATCCCCAGTTAGTTTTCCTTGAGGATAATGAAATGCACCATAATAATATGAAAGTATTGCTAGATGGTTGTCATATTTATGTTGTTCAGTCCTTTAAGTACCACAACATTCTTAGATCCACCTGGAAATATTTCATATATTCTCCTTATCCTATTGCAGGGTTGTAACTAAGGAAACTAGTCTAGTTCATTACTATAAAGGAATTAAGAAGCCTTTTTGGACCAGTTTCTAGTCACTAACATGCACTTAAGTATTTACTTAGGGTAAATCCCTAATTCATGGAATCTGTTCTGCTTCAACATCTGTAAAACATGAATACTACTATTCCTTTAACCTTTCAGGTTTTCTCTTTTTCTAAATAAAAACATTCAAATGCAGCTTACAAACATCTCTAGCCAAGTTTTTGATGTTCTTTATGCCAACCAACATTTGAATTCATGATATTTACACCAGTAAACTTCTGTAGTCAGCTGCCTGCCTGCTTTGGGGTATGCCCAAGACTATGCAAGTCTCTACCATAATCTAGTAATCTATTTAACCTCTTTAAAAACACAAAGTAGACATTCTCCTGCATATTTCATTAGCAGGAGCTTTGTCAAAATACAAATGTCAGATCGGAGCTCACACACAACCTTGAGATTGAGGTAGCATAGCCAGATCATCCTCCAGGGAATACAGCCCACATGTGTGTGTTGATTTTACTATGAGTAAAGCACTATATACAGTTCCAAGAAAGTGAAAGAGGAAGATCTGTGTCCTCTGGACTTTCTGGGGAATCAATAACTTTTCAGAAGCACCAACTGAGAGAGGGGGTGCAGTAATGAATCACTCGGTTCTTTAGGCAGAGGAACTGGTTCTTTTTCTAGGAACAGCTGAGCCGCAATTATTTCACCACACAACTATAGATTATTCTTATAAGAAGGGCTTTAATGAACCAGACCTGCCAAGTCAGGCACCTGTCAATACTCTTCAGGCTACTAGGTTAGTATTTATTGTGAAGCTATCAAAGGAGAAGCTATGCAATTTGCTGAGTCTATAATTCTGCTGGTGATAATTGGCTCTGCTTTGCCCTAAATGTTCTAACAAATGGGTCAGGTGCAAAAAAAGAAAATAATGTTCAGCAATATTTCTGTATTCTATCTACATAGTGAGTAAGAGAAATAAAGTTTTACTTCAGTGTACTAATTATTTAGCATGGTCTCATTCTCTAAGCATACATACAAAATCTTTTTTTTTTATTTAAGTACCTCCAAATTACCTAACTTGGTAAGGAAGAAGAGAGCAGCTGAGGAGGAGGGGAGGGGAGAGGTAAGTAAGCTGGTAAAATGAATAAGGTCTTTAGACAGAGGCCGTGCTCAAAACTCAGCTCCAATGCCAAAACCTCTTTTGGCTTCTGGTGCCTCTAAATGAGCCTTCATTTGAATGAGAAGATGACAAATGAAACTACAAGAATGATCAGAATGGCAGTATAAAACATTTCCAGGTTGAGTTCTTAAACTTCATGGGGGTTGGAGCCTGAGTAGGTACACAGAGCATTGCATATTCAGGAAAAAATTTATTTTAATAGGGTTTGGATTGCATTTAGGGTGATTTTTTTCTTCAACAAATTTGTTCAGACAATAGCTTTGTAGTCTTATTATGACTTGGGCTGAGTAGATTTTATAAACTGTAATTTTGTAATTCTGCAAACCCAACCAAAACTTAGGTAGAAATTTCAGTATGGTTGGATTACAAATGCAAAAGCAAATGATGGAACAAAGAAATGTGAAGAAGAGGAAGTTTTGTGTACATAAAACTTTAATTCCAGGGAGAGAGGGGGTCTGCTTTGCTTATGTTTAGTTTTTGCTTTTTTTTCCCCAATAGAATTTGTGTAACATGAAATAACCTTATCTGCTGGAAAAAAAATCCAACAACTTTTTTATTTTCCGTGATAAAGAAGATATTGAGAATCTCCTTATAAGACAAGGACTATTGACTACTGAAAAATTTGAATTACCAACTATCTGGGATTGAAATTACCAAAACTGTACACAGCACTGGCATTGTCCATTTGAAGTGCATTCCTATATTTTTAGTGAAGCACTTAAAATATCAAGGGTCACCCCTTCTAGAAAAAAACATAAAGATAATTTTTCATTATTGCACAGTATTTTCAAAATTCTCAGACATGTCTGCTCCTACAGATTCTACTCCCTGAATGAAGTTTTCTGGCTCAAACCTCAAGCTTAAATTAAAGCAAACACGTGAATAAAAATCTACTTCTTACCTTTGTTTTTATTTCAATAGTTGGAAAATGAAGTAATACTAATGGAAGCAGCTGAGCTGTCACATCTTGTTATCCCTAGAGGAATTTGAAGGGATCTATATTCAAATAAATGGTATTAGTTTAAGTTTCTTGCTACCTATCTCAGAAAAAAACTCAAGGCTGGCATCTTAGAAGCTGTGAACAGGTTGAAAAATCATTGTAACTTGTCATTTGAGCATACTTGCTAAGCATTTGAATAAAGCTGTAAGATGGCAACTGCATCAATCGTTTCAGTTTCTTGGACTCTATTCAGGAGTGACTCCTCAAGCTTAACATTGGCTAATGAATACCAGAGCTTTGTTCTTTAGAGACAGCTACACGCATCTGAATTAGATTGGTGTTATTGCCTCTGGGAAGGAAAGAGCCTCAATAGACTAGGGAGTTTGCTGTCCCAGAGGTTCCAGAGGCATACACACCATCCTTGCATGGATTTGCCTTTTGTGCAGTGTACGTGTTAGCAAGGCTGTTTCTACTCGGCTGCATCGAAACACTGGAGGAAGGGGTAGTTAGTTTAAAGAGTAGGTATGCTTGGCTCTGACTCATTAATGTCTCAAGTAACTCCAGTTTTATTACACCTTGTAGAAATACTAGTCATGGCACTTATCCAGAATGTCAAGATGTTTGTTTTGGATGGAATTTATAACACAGAACTGAATCTGGATTTCAGTATGGTCCATGGCCTCTTACTGGAAGCAGAAGTACTTTACACGGCTTTGCATATCTAAATGGAGCACTCAATCAAAAGCTGCTTAAGCCTTGGGTGAAAAGGAATAAGATTTAGGCACCTGGATGCTTTTATTTCTGAAAACATACCACATCAGCTGAGTTAGTGAGTCTCTGCAGGGCTGAGTTTTAAGGAGTCCAGAGTATTTTACCATAAGCTTTCATATTTAGGCCTATAGCAAAAAAACTTCTTGAGGAAAGGCTTTTTGTAGCATGATGGCTGTGAACATAAAACCAAGCTACAACTATGTCTGCCAGGTTTTTCTGGTAAAATGAGTCACTGTCAATATCACATCTTGCATCTGTGTTCTGCTATGCATAAAGTAACAACATTTTGAATGCTCTTACTGTAAAACCTTTTTTGCCAGACAGAAGGTAGAATTTTCTTTGATACTCTAGTATTTTGTTAGATTTGTCACATTGAGAAGAAGGAGGTTTATATTTTGTATTTGAGAAAAAGCCTCATTTTCTAGAAAACATACATAGTAATAGAACAGAAAACTGCTTATGCAGGTTTTTTTATGGGTGATACTCTTTTATGGAGCAATTCCACATACTCCAGAGATCTTACATGACAGCAGCATATGCTCAGGATAAAATTTTGAGGAGTACTGATAATTCTGAATTTCTGCTGATTTAAGCAATATCCCTACAGCAGACAGTTCCATCCTGGTGAAAAACTGAACATGAAGATATAAGGCATATTGTCTTACTGAGAGACTTCCAAATTCAATTGGTACAAGAAATAATGTAATTAAATGGTTTAAGATGTAAAGAATTGCAGCAGAAGAATAAACTCAAATAATAAAGTTTTTATCAAGCAATAACAGAAATGCATCCTCTCCTCCAAAATAAGATTTTTCTGGAACAAGCCTCATTAGGTTGTTATTGCATTGATTTCTGTAAAGGACAGTTCTATAGAGAACAGTGCATTGTGCAAAACATCAGCCCTAACATTTTTCTTCCATATATTGCCAAACTGAGTCCAAAGCCTTTCATTAAAGGTGCCTCCTTATACATTTGAGGTCAACAATGGGACAGAATCAAACTAGGATGAAAGTTGTCTCTGTCAAACTTAAAAACAATTAAAATACTTCCGTAATGTGTTTTGCTTTACTTGGGATTTTATTTTTAAATATTTTAGCATTTTCGAACTTTGCCTGACTGTGGATCATTGCTAAGCTATGGGAGTCAAGACAAGTCTACAAACTGTAGAAAGTACAGCACAGGAAGACAAGGTGAGGTTGAAGGATTGGCACTTACTCAGCCATATGAGGAGGAGATTGCAGAAAAAAAGCCAGATTCTTCTATTAAGTTCAGAGTTGGTGCGAGAAATGCAGCATGAGTAGTGTTATGGGAGAAAAACATGCATCATTTTTGCCCCAGACAAGCTGTAAAAACCTGGAGATTTTCAACACTCAGCTGGAAAACCCTAAGCAATCTGATCTAACTTTGAAGGCAGCGTGGCTTTCATGTTCCCTCTGACCTAAATTACTCTGGCTGCTGAATCAATTGCCACTAGATGAATCCCTCAGCCACCCGCATGATCCTTCCAGTCACACTGACCCCACACTGGTGGCCAGCTGATCAGTACAAGCTGTGGCTTGTAGACTCCCCAAGCTTCCTGCAGGTGCTGGATGTAGTGAGCCACAGTCTCAAATATGTCTGCCTCTCAAAACTCTTGATAAGAGTGTTGCACCAGGAGTATTCAACAAGTGGTACTGCTCCTCTGGATTCCAACTTTGCCTTTGTGATGGGAAGCCTGGCTAGAATGGTGTCAGACTGTCCAGTGGTTGGATACCTGGGTTTGAAACACCAGTTCTTGCAGAAAGTTTACTGTCTACATAGCAGTGGCTCATCCTCTGTAATGGTGGAGGCTCAGAAAAGCCAGACAGACTTCAAATGGTGTGGACTCTTGAGCAGGAGGAGGAAGAGGGACAGCAGCAGGCAGCACTTCACTTTACTGCTGCACTTCATCTGGCAGCTGTGGATACCTCTGGCTGTGCTGATTACCTGATGCTTCACAGGTGTCACATGAGTGGCCTCTGTGCAGGTGTGAAGAGATGCAAGGTAAGGGGTGTGCCAAGATGCACTGCAGCTGCTTGGCAGAGTGCATGAAGTCAGGGTGCTCAACAAAGATCTAGTCTTGAACTTTACCTTCCTGTAAGTAGTTGGGCTCTTTGCCCTTTTATGCTTCTCAGAGATAATGGAGACACATATTTATGGGCTTTTCCATGCCAAGAATGTGAATACATGCCACTTATCCAATTATTATTATTGACTTCAAATGTGTGGTGAATGTGTCAGCAATTTCATTTAACTCTCAGATGAAAGGCAAAAAAAAAAAAAAGATTGAATATCATTGTTTCTGGATAAAACTAGATTTATTATTAATTAGATGACAAAGTAGAAAGATGAATGTCATTTTGAAACAAATACCACATTTTCAGGCCTTCTCAAATACCCTTTACATCTCCATGGGAGCTGACAGATTTCATCTTCTGTAGTACATGCACTTAGAAAAAGCATAACAAAGTGCAAAAGTAGGAGGAACGGGGCATTCTAGACTTTTAACTATAGTCAAGGACCATCAGACAGTTCCCCACTTGAACGATGAATATAGCATATTTTTTTTAACTAAGAAGTCAGCACGTCTTTACTATAAAAAAAAATTCAATCCAAGAACATGCAAAGAAAAAGGCTGTAACAAATCTTCCAAGTTTTAGGTCTCAATAAGAGAGGGAGAACAGAATCATAAACCAGAGCTATAAAGAAGAGAAGGTACACATATAAATATAAAAAGTATTTGAAAACTTAGTTTTCTTTGCTACCAGTAAAAATAGTTAACAGGATTCAAGGGAATCCAGAGATGGAAATCTGGCTAAAATATAGCCTTCCCATGAGGACTGGAAGACTCTGCTTCCTCCCTTTTTGGAAGGGTCTTTTCTATTATTAATTTTTCAATAGGTGACTGAGATAGTGATGATAAAGTATACATGGTTTCATCCAAACAGTATAGCAACCAGTGACAACACAATCATTCAATGAAGCTTAGAGAGCCAAGAATAAGCATTGTTTTCTTAACTGTCTAAATTTTCTAAAGAAAAACATACTTTAAAAAAAAAAAAGTTGGTTTACTCTAAGTACAATTTTCTGTTAAATCTTTTTTTTGACCAGAAACCAAGTAATTTCTTTTTTGTTTGCTTGTTTGTTTGGGGTTTTTTTTGGTGTGTGTTTTAGGGGGTTTTTTTTGTGCAGTCTTTCACACTGCAAATCTTAAAGAATATATTTCACATGTTACAGATATGGCTGAGTTTGCCTTTGGACCACAGAATGGCTTAAAGGACATCTCAAACCCCTTTTTAGCCCTGATTTTCAAAGTTTTTATGACATTCTAGCATGAACCTGAGCCTGCCCTGCCCCACAGCCTGATGATGAAATACAGTAAATGTTAATGTATCATTTGGAGGTTTGCACATCTGCTGGCATCAATAGAAAAGAAAAGCTCATTCTTTACTTCGAACATTCAAAGTTCTATTTTGGAACTGACAGTATCTGGTCATTTAGAACAAACATAAAGTTACTTCGAAAGCAATCATTACCACAAAAGTGTTATTTTAGACTTGAGTGTAGGCATTTTGTTTTGTTTTAGTTTGTGTTAAAGTTATGCAAAATACAAGTTAAGCATGAAGATAGACACTTTTATCTGCCATATGTAAGAATGGCATTATTGAAATCAATTAAACCATTTCTGTCTGCTCCAAAATGTTGTCTCATCTTAAGCACTTTGCTACACAACCATGTGTGCATTGCAGGAGTAAAAATTATTGTCTGCCATGGCTTTTGGGAAGATTCTTGCTGTCTTGCCTACCAGGATTTTGCATAAATTGTGTACTATATAAGGTCTAAATACAGCCAAACGTAGATTAAGGGAAAAAAAGGTACAGAAGGTTTACCTTGTATGAAAGCTGTAATTGGAAACAAAAGGAACCAGAAAGTTCTGACTCACACTCTGTTCTAAATATTAATAATAGTTGGCCTAGCCTGTGAAATATGGAGACTTTTCAAATTAATTGTGCTTTGGTGTTATTTTTTCAAGGCACTTATAATCAGACATGGAATCTTGTACTTTTTTATCTCTTCTTTTTCATTCCTCAGGCATCATAAATACAGCCATGTATACAGACACATATGCACATATACACACACGTACATAAATGTATGTGTTTATATGTGTGTATGTATATATGCACATATTTAAATATGATCTTTTGTTTTGCATTTCCCTTGACATTTTTTCTTTTCCATTTGTCCTATTTGTCTCCGTAGCCTGACTTCACGTTTCCTGAGATGCAGACCATTCAGCTCCTGATGGCTCTGTGCTCATGAAGCTGTAAGTTCTGCAAAGTTTAGCACATATATACATACTTCCAAGAAACAAGGACTTGGTTGTCTCTAGGTACCTAAATGTAAGCATCTGGATATTACTTCTATTTAATTTTGCAGTTTCTATGACTTCTATTACAACAAGGCTAACCTAATTGCCTATGTGATCCTACTGGCCCTGGCTCCCTTATTAGATATTGGAAATACTATGCATTACATGTAATTTGATTGCCACTGAATTGTGGTAGGCAATTTCTATCTCTGTGCCTTCGTATTTTGACTTGTGTATCTTTATCTAGGAGTTTCTAACCATTCTGAATTATGCAGTGAATCTTCTCCTGACCACGAAAATTTGCGCCGTTTGTCATCACTTTTTAATTACTGAGTTTTCCTTCTCATTTGTATGTATGTTCGGGCTGTTTCATATATTATATGATATCAGATTTTTTTTCCAAAGTATTACTTGTTCTCCAAACACAGAACTTGTTTGGCTTTGCTATATAACAGACCCACCAAAGCACAATCTAACTGCCACTAAAAGCATTAGTTCTGTTGAAACATGATATATATGCACATTTATATGTCTTTTAATAATGTGTTTTCCTTTCATAGAGAGCACTTGCCTTAAAAGATTTTAGAGATTTTTAAATTAACTTATATGCACATTAGAGGAAATGTATACATGACCAATGAAGTTGAAGGTATAAGTAGTTACAAATTTTGTCCATGTTATCTCTTGAAATAGTTACCCAAATGAGACACTGAAACTTCTTAGTAGGTATTGTGCTAGAAGTTTTAATTCCACTTGAAAGAAAAATCTTATTTTTTAAATTTGTCTTATGATTCCCCTTTGCAGTTCTGATCATTTATCAATAATCTTCTACCAAATTCCATAAGCTAGTCATTGTTTTGCTGTTAGGTGTACAGTGTATTCTCTGTCATACTCCTCAAATTCCTACCTTTATTCACCTCAGATAGCATCTTTGTCCACGGGAATTCTTGATAAATGTGTGAGTGTAAATTTTTGTTATATGTGTGAGTGGTAATAATATTACTCAGATAAAACCCTTCTGAGGAAGGAAGTTGAATTTGGTCAGGAGCTGGAATCCACTCTTCACCTCACAAAGACTTTGTGCAGCAATCTAGTACGTTCTAGATGATTTGACATTAAATCACGGCAGATTAATTCTCAAGCTGCAAATCTTCTGAAGTCCCTCTAAGGATTTTGGGTGAGCATCCAAACCTGGTGCAGCTTGATCTAAATTAGTTTGTATGAGATGATGAGATTACAAAATAATGAGAACTACAGTTCATTTCTGCCATCACGTAAAAAATACAGAGACCATATACAAAAGACATAAAGGAAAGAAAGACATAAGGACTTGCTAATTACATTAAATAATTAACATATGCATAATACCTTCTCAATAGCTAAAAGCTGCAAAACAAAGTACTCATTTGTAGTAGAAAACTATGACACTAGATGTTCACTGTGAATCTGAAAGTTCATGCTGACTGCCAGATGGAGGAAAGAGAAGAGGGAGACACAGGGCAGAGAATTTTTTTTTGCAGTGACAGTTACACCTGTGAAAGCCAAACACTTTTCCTCCCTTCTGGCTAGCTTCTGCCACACTCTGTGGAATGAGCAGACAAATGCCCTCATGCATAGAGAAGAAGAGTTATTGTTAAAGGTGCTGACTGAAAACTCTTCAATTTAGGTCTTCTTTAATTGAAACTTTAAGGGGTTTTGCACATTCCTATTGCAAATATAAATGCGTGTCTCCATTGTAGAACTGGGTAAGACAAAGCCAATCCAAGCAATCTGTATCTTTGCCAAGTCTACATAGTTGTAGTAGTTTTAGTAGTTGTTTACTCTATATTAACTTATAAAAAGGGATAAAACATTGGGGTGAGTGGAAAGTTCACAACACTCTTTGTAATGTATTAAGCTGTACCACTCTACATTTTTGTTTTATAAGGAGAAACAAAGATCTTTACTACCCCTCAACACACTGTAACTTATTGGAAGATTTCTACTTTGCACATGTTAGAAATTCCTAACTGGAAAAGGTAATGCCTTTTTCAAATGCTGGTAGAAAGTAACACTTTTATACAGAAAAGTCAGGCTTGGCAGCCTTATGGCCTAGTCTAACACAGAACAGGAAAATTGTTCTTTCTAAAATCCTGATTCAAGAAATTTGAAATTTCTGAAACTGACAAGCATAATACAGGAGACTGTATTATCTGGGAATGAAGTTGAGGTGAACATATGCAAAGGGCTGACAGAAAATCCAGCACCACAGAAATGTCTTTGTTACAAGTAGGAATTTTTTTTCAGCTGGATCACACTTTTGAAAGGTTTCACAAATGTTATAAATGTGCTTATGCTGTGGCTGTCACTTTGCCAAAGTGTTGGGTAGCATTTTAAGAATATTTTGGGTGGTACATTAATATCAGACTGCAAATTATAATCACAGTTCATTGTATAGAATGTATATGAAACCTATCTGATTCCTAGGCTGCCACTAGAGAATTTTGTATCTATATGTCCCAATTTCTCATTTTTATTTTATCCAACTTGACATTACTTTTGTCATTAGGATAGATCAACCACTGCAATTTATATCTTCCCAAACCCCAGTTCCACTCCACTTATTAAAAGCATACTAGCTCTTCTTGCAGCATGCATTTTGCACACATTTTATATCTGATTTTATTGTAATCACTCATTTCTTAATGTTCCTTCAGCTCGTAATCTTTTTGCTCTGCTTGGCATGCACCTTGGACTATATCCAAAATAGTCTCTGATCTTATTTTCCAGTAGCTCATCTGAGAAAACAGAACTGATCTTATCCCTCAGCTTCTTGCTACAATTGTATTCCACATACATTTTTTTAGTCATGCTATATTTTTTATTTCACTTACTCTACACATTTAAGTTCTGTAGGACTTATGAACTAATTCCTTTACAGGTCACTTTTATGTCCAAGCAATCTACAAGCATTGCTTCTCCTGCCCTCAGTGATCAGTGCTAATGGCAAATCTGATTTTCTGCAATTGTTGAGCACTAAGAAAACAGTCTTATTTTTCCATCTCCAAATCAGTTGGGAGATCATCTTGTCCATTGGTAACTCTATCTTCCAGTCTAGCCTGGACACTGAAGGCTGCATGTATCCTCATACTCTTGACTTTCTTTCTGTGTGGGCATAGGGCAAGGCTAATTTCAAGCCTGTAAAAAGAAAAGGTGTGTTTTAGGGTCCAAATAGTTTCTTCATCCCATGTTCTTGTTAATTCATTTTGAAATGACACTCTGATTCCTTCCTCGCACCCCTGCTGAGCATTGCTGGCAGTATGGCTTTCTTTAATGCTCTGTAGGGCTCTTAACTCCATTACCACACCCTGCCACTTTATCCTTTGCCTCGGAGTCTGAGGGCAGAATTTCACATAAGAACATTATGGCTTAATCCAGTAATTTTGATGTATATAAGCTTCTCTTTCAACAGTCTTGTAATTATATTATGTTCTCATAAAATAAATTACAATTACAGTCGATTTCCTGATTTAGCTACTACACAGACCAATTGCATTATATTTGTCTTTAAACATATTGTATACACTTGCATTTTTGATACGTTGTTTTTCAAGCTTCTTGAATGTGAACTGAAATTAAATTACAGTCTGTTTTGTACTTGTAAGGAAAATGCCTTGTAGTATTTCCATTTCCTTCCTTTTCAATGCACTGCTTTCTGTGAACATTTAAAACTACTTTATAAATACTTTTAGATACATTAAAAATGTTTTAAAAATAATTCCCAGGTGGCAGTTTCTCTCCTGCTCTCTTTAGATATTCTCCTCGCAGGAGATAGAAGTGATTTCAATGTCTTTCAGAAATGGGAACCAGATATTTTTGAAACATTATGTTGAGGTTTTTTGTTTGTTTGTTTTTTTGATATATTGAATGAATATCTGGAGAAGATGCCCATATGCTATCCAGCTTTTGAGTGGAATGTATAAAATGGAGGTTATAGAGGAAAGGGGATTCATATTTGAAACAGCAGTTTTTTCAGATAGCAAGAAACATTAACTAGAAGGTTAATATTTCTTATTGCTAATTTACTTTTAAACTAAGAAGAAAATTTTGTTTACATGAGACTTAGTTTTGTCATGAAATGGATTGTAACTTGTTAACTTGTGCTGGTGTATATAAGATTGGAATCCCCGTTAAAATGCACTGCAGTAGAAAACAACTCATCAATTTGGACCAGTCAGTCCTATAAAGAAAATATATTTCTACATTATGTCATTATGGTCATGCATAATGAAACAACTCGTTTACATTTGTAAACTAAAAATAAGTAAACATTTTGTTGCGATGCTAGCAAATAAATGATTTGGAGAAATATCCCAAATATTAATATTCCAACAAATGAGGCAGAATATAAACTTTTCATCTTTGCAGACTAGGGAACAGGTAAAAGAGGACACAAAGAGGGAATAAGTGCAATGACTGAGGTTGAAAAGTTGTAGTCAAGAATGGTGGAGAAAAGGACAATTGAAGGATTTGAACATCAGTGCAACTTCAGTACTAGTGCAGAAGTGAATGGAGATTCTTGATGGAGGAGGACACTTGAAATACATTAATTCTTTCTACAGAGCTGCTACTGGACAAATAATTATTTTTCTGATTTAAGGACCTTGAGTAGAAAGGCAGAAATGGTGATTCCCTGAAACAAAACTTTACCAGTGGTGGAGACAGAAGACTAAATCCTGGGGAAATATCTCCTAATGTCAATGGAACAAAGTTGTACTGAAGCTCATTAACTTCTTTATAATTGAACTGAAACATCACATTTGCAGAAAGTGCTAAACAGAATGGAAGTATCTTTAAAGATACTTCTTTAAAGATAGCAGAAGTATGTTTACTACAAATGTTTCGGCATAAAGCAGATGAGAAGGACATAACAAAGCCTAAAGTAACTAAAACTAAAACTGAGATTTCTATCCTTGGAACCCATGTCAGTCTATAAATTGAGAATAGTTAGGGTAGATCCTGGGATACAGAATTTTTTCAGTGGCAGGACTGCTTCATATATGCAAAAAAAAGGTGGTAGAAGAGATAGTGGGGTATGTAAGAAGTCTTTACTGACTAGACAGAAAACTCAGTGGAAAGTAGGAAAAGAGAGAGAGATGCTCATTTTATTGTAGGAAAATGCATTGTCAGTGAACATCTGGGTTGTTTTGTATGATGTGCTTAGGTTCCAAAAATGAGTAATCTTTGTTTCTTTTTTACCCCCACATTCAGATAGCATTTGAACAGCATCTTTACTAATAAAGAAGTATATAATGCACACATCTACTCTGATAGAAAATGTACTCATCTATTCTGAGTAGCTCTTGATAGCAATCATAAATTCTAAATAGGAAGTGAACAAGGGGAAAAGAAATAGAAGAAACATGAGTAAGATGGGAACTGCATTCCTGAATGGGCTTGTGGATAAATTGTTTAGCAGAATGTTCACCACCACCTCCATCTCTGTAACAGTTCAGATAACTATCTGAATTGATTCTCCAAACCTTTTGAAATGTTCCAAATATCATTTTCTAAAGCTCAGTAATAGCAACTTGTGTACATGCTCACAATATGTTGGTGATACTGACTATACTGTTTCTTTCTTACGTTTTCTCTGGTTTGAACAGGCTGTTCATTCATGCCTTTTTTTTTTCCCCTCAAGCGCAGCATATTGCTATTTAAAAAAAAGGACTGCGCAAACAAATCTGGCAGAAACATAACTTCAAAAATTCCTTTTGAAGCTTCATGTTTTCCGTTCTTTTTACCCTTTATCTTTACGGTGGACCTGACACTAGATTTAGATGCCTAGTCTCTGTCTTGCAGGTGTGATTCCAAATCTCTTGGACTATTTTCTTCTCTTCTTAGGTACAAGTAGATAAATGTGTTGTTCACTTTGTCATTTTGACTAAACTGTCATCACAGCATAGTACAACAAGCATGACAGATATCTTTTTCTAACCATCATACCTGGTCTACAAACCTTTCCACACCCTCCAGCGAATTAATGTGGTAGAATGCATGATTCTAGTACTTTTCTCACTCTGTTCATGGTAGTTATGTAGATACTCACACAATTACTTCCATTAGTGGTTTCTGTATCCATTAGTCTTTATGCTTCTCTCTACGTTTTTTTGGCTTCCATGCCATCATTTAGACATCATCAAAAAGTCATTATGTAAATTCACAGTTGTGAGTATCCCTGTTGCTTTTAAAAAATCCCTCCTCTACACAATTTGCTGAAAAGCCTTGAAAGCCAGAAAAATTGTGACAAATTTCTTATGCTCATCCTTGATAATGTATTGAAGTTCCTAAACTACAGTTTTGTAAATCATGTACAAATACTAATAATTAGAAAATAGTTTTTGTTGTAAAGAAAGCCACTATGCTAAATTTCTATAGCACATTATAAAAAACCCACATTAATTCTACATTGGTCAGTCAGCATGAATATTTAAAACAAAACATTCAAGATTGACTTTACAAATCCAACCAGAATAGAACTGTGGTCCAATTCATGTAAACACTCTAGTAAGAAGATTTAAAGCAGATCTGCCAATGATTACCAAAAAATTAAAATCTTGACTCATGCTTAAAAAATACAGTTAATAGTTAATTGCAGTATTGTTTATAAGCATTGAATTAGTATTTCTATATGTGGTCTATATTTTCATGCTTTATTCTTTTGAGGGAAAGTTGGTACCAACCCACATAGTATTTTTTACACATACAGTCTGGAATTTAAGTTTCCTGATAAGAACATGACTCAGGCTAAAATATTTCTGTGAAACAGACAATACATCCTTCTATTTGCATGAAAAAAGTTTCCAGGAAAATAACTGTCTACAGATTTTCATAAAAAAGCTTAGGCACATCAGTAATATAGTCTCCAAATGAGTCTTGCAATTTTGCTGCAGATAATCCTTTATTTCAAAAATGTTTAGGACAATGAAGCTTATGAAATCTAAATTGCTTAATCAAGTGCTGGAAAATTAATCCTAGATTAAAAATACATTTTAAAATGTTATTAGGGATGTCATGTTACTAATAACAAGCCAACCTTTTTCGTCTATTTTCAGACAGGAGACAAATTCAATTACATTTTTGCTAATTGTCTGATGTATGTTCTTATTGTAATGCATATTATTTTAAACATTTCAAGTTCATAATTGCTCGTGGGAGACAGCTGTATTGCTAAGATTTCATGTATCAGGTGGAAAATACAACTCACTATCAGGGCATCAGCCTATGAAGACCTGTGCACAAACTGCTTTAGGAAAATCAGTTGAAACTTTCTGAGAGCAGTTAGATGCAAAAATGTTAAACACCAATTACTTTCACAGCAGAAATATCACTCTCTTTCCAATTAAGCAAATCAGCCATGATGAAGTAACCCTGTGTCCAGTATTTTCCATGAGAAAAAACCCAAGGGGATGGGTCCCAAGCCAAGAATTTTTCCACTTTAGAAAGAATCAGATGTGTGTGTGATGGTTGAAACACTGCCAAGGGCAAGCATTCAATGGCACATTCAGTCCAATGTCCTTGTCTTCCTCTTCAAGGACTGTAATGGGCATTGGCATTAATATTTCAAGGACTTCCTCTAATTTCACATCCCTCCAAGTATAAGGAGTAGTCACCCAAGGAGATATTATTACTGAATAGTTGCTAAGCTTCCTACTACAGGAAACTAAATAGGATCATTGCTAGCCTCCCTCTTACTAAAAAGCAATACATGCCTCTTTGCCTGGATTTTTGTGCGAAGATAAGAATCTTTAGGTTAGTAAATTTTCCATTTTTAAGCTCTTGTCCCTGGATATTGTCTTCAATTCCAGCTCTATTAAACCTGGAAAAGAAGATACAGCGGCATTGCCAACCCATATATTTTTTACCACTGCTCCGTTTGTGTTGGTTTTTTTTTCCTGACTCCACTTCCTGCAATCAAATGGCTACTGCAGAATCTTTGCCTTCGTTATTAAAAAAAAAGAGTTACTAGAGATCACAGCTTTGGAGAGCAGGCAGGAGAGGAGGGGAGATCAGAGGCCTTGAAACTGTGAAATTTATAGGTTTAAAATACATTTCAAGGTTTCTCTTGCAGATTTTGGATTAGAACTGCTTTTTTTGGTTTGTTTTTAAATGTTGGAAGATGACATTACTGGTATGCTCATTGCCATAATCCTATTCATTCTTAGGTATGTTCTGGTAATAAAAACCAACCTGCAAAACAGCCTCCTGTACATTTTTGGGATTCCTGATGGGTAAGGAGAATCCTTGACTAGTCTTAACTTGCATTGTTAAGAGCAGAGAAGTCAAAGCTGTGTAGACAAAAGCTAACTCAACCATCTGAAAGTCAGTTGTCCTAAACTTCCACTATCTAGATTGGCTTGTGCACTGGTTCACTCACTCTTCAGCAGCTTTAGTACCATTACCTGCCTTTAGTAGCTTCCCAAATAAGGGTCTCACAGGCATCTAAGACTTGACAGCCCTCCTAGGCCAGTTAGCTGTGACTGATCTCTGCTGGCCACACCTCCCTGCCCTTGAAAATGTCATCATCTAGCAAAACACTTTGAATATGTTTATCTTTAGCACCTGAAAAACCTAACTTGGATGTACGCTTTCAGCTAAAAAAAACATGCTGAAATGCTTGGTGGTTCAGAGCCTACATAACTTTACCAGTGCAAGTAATTAGGATACAGTAAGCAGTACAAACATTTATAATAATTATGCAGTGAGTGTACAAACATATAATAGGTTTAAAGACCCTTAAGTAAACCTGCTGTCTGAATACAAATGTAATGGCTGCAGCATGAAGCAGCATTGCCAGCTGAGTCAGATACAGCACTTGTTCATGGCCATGCTTGAGATGTCCCTGCAAAGCAGTTCATGATGCAGTAACCTATGTTAGAACAGTATGATTCTTTATTCCCCTCTAGCGGCTGGTCTTAATAGTATTAGTTACTAGTCGAGGGCTAGAAGAACTAGACCACACTCTTGGGACAGCAGGACATGCCAAAAGGTTTTGGTTCAGTCCCTGCTGTCATTCACACTAGCAGAATGCCAACAGTGCACAGAAAAATGGTCTGTGCTCTGGCAGTGATACAGAAAGAGGGGAAAGGAACAGTTTTTGAAGAGTTGAAGTTTTATGTTCTTAGTCACTACCAAGTAATTAATTTAATAGTTTTGTCCCTCAGAAAGGAAGAAGAATGTAACTGTCACTTAGTGTTGCAAGTCTTTTATTTAATTACTTTGGTCCCTGGGTGTCAGTGAAGCTGAATATTAACCTGGCCAATCCATCTCCAGGAGGGTACTAAGAGTTCTGCTTTGCAGCTGTCTTCTGAATAAAGCCTGTCTGCAGTCTTCCATACTGCACATAAGCAGTAAATTCTCAGAGCATATTTGTCATTGAAATGTATCTAATATATACAGCCAGCTCTATTACCAACGTTCTCATAAGTACTGCTACTTTTACTTACATACTATGTTAATGTGTAGCCAAACAGAAAGAAAACAACTATAAAAGTGCTAAATATGGATAGAAGCTGCACTAAAGTCTTGAAAGAGTAACGATTTCTATTAATGGTTGGGTTGGTAATATGATACGAGCTAAATTTTTCAAGTGTAGATGGAATATTTTTTTCTGAATAGGATGAGAGTATTCCCAAACAAATCACTGGAAGCAGGAAAGTGAACATGATGCATGAAAACAAATTACAGAATACATCTGAGAATAAGAGGAGTCAAAGAGGTAGACATCCTCCTTAAGCACAGTGGGGGTTTATGAATCTTGGATTTTCCAGTGATTTGTTCTTGTCCTTATTGAGAGCCTGAGGACAATGCAAGCTTTTAAGTTCCCAAGGGCTCCTGCCCTGCAGAGAATATGAAATCTTTTACCACAGAGGCTAAGTGTTTGTGGTCAAGATTACAATGTATAAAGGACAAAGCATCCAAAACACAGGCTGAATTCTCAATGAAAATGAAGATGCAAAGAAATCCTTGCTCTTTAAAAAAAGTTTGGGTCTAGTCCAGATTTTGAAGTTGTATGGCTCTTGTATGGCTTATTCAGTGTGAATAGAAAACCATACAAAGGATATTTGAGGTTGCTTAAGCTCAAGCTTGTAGATATATTACCCTTTACTGAGTACATTTAAAAAAAACCCACCAAATAAAATTAAGTATACCAAATCAGCCCTCCAGTGATGTTATTCGCAGTTCTGTCAGTTAACTTGATATGGGATAAAAGGTAAATTGGATATTTCAGTATAATACAGTAAGATGCTTCAATTTCTTTTGAGAACATGTCATCTGAACAGATCCATTTTTAGGGGAATACTAAATAAAAAGCAAGATGGCAGCTTTCTAGGTCAGGAACTGCTAGACCTTCATTATTTTAAATAGCTTGGAGCACTGCAATATTTAGCCAGTGTGTGTGTGCAAGTGTGCTTTTTAGAAAATTTTACAACAGGGGTTTGTAATGTTCCAAGGCTATGCTTTGGCAATAAAAAATAATGCCTCATTTATAAAGTGCAGGAACTCAGGGAATTTATTCTCCTGGATGTAACTTCAGTTCCATTTTTTTTAAAGTACAAGCACACTTTAAGAACTGCATTTAGTCAGCTGTTGACTAATGGCTCTTACCTCTTCATGAAGCAGATAATGACTTCGCATAGAAAATCAAACTCAACAGAAACAATCACAGTAATGGAAGAAGAATTCTTTGTTATAGAGTTATTACATGAAAGGAAACATTGACAAAACTGAAAGCTTTGTAAGGAAAACATCACCAGGTTTTGATGAATACTACCTCTTTTGATGTGCCTGCTAGTTTTTCTTTCCTCTGTAATTGTTTTTGAAAGGTTTGTTAAGGAATTTCTGATGATTTTTGATAGCTGAAACACAAAGCACTTAATGGGATCTAGAAAGCCATTTAAAGGTCTGTAATAAATTCATATATTGCTGCTATATTTCTCTTAGATCATAATGTCTCTTTTGTACTCCAGATGCCATCTCAAAAAATAAACTTCCTACAGAGCATATGGATCAAATTTCAGCCAGAAGGGAAAAGATTGTTGACTTGGCACTTGGTATTTGTGACCCACGGAGTACCTTTACAGCCAGCCAAGTCATCAGTTTCCTTTTCTGCTAGGCAGTGGCAGCTCTGACTCCTGAAGAACACTTTTGCATATGAAGCCTGGGTAACTTAACTCTGGCAATGATGAATGGGTACTGCAACTGACTGTAACTTCAAAAATTCAGTGCTCAGCATTGGAACTGCAGCTAACTTATTCCTGAGAAATGGATGACAGGACTGAAATGATGTAGAATACTATGGAATTATTTAATGGGTCCTGACTCTAGTGAAGTCCTTGAACTAAGTCAAACCATAAACAACCTATCAAAACATGTACACTGCTCTCTTGAAGAAAAGAGTGAAGGGTGAGAAACCCACCAGCATACAATGGTAAGAAGCACAGAGCTCAGATATTGCAGATACGGACACAGGATAAGAACTGAATTGAGTGTGGTCATGAGCATCTTAAAATTAGCCCTGTTCTTTCGACTCATCCTCCTTGTTTTTTGGAAACCTTATTGTTTTGTGAGGTGAATATATTTTTAAATTGGGATACTTTTCATTTTTTGATGCCCATGTGCAAATTCTTTCAGTCATTTCTGTTCTCGCAGTTCACTGCTGAGTGTTATGTAGATGCTCATGCTATATACTACTCTTGAAAGAAAAATAACCGTGAAATGAAACCAGGACCATAGAAAAGCACAATACAGAGACCATGTTTTATTAGTTAGGTTGTTAAGTAATTTAGTGTTCATCTGCTCATACAAAAAGGTTGCTGAAAGTGATAAAAATTCAGGCATGCCTAAACCAGTAATTTTAATCCAAGAGATTTTTTCCTTTGGTATTAAGACAACCTTAACAAACTGAATTAATACTAACTTAAAAACTCAGAATATATTGATTAAATTTTGAAAATATTTTTCTCCTAACAACTAAGGGGACAGTAGGGGCATATCCAGCTTTCTGTTCTTATTTGCAAATCACATGTATTTATTGATTGCAATATTGGTGTGGCTTGTTTTAGATCTAGCAACAGTTTTTGTGCTTTGTTGGAAAAAAAAAGAGAAAAGACTGCTATCAGTGAAGTTCCTTTTCCTATTATACCATGCCACTCAGCCTATGCTCTCTGCAGGAGACACCTGAACTCCCATATTTTAGCACTCAGAAGGCTTTACTGTCAGGGAACTGCTGAAGACCTTCAACTAGGAAACTGTAGCAAAAGCTCTGGGTAAGGAACTGTGTTCATGTCTCCCTAAAGTGCCTAATCCATATCAAAGATAACCTGTCACTTAAGTCTCATGGGAGCTGTGGGGGTTACAAGACATGTCTGTTCAGAAAGCTAATTCTGCATTTGGCCTTGGAAACTTTCCCAGCCACAGCAGGACTGCTACTGTGTCTCCCAAGCCAACTGGAAAACCTACATTATATGTCTGGGTGAGAATTAAGACAAGGAAAAATGGTCTAGGGAAAAAGGAGGCAAAAATGACAACGGATACCAAAAATTCCAGCACCCTTGGTAGATATTCAAAAGTTATTTGGACATAGTGCTGGGCAATGAGTTCTAAGTGAGTCTGCTGTAGCAGGGGGCTTGGACCAGTCCCTTCCAACCTCAACCATTCTGTGATTCAGTGGGAGGAAAGAAAAACCAAACTAACCAAAACACAAAACTCTGAGGTTTTAACAGTGACATCTTGGGATCTAGCTAATAGCACAATATGCAACTATAGACAGTTATGCTATCTTTAAAACCTCCTTTAATAAGCTCTCTTTTGTATTCGTATTGCTGATAGTCTTCTTTTCTTCAGTCCTCTTCCTGGTTTACACAGAGCAGTGACAATTTGCAGGTCCTAATGTAGTCAGGTCCCAGCAGGTCTGGAAGTGCTGCTAACTTTGAGAAGTCAGGCTGTGTAGGGCTATAGAAACATATGTTCTCATCTTTGCATCAAGGGAGGGAGCATCAGTTAACAAAGTGGGAGACTTTTATTTATTGGAGCAGCCTGGGTTCTGGTGAGATTTATGAAATTTTACAAATATCCTCATCTGATGGGAATCATTAGAGCAACTGTAGAGAACCTGCATCACTGGCAATTACCCTTATGATTGTGTGATCCTCATTAGGCTGATTAAACTAGCTTAGCACCTTATTTAAGTGGCACCAGGCAGTACTTTGCTGAAGAAGATATGCTAAAATGCGGAGCTGATATGAATTTTAGAAGAGTACCAACACACTAGGAATCCAAATAAAAAAGTGTGCCATTTTTAAGTGACTACTATGGAAACAAACACTGCCTCAGCAAGACTGGGATGAGCTCATTCCAGCAAAACCATTAAAGAATTCTAGAGGCTATTTCTTACACTACAGGGTGCACTGCAAGCTCTTTATAATACACTTACACCTGACCTCCTTCTAGGTAGAAGCTTGAGGTTTAGGTCAGTAAGGAGGACTTTTGAAGTCAACAACAGTGAGTGGCTATGGGAGCAGAACTCAGGATCTTTTGACTCCTGACAAAATTCGTCCTTTTCTTTAGCAGTTTCTGAATCAGGAGACACTTGTACTCTTGCATTTGCAGAACACTGCTTGATTGGGAACAGGCAGCCTGATTCAGCAGATGTGCTGAATGTTCCCAATAGTCTTCAAAGCTGTTTTGTGTCTAAAAAATTCTTATTAAAAGAAAACAAAAAAAAAAAAACCAAATATTGTAACGTTAGTACAGCAGAATCAGTTATTGCAGAAGTGTCAAACCCCAAGAAGCATGTTTTGTTCTTCTCTAAATAGAGAGAGAAAGAAAAAAAAAAAAAAGCTGGTTATCATCCTGCTTTCAGAAATGGTGAGATACTAATTACTTGAAGACAGAATAAATACTGATTCTTTGATGCACCCATTAACTCACTACTCTCTGAAGCCAGTTGAATATTTCTCATTCGCTCCATCGCATTTTGGCCGAGCGCCCTTGGCTGCTTGCTGGAACTCAACACAACCTGCGACCAGGATGCACCTGCATAGCTACTCCAATTATTCCACTAAAATGCTTATTATCGCTAATTAGGAATTTCATTGGCATCATAAGAAACGCCGCATTTTAAGATTTAAAGATAATTTAAACACAAATTAAGGAAGAGCGCTGGCTCTAGTCCTTACATTTCCCTTCCCTGGTGGCAGCGCGACTCGTTTCACTCCTCCGCGACCTTCCCCCAGCTGAAGTTTTCGCGTGCCGCTCAGGTTCCTCACGCCGGGCGGCCCGCGGCGCTCACCCCCACCCGAGGGACCGGAGCCAG
>VZRS01011868.1:592285-794279 GCA_013398055.1 Ifrita kowaldi
GCCGCGGGACAGCGCGGGGAGCCGCGGACCGAGCGCGCACCCGCCGCGCGCTGCGAGGGGAGGCGGCGCTTCCGAACCCCCCCGTCTCCAGGGCGGCAGCGCTGAGCACCGAGCAGCGGGCGCTGCACGGCTCGCGGGCGAGCCCCCATCCTGCTTTCAGAAATGGTGAGATACTAATTACTTGAAGACAGAATAAATACTGATTCTTTGATGCACCCATTAACTCACTACTCTCTGAAGCCAGTTGAATATTTCTCATTCGCTCCATCGCATTTTGGCCGAGCGCCCTTGGCTGCTTGCTGGAACTCAACACGACCTGCGACCAGGATGCACCTGCATAGCTACTCCAATTATTCCACTAAAATGCTTATTATCGCTAATTAGGAATTTCATTGGCATCATAAGAAACGCCGCATTTTAAGATTTAAAGATAATTTAAACACAAATTAAGGAAGAGCGCTGGCTCTAGTCCTTACATTTCCCTTCCCTGGTGGCAGTGCGACTCGTTTCACTCCTCCGCGACCTTCCCCCAGCTGAAGTTTTCGCGTGCCGCTCAGGTTCCTCACGCCGGGCGGCCCGCGGCGCTCACCCCCACCCGAGGGACCGGAGCCAGGCGGGAGCCCCGCAAACGCCGGCGGGGATGGGGGGGCACCGCGGCTCCGCCGGGGGCAAGCCCGTCCCCGGGAGGGCAGGGGAGCGGCGTAGGCAGAGCAGCCCCCGCCTCCCGCCCGCTCTCCTCCCCCTTCCCCCGCTCCCGCCTTTTGTGCGCCGAGCCCGGGCGTCAACGGGCGCCGGCGGCCGTGGAGCTGACAGGAGCCCGCGGCTACCGGCCTCGGCAGCGGCGCTGTGGCCGCTCCCGTCACCACGGCGCTGCCTGGCACAGAAACACAGACAGAGACGGACTGACAGACACACGCAGCGCGGAGCGGCGCGGGCTCGGGGGCCGCCTTTGCAGCTCCTCTCCTCCCTGCACCATGCTCCGCTCCAAGCAGCGCCCGCCCGCTGCTCCCTGAGAGCAGCCAGCCGCGCGCCCGGCTAAGCGAGCGACTGGCACCCGGCTCCTTCCCCCCCGCCCCCAGTTACCTGAGTTAGCTCCGTCCCGGCGACTTTCGCAGCGCCTCCGCCCTCTCCCGCTGTGGCAGCCCTTGTGCGGCGGGGGAGTGAGCCGCCAGCAGCCGGAGGGACTGCAGCCGCCGCCGGGGGAGACGAGCTCAAGCCCCCGCCCCCGGAGCTCTTCATGGCGTCTCACCAGCAGACCAGGATCCAAGCCTACCTGGAGAAGAATAAGATCGGTCCCCTCTTCGAGGTAAGGTGTGCTCTTGCCAGGCGGCTCCTCCGCGGCGGGCAGCGGCGGGGGCGTCCCCACGATGGCCGCGGTCCCCCGCGCAGCCCAGGTGAGCGCAGGGGCGAGGATGAGTTTGAGGCGCTGCTTCGGCACTGCCGGCACGCCTCGCCCTGCCCTGCCGCCCCGTACCACGCGTGTGCCCTCGTGTCCCTCCTCCACGCCCCTCCGAGTGCCGGAGCGCCGCGCAGCCCTCCCTTCCCGGCTATCCCGAGGATATCCCCCGCTTCTTCGCCCCGCCACGGACGCGCCGCCCTCTGCTTCGCACGATCCCGCGCGGGTCGTCAAACAGGTGCCCCTCCGCCCTCCCGCCCGCGGNCGGTGACCGGCCAGCAGTGAGGGACCGGTGGATGCCTCCCACCGGGAAACACACCCTCTGGACCGGGCACTCGGAAAGAAGTCTGTCCTGCTAAAAGTCCGTGTCGATGGTGTTTTCTGAAATTTTTATCTGCAGTCACACACCGTGTTTTTGCTTTAGATTTTCCGTTTTCTTACGACGACGCACTTGCAGGGATTTGTAGATGCACAGATGTGCATATTTTACTATTTCAGTACATAAGCTGCGAATACTTAGAATTTGAAAGGGTACTAGAGCAATCCTGATCATTACCATTTTATCATCCTGTTTCTCATGCAGTTTTAAACATCTAAATGCACATATATTATGCACTGCACTCTGTATTATCACAAGGCACAAGTCTCCCTTTTTCAGTGTTTAACTTGTTCTCAATCAAGCTTACTATGTATGAAATCTTTTTAATTCTGTAGTGGTGGATGCCTCGTCTTCAGTATATTTTTTGGGTAGTATTTGCCACCCCCCATAAGAAAGGTTCAAATTTTGTTCGAAAATCGTTCACTAATGGTCTGTTTTTGAATTTTTTGTGTGCTTAGGCTGTTGAAATGGACTGTGCTGGTTCAGTGCTAGCGGTGTTAGATATTTTTATTTTGCAATAAATAAAGCCTCATTTGATGGAACAGTAACTGGGTACTAGGGAACAGCAGGTGATTTTTCTAGTTAAGGAATTCATAAAAATGGAAACATTTGTGTGGTTCAATTCCTGAATAAAATTCTGTTCAATCAGCAGTGTTGCTAGGTCTGTGTATGTAACTGACTCTTGTTTATTTCAATGGGAATTCAGTGCTTTGGGGTTTTTCAAGAGTTAGGCCCTTGACAGCTCTCATTTTCTTCTAAATTTCCTTAACCCCTTGGTTTACACATTAAAATTCAAGCAAACTACTTGACATCACTGTTCTGAGTCATTGTGTTTTAACCTAGTTTCTCTGTAGTATAAGATGCTTGTCTCTATTGTTTGGATTCTTGAAGGATGTTTTAGTTATCAGTAGTGGAGAGAAAGATTAGGAAGTTGTATTTGTTTCAGCATTTCATATGTCACTACATATTTCACTAATCATTGTGATGTAGGAATTTCATTGTGATAGAAAGAATCTGTGAAAGACTCTTTGCATAACTCTGCGGGCTGTCTACAGGTTCTTAGTGCACTCCTGTATACCAGGAAGACTTTTTGGTGTGAAATCCACTTACACTGAAATACTAGCAACTGGTTTTAAGATCTAGAGGTATAGCATTCCTGCAGCTGTTTACAGTTATTTAAATCCATTACACTGGGAGGAAGACGATCATAATTCTTATCTCCTCTACTTTCTGATTAGCCATTTAAAATCTCCTTACATATTTAATTTTTTGATTTACTTTTTGTTCTCAACAGTTTATTGAAGATCTGCAGCCTGTGCTTGATCTTGTCGTCCTTAGAAAAAGGAAGACATGTATTTGAAGTTGATGTGGATTGATCAAAGACTATGCATAGGATGAATCTTGTACTCTATGCTAGTATTCCTATAATACGTGCTTTGTGGTGTTTCAAGAATACCATGTGTTCACAGTCAGATATAGTCACTAACATGTCAGTTTTTCATGTGTCTAAAAGTTCTGACACATTGCAAAAGGAGACCTGTGCTTCGTCTTCCATCCAGGAGCAGCTGGCATTTTCTTATACCACCTCTGGTTTGGATGCTAGTTAATCATCACTTGTCATGGATGATAGCCATCTTTTTTTCAGTGAGTACTAATTTTCTAATACCAACTCAGAACAGAGTGGACTTGAATGCAGTTTTCTCCAGTGTTATTTGCTGAGCTGGTTGTGACTGTAATTGTTCAATATATGCTTCAAGACAACATTTTAGGGAGTGCATTAAATATTACTGGGTAGCTGAGGCCAGTCACGGGAAAGCAGAACATGGAGAGAGGACCTGCAAGCTTTCTGACATGAAGTCAGAGATAGTGATGCATAAGCAGATTGTATTTCATACTTGCATAATGAATAATCAGTGATCAGGAGGACTTTACACCATAGATTTTAGACAATTACACAGACACAGAATGCTGATGGATGTAACAGTTGGCGGTGTACTGAAGGTGAAGTACAATTCCCCTGCATTACAGTTAAGAGCACTATTTGCTCTTGCTAGTTGGTCATTGTGTTCCAGTTGCTTGCAGTTGTCCTGGTCGTGTCTCTTTTCTCCATTCTGTCCTGTATTTGTGGCCTTCTGTTACAGTGGTTAGGGATTTTTGTGCTTCATTAACCAGCAGTATCTACTTAAGAACATCTTTGCTGAAGTTTTGTGTGGTTTGACACTTGAATTATCTTTGTAATTTGTGTGAAAGAGAAGCATTTAAGAGAAGTACTGACACATGAGATGCAGGAAGACCTTAGGTTCTCCCTAGGTTAGAAAGTTGTTTCCTTCTCTGTAAGGAAACATGAGGAGTGACGTCCTGGAGAAAGAATTAAAGAGCTTAAGCTGAGTCAGCAGGCACTGGTCTTCTACCTACTACCAGTATCTGTTAACACATAGTAGGAAGCCCTATCCACTCAGGTGTGAATGGTTACTCAGCACAGATTCTCTTGATTCCAAGCATTTTTACAAGGTAAATTCTTATTTATGGGTTAGAGGTGGGAAGGCAGGTGGGCGGGAATTACTGTGTACATATGAGACTGTGTCAATTTTGAGATTTAAGACACGTTGCAAAACGGCTTTGATACTGCAGCCTCATTTTCCCTTTTGAATGTAGGTCCCCAAGTCATGGCTTTTCGAAACCATTACTTCTCTGCTATTTCATCTTTCAGGTGCCCAAGATTTTTGCAGGTAAGATCCCTGTGAACCTGTAAGTCCGCCTCTAAAAGCCTCAGGACATGCAGGTGGTGTTAGTGCTGACAGTAAGGTCTTAAGTTAACCCTTTATATTCTGCCACATTTCATAAGCATCTTTCTCCTGTTCTGTGTAGGTTTTGTGTGTTGTTTCTTTTCTTTTTTCTTTTGCTTTTGAAAGCTTAGACATCTTTCTGTAAGAAACTGTTGCTATCTGAGAATACTGTGGTTAGACAATGAGTTTAGATTTGAGGAATGCCCTTTAGAAATACCTCTTTTCTGGGATTTTCGTTGTAACACATACCATGGCACTACCTGATTTTTTTAGATTCTTTTTTTTTCACATTAATTTGGAATGTAACAAGAATTCTAAATATGAATTATTTCTGTGATGAAGCTTCACTGTTGTTTTTTTTCCATCTTTCTAAAATGTGAACAGGAGGTATGTGCCTAAAATTGGCTGGGACAGAATATTCAGAATCAGCTCCCACTCATTTCTGTCTGAGTGAAGTATTGACCCACTTAGCATTTCAAGCATCCAATCCAACAAGTTCTTTTTGTGTGCTAATAATCTCAATGAATAATCCTGCTGTCTTTGTCCATACATCTATTCTTCTGTACAACTGTATCTCTTTAGCATCCAGTTGTGTTTTCATTTGGACAACCTGACAGTTTCTGTGAATTTGAAAGCTGGATCAGCACTCTTAAGGACAGATTGCAATAAATCTTCAAGAGCTCTGAGATAAATTTAGTGTTTTGGAATTTTTTTATTTCTAGAACTGCAGCTAAAAAGCATCCACCAGGTACACTGTTGTTATGCAGACGCAAGCAGTGTAATTTCTTTGAGTTATAAAAAGCCAAAATAACTCTTCTCAAAATAAACATGCCAAACCCCTGGTTACCTAAGATTTTTTTTCTCCAAGTAATGTGGAGTTAGAACTGTAACTTACATTTCAAACAACATAAAGGCTTTATAATACCACCCTTAGCTTTTTTTTTTTTTGTAAGCAAATACAATGGAAAACTTAATTTTTAAAAAAAATCTATGATGGCTTTTCTTTCCCTAAATGAAATAACATTATTGGTGTATGTTAAGCAGTGGTGTCCATTTTTAAAATAAAATAACTATACTTTTCACTTAAACCTTAGCCTATTTGGTGATGAACCCTGTCTACAGTGCATCTTATGACTGACTTAGTTGAAGTTTGGGGATGAATTTTGGAGTTTGGACTGTCTTTTGTAGCAATGTTTACCCTTGGTTCTTAAATACACAAAGGTAGACAATGTCAACTTGAATGTTTAATTAACCAGTTTACCATTTCTCACAGTATAAAATTATGTTTTAAGCTGCAACATCTGCAATTTGAATGATAGAGATGCCCTCAAAGAATTGGGGTTTTTTGAGGTTACTCAGATAATATTTTATTTTATTTTGGTATTGTACTTAATGGGTTAGATTCTTAGTGAAGCATTTAATTTCAAGCAGCTAGATGGAGCCTTTGAAAAGCCGGGTTTTTCAGTACTTAGGCATCCCAAGGATCATTTTAGGCACTATCTGATTACCCAGTGACATTGTTTCAGCCTGGCAGTTCCTGTTGCAGGGGAGCCAGTATTAGCTGTTTTTCAAAGGATGTGTGGAAACCAGCAATGATCAAGAAATGCTGCAGTCTTACACAGTAGGGGGTTGAGAATCATAGTTGGGTTCTAATTTTTATTTTTGTTGTTACAGTAGGGCGTTATTGTAGCCTTAATATGCACTGAAGTAAAGACCTGTTTAAGGGGAATGTAAGTCAGAGGGAAGAATGGTGTAGAGATGTCCTTTGCTTTTTGGAGAATTCATCATATATTCTCATAGTTGCCTTAGATAACTTTAAGGGAAAACAGTTGGAAGACCCTAATTAAAACTACAGACACACCCTTTTTCATTAACAAACAGTTCCATGAGCAATGACTTTATCCTTATTAGTTGTCTTTTGTGGTGACCAGCAAGATGCAACTGTCAGAAATTTCCCTGTGGTTGAGGCACTCATAATTTGATTCTCCTGTGTAATCTGACATTAAGAAAAAAAATGTTCCTGAATGAGGAAAATCACATTATCTTGCTACCTAGTTAATCTCTCATCATTTGAAAGGAGTTGCATTTTTCTGGTGTTTACTCCTCTGGAAATTTGTCTGAAGTTAGTAGAAGACTTTAAAAGCATATTGGAAAAAAACAGTGAAAGAGATCATAGATGCAGGTATGCACTTGTGTGGTCACGAACATAGATAGTAATCACATAAACCTTGTTTCCATAATGGCAAAAACATTACTTGCTTGAAATGGAAATGTGGGCTCCCTTAATTGCTTTAAAAAAAAACACCCTTGGCAAGAGACACAGAAATTAATACAAAGCAAAGTAGTAGTTAAATTGGAAGAATTGCATCTGAAATGTGGAATGATAAGGTGAAAGTATCATAATAAAATCCTTTTGTTGCATTAACTTTTAATGTTTTTAAACTCTCAAAATGACAATTACTTTGTTTCTTGAGAGGGGGGAGCAGAAGGCATAACTGTCTTGCATCAAAAAATACCTGGGAAAATGAGAAGTAGTTCTCAATTGAGTTACTCTCACCATTGTGTACCAGCAAAGCCTGGCTGCTCAATGGTAAGGCTTAAAGCTAGCAGGTGTGATACTGAAGTTTTGTCTGGCAACCCCTCTTAATAATTACTCAGTCTGGATCGAAATAAGCCCGTTACTACTGGTCTTATTTCTTTGTCTTTTATCACATTATGAAGTCTCTTCAAAGTTTTGGATTATATTAACAGTGTTAATTATACCTGAAGTATTTTCTTCAGTTGCTTTGTTTCTTTTGATTACAGTCTTTTGGTATAACAGATCATTAAGTGGCAAATATAAAGTAAAATACTTCGGTTTTAACTCAGCTTATAATTTTTTCTACTATGTTCTTTGGTGTTTCTGATCCATGCTTTTCCAAGTGGGCTAGATACTGTCCGTACTCCAGAGTCAGTACAGTCTCAGCCTTCTGTTTGTTTAGGAGTGTCTGGGAGGGAAGGGAGCATTTCTGCCACACGTGATGTGCTATTTTACTGTTCTGGAGCAAGTGGGTTTCATAGTTAGCTTCTTTATTGTGGCACTGGCTAAAAAGAAACACCTGGACAGACACCTGGTATTAGCGTTCTTTCTTTTAAAAGTGTTACTTAGTAAATAGAAGCTAGAAACATAATATTTAAATTGAGTTAGAAACATAATATTTAAGAGTATTTTAATGTCAGATTCTTTTACAATTTGCCTCTAATTTTGAATATCTAATCAATATTCTTTTTTCCCAATGTCTTTTATTCTTCCCATTTGTCTTGTTGATGCAAATGAAGATGTGGGGACTAGTAATTTCTCATTTTCAATTGTCTAGTGATTATTTGGGATTTTTTTGTACAGTGATTTTTAATACACTTTTAAATATCTCGTCATATTTTATTTTTCTGGGAAAGCATATGTGCTTTTGCGTGAATGAGGGGGGATGGAGATACTTTTTAACCTCTGGACTACAAGAGATGGCTTGAAGCATTTTTATGTTCACCAGCTTTTGGAACAAAGACTACCCAAACACTTTAATGTCTGTAATAACTCAGATAAAAATGAGGTGTTATTTCCTGTATTGGGTATTATCCCCCTTGCACAGATGCACACTTATTCTCCTAAGAAATGTCATACTAGCTGTGAAGTGTGACAGAAGGATATGTTCTATGTTAATAGTCTTCCCTGCCTGAAACCATAAGATGTGGTTAAAACCAGTGAAAGCAAGAACATTTTCAGATACAATTGTTAGGAAACCCTTGGCCTCCCGACTAAGGCAGTGGGCTGTTTCACACGTTGCTAAAGGCGATGAAAAGCAGCACACAGCTGATAGGAGAAACAAGGATTACAGAGTTTAATCCTAAGACACAGGTAAAGAGCATGATCACTTGAAATGCACCCCTATGCCATGGCCAAGATAACCCAGCTTCCAAATCTGCTCTTAGTATGGAGCGTAAGATCCTTTTAAAAGCTTGCAACAAACATGTTTTTGATGGCCTTAACTTTTATGTCAGGTCCCATATGCTGTGCTGCATCAATACTCCTTTGGCTACTCAGTTTCACTGAATACTTATTTTTATTTCCATCTATAAATATTCAGGTAGAGTCGTTTGGCTGTAGTTATGATGCCCCTCTGGTTTTGCTCTTCTGTTGATTTGGGCACTTTTTTCCCTTATTCACATAAAATTCAAGTATTATCTTTGCCTTAAACGTGGAGTTTCCAGTGAAACACCTCAGATTTTGACATATATATAGTGTATATAGCACTATGAGGAGATGTGTTACAGTTATGAGGAATGCCCATACAAAATGAAGAATGCATGTTCATTACCCTTGATAAGTAGAAGGCTATTTTACATTAGCCACCTCTTACAAAATTTCTGTTCATACAGGGAGTGAAAACTGTTATTTGTGTATTTACATGAAACATCTTTTCTCCTTCCTCATTTTCCAGCTCCCTGCAGTATTCAATAAATGAAATCATTCTATTCATAAACCATATTTCTCTATAGTGTCTGGTACAATATACTTACTATACAATAGCTCTTTTGTTGGCTTTTGGAGGAGCTGCTTTCTGGGGCAGGAATCATGAGCATTTGGGTCTTTCAACTGTGTTGGAGCCTTTTTAATTGAATCTTTCCTCCTCTCATAGTTTGTTTTACTCCAGACACTCTGATGGTTTAGTATTCAGGACTATGGGCTGTGAGGCTGATTTAATAGCCAGTTGCTGCAGGTCCTGCTCATCTTCATTTCTGGCTGCACATTCCTGCTGTCCTTGTTCCAGAACTGGTGGTTGTGTCATGTTACACATGTTAGTTTGGGAATATGAAATAGCAGAAAATGAAGTCTACAAAGAAGTGAAAATTGTTCAGTAGGCTGATCTCAGTGGGTCACCATGTAGTCTGATGAGGAATGTGGCACTGACTTGGGAGAGAAAATGTAGCTGGCCTGAGGGTGAAGGGAGGGAGGGAAGAGCAACTGCTTTGCTCCAGTAGTAAGCTACTAGGTGGGCATAAGAGATCTGCAAGGGTTGTGTGCTTAATTTAGCTTCATATGGGTCTTATCTTTTAAAGGTGCAGTTCCCCCCATGTGTTGGGAGGATGTCATGGAGCCCAGCTGATTCTGTGAAGGAGCAGAAGAGGGAATTGAATAATTAGGGAGGATGGCTGAATGAATTAGGAAGAAACAGACATGAATACACTGAGTGTGAAAGTGAGAAAGGATAAGGAATGGGAGGGGATGGGATGACAAAGATTAATGCTACATTGCCAGCATGTTCTTTTCCTTTTCTATCTTTTTTTTTTTTAATAATCTTTGTCCCTACAGTCAAATGGTTACCTGGAATCTGTACTTTATTTTTTAAAGGAAGGTTCTAGTGCTGGTGGTTGCTAAGAATATAACCGAAGAATGAGAAAGACAGGGCAAATACAAGAAAATATAACTTACTATGTAAAGAGTATGTATGTTTTGCAGTGTCTTCTAGTACTTGATCTTGGGTATATTACTTAGGCATGGATTTGCCAGAGTTAAAAGTGTCCTTAGCACTACTATTAACACTGGCTGCTGTGCCATGAACTCCTTCTTTAAGAAGGAGTTACACTCCAGTTTGACAGGCATTGTGCCTCTGCTGACATTTGTATGAGTGGAGAGGTAAACATTGTGAAATATTACTCTGGTCAGGTATCTATATCAAAGAAAGGAATTCTGAATGATCATGAGTTCCATGTTTCTTCTGGTGCACTAGTGCAGAAAAGCTGCTCTCTATTGTTGATAACAGAATTCATCCTAGAAGCCTAAATAGGTGGAAGCGGTCACTTTCTGAAGACATGAGAGGTGGTTCATAGAACTGAAGAGGAAGGGTAGCTTCAGCTATAGGTGACCTTTGAATAGAACCTGTGGAAGCAATTATGCATAGGGCAGTTAGGAAGAGAAAAGGTTTATGATGCAGATTCTGTGATAGTTTTGTCGAGATGGAACTGGGGGGTTTTGTGTGAATAAGGATATTGTTTCATTTGAAGGAGAAGAAAAGAGTGATGGGATAATTTCCATGACTGGGTGTACTGGGATTTCTCAGACTGAAACGTGTGAGTGTGTGTGTGCATGCTGCATGAAGTGCATACAGATACTCTGAAACATTGGGACAGGCCTGAGATTCCCGTGTGTGCTGGACAGAGAACCCATATAAATGCAGCAGGTGTTGTGTGTTGCTGTTCAGACACATTGTATTAATTGCACGTGTCCGTTGCAGTTGGGTGTGACACGGTCAATACACCCAATGTAACCTGGGTGTTCATCCTCCTAGAGCAGTCTGAAGAGTCTTGTCCTTCCTACATAATGAGGGATGATATAAAGAAGAGATGTCCAGGGAAATGCAAGCCGAGAAGAAGACCGAAGTTTGCAGATGCAGAAATTTTTCTGGTGTGTCCTGTGAACCACCATCCATAATTGTGCTGAGGACATACTTTTGCATGATGTAGAAACCCCAGTTAAAAAATTTTAAAAAGTGTTTCAGAGCTACTCCTTAGTATGTCATGGTTCTGAATAATGCCATTAGATAGTAACATCTGTAGTCTAATAAAAAGTGTAAGACTGTGAAGCTATTTGGAGACAAAGGCTGGATGAAGACTTCACCAATAAGGAACAATGAAGAGATAAACACAAAAAGAAGACTAAATTACTAGAGTAACAGATTTAATCTTGATTTCTTATTCTCCGGAGGAGGAATACCTGAAAGAAAAAGACAGCAGAGGAGAAAAAAACTCAAGAAAATTTATTTTGTTCTATGTTTCCGTGTGATAATAGAAAAAAGATTAGAAAAATAAAGTTGGCCAAAATGAAGAGCCACTTAACATTTACTTAAACACTGAAAAAAAGTTGACTAGTAAGGAGAGCAAATAAAATATGTAGTGGTTAGGATACTTAAATAATAGTCAGTTATCTGGCTACAGTTCCTACTTCTGCTGATGCTGTCCTGCTGCATTATCATGTATTATTTTGTGCTTGTGTTTCTCCTTCCTTTGTCTTGTTTGTCTGCATAGAGCCTGCAAACCCCTCTGGCTCCTACCGTCTTCACATGGTTTAGGAGTTTTCATAGCAAGGCCCTGAGCTCATTATGGGTCTTCTGCTTTCTCTTCTTTTTTTGTGTTGCCTCAGTGCCTGGTAGTGCTATTAATCCCATTAATTGGTGCCACACAATCAAAAAAAATTGATTTCTTCCTCCTTCTCCCCTGCTCAGTGTGGCGATTCAGAGCACTGACAAGTCTCAAGGCTGCAGTGTAGTCCATGTGAGCATGCTGTAATACTGTATTCCCACGGGGAGCCCTGCTGCAGCTGGTGAGACCCTGATTTACAAGAGGAAGGCCTTCATTCATAACCAGGCAGATTTAGTCTAATATTAAATAAATAGCAATCAAATCATCAGGAAGCTTTAATTGGGCAATTGCTTTCAGGGTTGCGAAGTTACTTTGCAGTCTCAGAAACAAACAAAAACATACACCAGTGACTCACAGACATTGTTTTCTAAACAAAAAGCATTAGAAAATCAGATTAATAATGCTTTGGCTGTTATTAAAAATAGCTCTACAGCCCCCAAACCCTATCATCTTGCAAAATAACTCAGATTTCAGCTGATAGAAATAAAGTGTTTTTTAGTTGCCTAAGCCATTGCAGTCTTGATGGTAGAAGTGTCTGATGAGAAATGATGGGCCTAACTCCAGTTCTAGGTATAATTCAATTATCTGTCCTTATGAATTACTGTTGCTACCCATAGAAAGTCTTCAATTGTTAGTACAGCAGTATCTCTTTAAATGTCCATTTAAGGCTCTAGCTTTCTTGTAGAACATAGACCTTTAGTCCTTTGTTTGAAAACCTGAGCCAGGGGACAGCTCCTGGATGTTGCAGGTCATGTCCCTGGTAGGCTAGTGAGGACATGGTGACTAAATCCATAGTGACAGTTTATTTGGAGGAGATAGTCAAAGTGCAAATGACAGTTCCAAGAAACATACCAATTCTGTGTATGTGTTACAGTTACCTTGTTTGGGCTCAAAAGTGATTTTAGTAAATTGATCCATATGATATAATTATTAGTAGTCATATATTTTGGTGTCTTTATAATATTTTTTCCTTCTACTTTTTCTTTCAGGAAGAATGTATTCATTAGTTTGTAGTTTTGGTACACAGAGACTGATAATTTTTTTTTTCTTATTTCATAATAATGCTTTGCGTTGTATAAAAATGGCTTTAATATTGCCATCATATGTGTAGTTTAGCTAATCTATAATTTACAGAGTGGAAAGTGTATCCTGCTTATGTAAGCTAGTATTTATTTAGCTGTCCCCATTATCTCAGACCTACTTTATTTGTGGGCATGATATAAGTGTCAGCCTTAAGCCTGTGCCACCACTGCACTTGGCCTGAGAGGTCAGATAGTGGTGTCCAACACAGTCTCATTTCAGAGCCTTCTTTTGCAGCTTGGCATTGACACAGATCTCCATTTTCAACTGCTCTTTAGAGCTACTGTAAGTTCTTTCACATTACTTCCTTAGGTGAGGATTTTTTAAGGACTTGGGCATGCAAGTAAGTTGTAATGAAGCAAATAATGGCATTAGACCATCTCTTTTGTTAAACATGTGCCTGGATGTAATCCGTGATATATCTACTGTATGTGGTCCACAAAGTTTGGTATTTTTCCTCATGCAGTTCAACAGACTCTCTGTTCCCTTCTGCTCATCAGTTGTCTTTCGCTCAAGAATTGTCTTTTGGGCCTGATTATAGAACATCCATCCTCTAAGGAGGAAGTCTCTTGTCTGAAGGAAGTTTTCCAGTGACTCTTTCTGTGCAGAAGTTGTATGGGAATGTGTTCATCCTCACAGTGCTTCGCAATAAGCTGACTGTGGAAAGCAGGGAAGTAGAATGAGAGGTTTTTGTCTCTTCTGATGGTGATCAGATTTGTCTCTTTGATTTGTGTCATCTAAATGCACTTGCACACTAGTTAATGCTATTTTTTTTTTTTTTTTTTTTTTTTTTTTTTTTTTTTTTTTTTTTTTTTTCTCTATCACTCAAGTAGCCAAGCCTGGGTGGAAGCAAGAGCATTCAAGTAACAGTTGCACACAAGATGTTGTAGTTGTGTCTAGGCACAGGGAATTGATTCTTAGTTCTGGAAATAAGTTAACGCAGGACTGATACAATCCTGATACAAGTGTTTAGATTGAAGTTTTGACATTATATACTGCAGGATTAAAATAAAATACAGTATTTCTTAAATGACCAAAGCTAAATATTATTTAGGTATCTGTGCTGTTCTGAATATGATTAGTGAATTATGCCTGACATTTTATGTGTTTCCAAGCCTTCTAGGGAATACGGTTGTGTCGTTTTTTCAGGGTACATTTGAAGATGTTCAAACAGAATGTAAAATATTATCCTTCCTATATGTAGTTAAATCAATTGTCTGCTGCAAATCTCTATTATCTTCATATTATATTTTCATCTGCTAGCAGTAGCAAGGAAAAGGTACCCTATTGTGGCAGAAATTGTTCAGGCATGTTGCAAAAGAGACCTGCCTGATGAGTTTTGAGTCTTTATTCCAAGGCAGCACACAGCCAGTAAACGAGGTGAATGACTAAATCTGTGGAGAGGATGTTGGACCATGCATTTTCAGCAGGGTGATCTTGGTGCCTGCTTTGCAAGCATAGGTTTTCTGTCATAGGAGCAGCCAGCTGGGCAGTGTGGTGTTCATCTTCAGTAGCGGGTGTCACCTCCTGGGCTCAGACCTCAGCCTTGCCAGGTGCGTGTGTTTTGAAACCCTGACCCTGAAGGGCCTTCTTTCTGGGAGAATCCCAGATGGCAGCCTGGGAGTGCTTCCCCAAGTCACACCCATTTTTATAAGGAGACAGGCAGTGACTGTAACTTCTCAGGGCTGAGGCAGAGCAATGAACCTGGTAGTGCCAGTGGGAAGCAGTTTGGGAACTCCGGAAAGTGGCTGGAGACACGTGGAACATCGGTACCTTTGCGCTCAGCGGTAACATTTCCTTTCCTTTGTATTTTTGCCACTGTGTCTCTCCTACCTGATTCTTCATGGTTCATATTGCATTCTAAACCTGAATACTTCAAGCCTGCTGCACTGTTTAGACCAAAATGGACATCTGCATGTCTTTTTCCCTGTGTTTGTAATCTTCAATTTTTTTTTTTAAGTCTGACCATGATGGGACCATCATTCTCAGAAGTTTCTTTGCCTTAAGCAGCAGAAATATCTATTTTAATTTGACTTGAAATGAAAAGATAATCCATGAAGGCAGAGAAAGCTAGAAATCTGCCAGAACTTTGCAAAAAATGTTAAGAGAAAAAAAACCCAACATTAAACCATTTTCTTTGCTGTCTTGTTTGCTGATGAGGAAAACATAGAAGTAATTTTGGCTTAACTGATGGATGATAAAAATCCATATGGAAGCTATCAGAGGTGGATTTTGCTTCCAGTTGAACTGGAATTATTAAGGTGTCTTCTTGGTTGGGGCTGAAGATAGATTCAGGTACACTGATATCTATTAGAAATAAAATAGTTGCCAATATCATGTGGTAGCATTTAACAGATGATAGTATACAAAATGGAGGAAGATCTCTAGAGTATAGAAACAAGTTAGTCAATATTTCTTTTTTATTAGTTAACATGGTTATTTAGATATTTCCTAGAATATTATTAATTCATGCATTTATAATCAAATTTTGTTGTATCTGTGGACTGATGGGTTCTGTGTGGCAAAAGAGTCCTGTGTTCTTTTGTTTAAGGAGACCAATTCTTTCATTCAAATTTTATTGTGGGTTTTGCTTTTTTTCTCAAATGGCAAAGTTCAAGTGTATGCCTAATTAAGCAAAAGCTGCATCTGTACTTAAATGGACACAGGTTGAAATAGCTGTTAATATAAAAGTGTTACTTGTAATAGTAAAAAGATTTTTATAGTTTCCAATTGCAATTAGAGAAGCACTGAGAATAAGCAGTGTTGAACAGAACTGAACGTGACTAAGTGTTCTCAAAAGCATTTGAGAGCTTTCAGAGAATCTGCAGTGGTGGTTGTTCTGACAAGGTACTGCACATCTTGTGTTACCTGTGACAGGCAAATCAGTGTGATCTTTCGTGTGGGGAAAATAGGATACAAATAGCTTTAGGTAAATCAAGCAACTGCTTACATGTGTATTAACCTCTTTGTCTTCTTAAAATGCTATACAAAAAGCACTTGTTAGTATTATTTAAGGAGTTCCAGGCACAACTGCAGTATATAAATTCTACAAATATAAAAAACCTCTTTGCATTTTGCTGTGGTGAAAATTAATTTTCAGATTTTTCTATGGCAATAAATTCTGACCTTTCCAGTTCAGAAATCTCTGTTGTATTGTTGCATATTAAACATTTAGATCTATTTAAAAAGCTGATTACAACATTGGTATGAAGTCTTAGGGGACCAAGTCAATTTCTCACAGGTAAATAACAGGAAATTAAGATCTGTATCTGAATAGATATTAATCTATTCAAAGTGTATGAATAAAACTTGTAATTAGATTGCATATTGCCCACAGTTTTTTAGCTGCTATACTAAAGGAACACTTCCAAATGACAGGATTTAAGTAAATTCTAACAATCAGGGAGCATATGTTAACTTCTTTGACATTTGTTTAGTGATCATTACTGGAGCAAATTTAGGGTTAATTTATGTAGGCAGCTAAAGTCGAGGTAATTAAATCTGTGTTAGAACTTCCTCAGCCTAGACTCTGGTAACTCACATTCTCCATTTTGTGTCACTGTAATTGCTGGTTATTATTTGAAGTTTCATGTGAACAGTTTAAAAATTCTTGGTCAAGTTTAAAAAAATACGAAAGCAATTTTTATAATAATTTTAATGCATAGAAGCTACACAGAATATTTAATAACTTTAGCTATACACACTCGACAGTAGAATTTCTTAAAACATCATCTCGCATTTATCTTTCTGTATGACTTGAGTAAATCTAATGGTGTAGTAATGCAAAGTTACTGGGGGAGTGTTTTGGGAGGAGAAAGAAAAACACCTGGAAAGTGTGGCTGCTGCACACATTTTCCACACTTTTAAAATGTGTATTCTCCAAGTTTTCCATGGGATGCAATTGAAATGATTTCCATCAACCTTCAAAACATGTACCTTTTTTTTTCTCCTTTAGTAGGCTTCCAGAAAGAAGGAAGGAAGTGCTTGTAATTCTGTAGTCACAGAGCAGTGATCTAATTCATCAAGGCATTTTAAGCATGCCCATGGCTTTGTAATTATTTAGGTCTCAGGCATAAAGGATATCTAAGCCTAAGTGCCTTGCTGAGTCAACTCCTTAATATACCAATTGGTTTGTTTTTTTTTTTTTTATATATGGCCTTCTCCTGATCACCATTCATAAACCCTTAATAACCATTTCTGTAGTGGTACTGTACTGGGACTGGATTTTCTTCACAGCAAGCCTGTATGTTGGTGTATTTCAGATTTGTGACTGAAACAGTGTTGGTACACCAGTCTTTTAGCTATTGCTGAGCAGTGATTGCATGGGCTCAAGGCTTTCTCTGTTCTTCTCTCTGCCCACCAGCAAGCAGGCCTGGGGTTGGGACAGCTGGGAGGGGACACAACTGGAACAGCTGACCCAACCTGGGCAAAGAGATATTCCTTACCATATAATGTCATGCTCAGCAATTAAACCTGGGGAGTAAATTTTCTGAAGTAACTATTGCTTGGGGGCTGGCAAGGCAGTGGGAGGTGGTGACTGATTGCCTTGGTATCACTTGTTCTTTGATTTTGGTTGGGTTTGTTTTTTTTTCTGTCTTTACTGTGGTTATTAAGATGTCTTTATCTTGACCCATGGAGTTTTCTTGGTTGTGCTCTTTTAATTTTCTTCCCCATACCACTGGGGGTGGAAATGAGTAAGTGGCTGGTGTGTGCTTAGGTGCTGGTTGGGGTCAGCCTACCAGAGGTAGCCACAAAAATATCTGCTACTTTAGTTCCTAGCATTACCCTTCCTCAAAAAAATCGTGTCAGACAGGTTGAAGCTAAGTCACTGAAGTTTAAACTGGAAATATGATGAGATTTTTTTTTTTTAACAGTTGCAGTAATGAATCACTGCGCATGGTGGAACGAGTGATTTCAACTTAGACCTTGAAATTGAAGTAAGATTACTTCAGCTGATCAGAGAAAGATCAGCTGCAGCCTATTGAGTTAGCTTTTAGGTAAGGCAGTGATGTGCAGTCAGTGTTGTTTTATGGCTGTAATTTAAGTCCAGGTTGTAATAGTCTTTCCTAGTCTTTATCTACGAGTATTCCTTTTGATGTAAATCCTACAGACCTTTCAGAAAACCAGCAGTTTTCATTTACTTTGGCTGAACTGTGAAGTGCGTGCCTTGAGGGCAGAATTTCCAGGGGTTGATAGAGTGGATGGAAACTGAGGAAGGCTTCTGAATTACGCTTCAGGGAAACCTTACAGTGTTTCTGCAATAGCATGAACTACCCTTATTTGATAAATACTTGGTGAGTTCAGATAATGATATGGTAGGCATAATTCCACAAGTGTGAGATTGTTGTGCAGAGATACAGGATTGCAGAAATTATAAGATATCATAGGAAATCTTTGTGATTTGAAAACTAACCTATGAGAGAAAATCTGATAACTCGTGCCATGACTGATGTGTCTGAGAGCATGTTAATCTTTTCTTCTTCTACTGAGAATTAGTTAATGTTTTAGAGTAACCTAGTAGCAGTGACGTCTCTTTTGACAGCATTCTTGGAATGCTTGAATGGGAGAAAGGAAATATTTCAAAAAAGCCACAGATTAAAGGATTGAAGCTATTTTGTGAACTCGGGAGTGGTAAAATAGATTTGGGACAATTATGTTTGAAATACTAAGATTAAGAGAGGAAAAAACCTCTAAGGATAAATAAGTGAAAAAATTTAGCAAGAGGTTCAGATAGATATTGCATATAGATATGTGTGTTCTGGAGTTTGATAAAATGTCATGGACTTACTCAGTGAAACTTTGGAATTGTCCACCAGACCCCATCCATTCCTAAATAAGATCAGTGATGCATATTTTATTAAGTATTACATACATGAGTTGGAATTATTTCAGATAGGGCTAGATCATCCAAGTCAGGAAACTGATAATATGATCTGCAAAGGCTTTGTAGTGGGACGAGTCTGCTGTTTCCGTTGTGCTCTCCAGAGTCCCCCTAAAATAATAGTTAGTGACAAAGCCCCCAAAATTGGTCTTCTCTTATTGAATTGGTACAGCTGTTTAGTAGATGAACACTTAAAAGACAGCTACTCAATGATGTTTGTTTTCAGACTTCTCCTCCTATGAAATGTTACCTGTGTCACTAGTCCCATACCTTAGATTTCCCCAGGAGTGCCACCTTTAGGGGAATTTTGTTTGCACCAAAGCATCAGAGCTACCATACCAGCTTTGCATTTTCGTTTTATGCCTATGTCCAAAGTAATTTCTCTGGGTTGTGTTCCCATGCTGTGTACTATAGTCATGTGATATTAAATTTAGCTGCACAGCTATCTGAAATGGCATCAGTGAGGTGTTGAAAAAAAGAAAGTGTTTGTTGAAAATTTTTTAGTCAATTCCAGGTAAAAGGCTGAATATTTTGACGAGCAAGCTGAATAGGACTACTATTTGTTCTCAACTGTTATTCTGCCATGGTTAGTTTGAAGCAAATAGTATGGTACAGGCATGTGAGTTGTATTTATGTGGAAATTTGCTTAGGGTTGAGTAATTTATTTTATAGGGAGATGTGGTGATCATTTCATGAACACTTAAAATATGTTGAAGTCCATTTTGTTCATAGTTTATAATGTGATTTTAGTACTTTTAATTAAAAATTGCTCAAGAATATTTAAAGCCTGGCTATTTTCCAAAAGAAGGATGCTGATATTTTTGGTAGAAGCAGTGATATTTACCTTTCTGCTCTCATTTAAGAATTACAGACTCTTAATTTAGGCAGTAAGAATAATGTTAAAATATACTTTAAAAAATTTATTTCTTTTTGTTTCCTTGCTTTGTTACTGCAGTAATCAGAAAGGAATTCTAACAGAAAAGTGTCAGTCATTAAAAAGTTTCTTAAACCTACTGTCCTTCCACAAGTTTATATCTTCTTTGTCCACTTACAGCTTGTATAACGGGGTTAGCAAGTTTAAATTTAGATGTCCGTCTAAGTGTCCAAGCTTCATTGTAGTCAATGTATATATCTCCAATAAGTCAGTGGAGCCAGGAGAGCAATTCTTCTTATCCTAACTGGGCATACTCTGGCTGCTCAGGTGAGAGACCTCTAGTCCCTCATGACTTCTTTATTGACAAAGTCACCACTGACATCGCTGTGATGACTTGCTGTATTTAATCATACTTAAACTTCTAATTTAAACAATGAACAAAAGAGTGTAACACAGCCAGAATCTGTGCACGCTGTGCCATAGTCTATAAAACTCTGTACAGTTAAAACGTGATTGTTGTGTAGTTACCATTACCAATTACAGGGCAAGATAGAATGTCTCTTAATTAACTTAATAACCTGATAGGTACATTTAGACAGGGCTAATTAGGACTTTCTTGTAATTGGGCCTATGATTAATTGACTGTGAAGACTGTTTCATTTGTATTAAATGCATGGACAGTTACAAGGAAATTAAAATTTGAGCCTTCACTGAATAACTAATAGAGGACCTCAGGATAGCACAGTAGTGAAAGATATAAAGAGTTCTTTATAAATTATTATTTATAAATTCTGTATATTCTTTATAAATAATTCATGTATTAAACCACTCCTTTAAACCTGGTGGTTTTTTTCAAGATCTTTTGCAGCCTCATTGACATGTGCATGAATCTCTCTTGGAAATATCCACAAATCAACTTTTACATGTTATTTCTTTTAAGCAGTCTAATTAACATAGTTCAATAAAACTAATGAATGTAGGAGCATATGAAGATACCTTTACAAAAGAAAGAAGAACTGGTTTGCACAGTCCAAGGTAAAATCCTTGAAGCAGTTAACTTAAGAAAGAGCTTGTATCACCTTGCTGTTCTTTCTCATTCTGCCTTCAGACAATTCAGAGCCTAATTTGGGGCAATATAATTGGGAAGCAGCAGAAACTGATGTATTCACCCGAGTGCTCTAGTCTGGAGTAACCATGGAAGTTTCCTTTGGCCCCTTTTCTGTGCTCCAGTGTGTCTTGAGGGTGCACAATTCATTTGGCAGCATGGAGACCCAATCTGCCATGGCTTTTTATTTGTGGTTATAAGGCACCTTGTGCATAGAACAACAGACTTTCCTTATTTGAATTGTAGAAAAATTAGATTTTTGAGCTAGAAATATAATTAATATTTTTAAGAGACTTGTTTTTAAGTGTCTTGCATTTCTGTTTTCATGAAGAGTTGAAACTTATCTGATGATTTGCTAATGAAAAAATGAATCTCAGTTTCAATGATCTTGTGCCATTTTTGTTCTGCTGTCAATGCAGAGGCGTCTTCAGTGAGACTAGTTGGTCTTTTCCCTTTTCTTTTTCTTGTGAAACCTTGCCTACTTAGCACATTGTGAGTCAGATCAGACTGCTGCTAACCAAAAAGGAATTTTATTTTTGTACCTTGTACACTTTAGTTTTTCTTATTTAATACATTCACTTTTGTCATCTTTTTTTGAAACATTTTGAACGTGTGAAAGTTTATTTAGAGTGCCATGTAGTATGTTATTCCTACTGTCTATTAAGATGTCACCCAAGCAACAGATGAGATCATCAAATAAGCTTTTGATGATTTAATCAGAAGTTTTAAGTTAGTTTTGCTAGAGAATGGTGCTAGAATGAGAATACCCTTTAGCTGACATTCCTATTTTGTAATATCTTTTCACCTTCAGAGAAATGTATGTTTTTACTTTAAAAATTAGGTGAGCACTCACTATGTATGGTTTGATTTTATTTTTGTTTTTCTTGCTCCTCCAACCCTCCCACCTCATGGTATAGCAAAGCAACCGAATGCAGGCAGCTAAAGTATTTCCATGTAATTGCCAATTTGCTGGGGATGACAAAAGTCTCAAAGGAAACGTGAGCTTGAAGAGCACAGGTTGAGAGCTGAGCAGATGGAGTTGGGTCCCTTGATGAGCTAAGTGGCAGAAACTGGTAGAAGGGCAAAGGCAGTGAGGGTCATGGAGTTGTAATCCCATTTCTGGTATGTCTGACAGTGTGTGAGGCAGAAGGATACGGAAGAGAGATTAGACCTCCAGTATGTGAATGTGAATTTACACAGAGTATTTGTCTGAAGCTATTGTTACTGGAGTGGAGGTATTCTCTGCGCATTGCCGGAGTTCAGGAGCTCCATGGAAAATGGTAAATTGGAAACTGCTTCCAAACCTTGCTTGAAGCAGCTTGAGAAGCAGATTCTTCAGTTTCTTTTCCCCCCTTTTGCAGTGGAATATTTGTAGTAAAGAGCTATGTCTTCCTTAAATGGCAGATTTTGTAACCTGAGTTGTCCTTGTGTCCATTTTAAATTGCATTTATTTTTAATGACGTTTTTGAGAGTGCTTGAGGCAAATTAGTTTGAGGCTTATTATACAAATAAGTAGGTTTATTTCTGAACTTCACACTCTTCAGTTTCTGAGGATTTCAGCAATGTTATTTTTTTTTTTCTTTTTTTTACTTTAGGTGTACAGGATTGGTACAACACATTTGCTATTCGATATAAAAGTAGCTTCTATCTACAGTTCTTTAAAATTTTCTAACTGCTGTCACAGAATAAAACTGATTATTCTCTGGGACAGCACGGATCTTTGTATCACTCTGGTTTTATTATCAGTATAACAATAGGTACAAAAAGTGGTCCTTTTTAACGGGATCTAATTTCACATCACCTTGGTCTGTAGGTTTTTGCTACATCTCAGAAGAGATTAAGAATCCTTTAATCAGTTTTATTTTATTAGATTTTTTTTGTTACAGATGTATTTCTGTTACCTAAGGACCATTCTTCCTGTTACAAGCAAGTCAGTGATGGCAACAATCAAGTAGCAGTTGTCTTACATTGATACGTAGGCATTTTAAAAATTTTCATTTTCCTGTATTACCTTTTTTAATACTATGTTAATTTTGCAATGTATTATTAATTAAGACAAAAATAATTTTCAAACCATGATTCTGAGAAATTATTTAAATTACAAGTCAGCTGTTACAGATTGGCACTTTTCCTTTGGTAATACAATCCTCTGCAGTGAAATTACTCCAGCTATTGTGGTCCATTACAAGCACTAGCTTACATCTTTCCATTGTCACTAATTCTGCATTTTGGCAGGGGAAAGAAGAAAGGTTTGCTGTTAGTGTTGCCAAGCAACTGAAATATGAATTACTCCAATTTCTGAATTTTTCTTGTATGATGTGTATCAGAGGGTTTCTCCTACCTTGGTGAGAGGCAGTCTAGATGAAGTTACACTCCATAGCTTCAACAATTCTAAGATTAGTAAGTAGATTAATTTCTCCCTGTGGAGTTCCAGTTCAAAACCAAAGACACCCGGGGTTTTTCGTTTCACTGTGGATAAGTATCAAAAATCACATCACAGCAGATTGTGTCTTCACAAGACATGAGATTGGGCATATTTTTTCCTTTGTGTAGACAAAAATAACCTGCTGTGCCTTAGTAATCCTGTGTGCATTATTCATGTTTACTGCTATTTGGTATACTTCCTCTGAAGTATCTTTTCCCAACACACTTTACTGATGGTAATGCTAAGTAACTACTGGCATTTGAAAAATTTTTTATTAAATGAAAGTGTGTGGAAAAGATGAAGAGGAGGTAGACTTAAGTGTGTGTAAGTTATGTTAATGTTTATGCTTGGGTATAGGTGAAGAGAGAATATATGCTCTGAATAACTTAGCTTAGTTGTTTTGGGGTTTTTTTTTGTGTTTTTTGCTTGTTTGTTTTGGTTTTATTCTCATTTTGTTGTACATTCCTGTAATTTTTTATTTCTGTGGAGCTTTTTCATTTTGCAGTAGCAGCAGCCACAGATTTCCTGTAGAACTACGTGGGTTTCAGGGTCACCTCACCTGCCCTGAGTCATTCATTTCCTCTCAGAGCACATGCGCAAAGCAGAACCACAGCTTCTTTCTGGATTCCTAATGTGTTTTAGGCCTAGGAAGCCAAGAAGAACCCCAGCAGCAATAATAGAGAGTGGTTTTTTTTTTCTGCAGCCCTGCACAGCCAAGGTGTAGAACAGCAGTTGGATAGTATCAATGCATGGCATAGAAGATGCTTTCCTGTTGACATTGGCTTTGTATCTGTGTCTCCAACAGTGTAATAAAATATTTGCTTATTTCTGTACTGTAGTATTTTTGAGGGCTTGCTTTAAAAACTGTCTGTTTGATCAGACCTTGGAGTTCCTAGATATGAATGCATATTCTAACCAGACAATTGTTCCATGTCTGGATGAGATGAAAAATTCACAGACTTTCCTCATACACCAGTTTCCAATGAGAAGAAACTTGGACGTATTGATCAGAGAAGAGCTACTTGCTGCTCCGAAGACATGCTGGTTCTGAATGGTTAAATGGACAGTATTCTTATTGTTTGGGGTAAATTCAAACAGGTAGCAGGGATTGGGTTTTTTAAGCTATGTTCCAGTGGATGAGAGACTGTATAGGCTGAGAACACTTCAGATACGAGCATTTCATGGGGCAAAGCTAGCAGTAGTTTGAGGATGTTCCAGCTGTTTTCTTCAAATTTGAAAACAGACCTTTCCTTTATAAATGCTCATTTAGTTTTGGTAAATACAAGATTAGTTTAGGTGCAATATCTCACTAATTCTATGTTTTGGTTTAATTTTCTAAAGGAGTTGATGACCAAGCTGATAACAGAGACACCTGACCAGCCAATCCCCTTTCTAATTGATCATCTTCAGTCCAAGCAGGGGAACCGCAGTCAGCTTCAGAGAACATTGTCTGGTTCTGCTGCCCTGTGGGCAGAGAGTGAAACATCAGGTATGTTCTGTGTGCTGGAAAGGGCTTGTCTCCAGTATAATCTTCCCACACATACGTCCATGATTTCCTGGATGCACGTGTACCTACTGAACAGGTACTGCTCTGTGGTTTTGAGCATGCAGAATAAATCCTGTTTGTCCAGCAGATACTGAATTTAATATAGATTGCTGTCTGTCAGCTCAGCCTTTGTATATATCATGTGAATATGGATCAGAGTTACAGAATGGAAACACTTCCAGTCTCAGTGAGAGAGGTTCCCTTGCTGTCCTCTTTCTTTGTTTTCCTTTTCCCTCCCATGGTGTATTTGTGCTGGAGATTAACCTCTATTGAGGTAATAATACACATTTTTATATACCTATCATCCCAACCTTTAATAAGGAGATGCTATTCTACTTTATGAACTCCAGTGTGAATAATTTATGATTGTAAATCTTCAGAAGCATTAAAATAATATTCTGAAATAGTATCTTCTCTGATTGTAAAGTAGAAGTCTTGGTTTTCATATTCTGGTACAAGCTACTATTACAATATTAGTTTTGTGTTTAAAAAATGACTAATGATCTGTTTCAGACTATAGTAAAGCTTAAATAGTTTCTGATAGTCAAAATATTAATTTACTAACAAATCAACCATTTAAATCAAGTAGTCAGTTTAACATAAGCAGTAAAACATGTACATAACATGGGCATTAAGGACTTTTTCATAACAAAAAATAGACTTGTTTTTGATGAAAAACCTATTAATTCATAAGTTTTAATATTTAAGAGCTGGAATAAATATATTAAATATAAAAGAAATCAGAAATAGGAGGGGAAAAAAAAGAGCTGTCTTTAATTTGGATTGATATATCTTGAGGTTTTTTTGATTAATTATTTGTTAAGTCTTTGAAAAATGACCCTACAAATGTTATAATTATCTAATCTGATTCTTTTAACAGAAAATAAAGGAACAAGAAGAGATTTTAGAAGTTATGATAAGCCTTGGCAGGTAAATGCAAAAAAGCCTAAAAAGTCAAAGAGCGACCTTGCTGTGTCCAACATTTCTCCACCATCACCGGAGTCCAAGTCATGTAAGAAAGCTTCACTACATTAATAATTTGTGCGTTCTTTCCAACCTATAGCACGTTTTTCTTTTGCGTTGGGTTTAAAATGGAAAGCAAACTGTGAGCAGATGAAATGCCTATATATATATATGTAAGAAGAGTTTGATTCTTGCCTTAATCTCACTTGAATTATGAATATTTTATAATGCCCTATGTTGTCATCTGTAGATAGAAAAGAATTCTGGATAGATGGATTAAAAAATAGACTTATATCTGGGTGTCATGCACTGTTTTATATTCGGATACTGATCATGGTTTGATGCGTTAGTTTGCATTGCCATTTTGTAAAATCTATTCTGTTGATATTGGTCCTAATAGATTTTTTTCTGTGGGTCAGGCAATGCAAAACTGAATTATGGACAGATACTGTTCCAGTTATGGGAGTAGTGTCAGAAGAACCGGTGTACTGTTCTGAGAGTTGCTGAAGGAATCTAAATGTACACTGAAAGAAAAGGCAGAATAGAAACAGAGCAGCTGAAGAGAATATTGTCAACTACGTGTAAAAAACTAGTGAAAATGGAGACAACAAGCCTTAATGAAATATAGTGCTTCCTGTGTACTGGCTATTGAAGAAATCTAATTTTTAAGATTGATTCTTAATGTTTGTTTTTTCACAAATAAATATATCTACAATAAGTATACATATATAAATATAGTTACACACACAGAGATTGGCTTGTACAAGATTTTTCTCCAAAATAAATTGAAAAACAATATTTTCTTCTGTTGCCTCTTCTAGCTTTTTGAAATTTTTATAATAGCCAAGTCTTTATAATAACTCTGAGTGTGACTAGGTGTACCAGATGAGAACAGAGATATAGTATGCTGCAATACAAAGTTTGTTGTCTTTCCTCTAAAAACAAGATGGGAAACTCTAGACTTCAAAGAAGTCAAAGGAAAATTACCCAGTGATCTTAGTAAGTCAAAATATCACACAGCAATGGGTAAAGTAAATAACGATAAATTACGCGATAGAAAAACTGTGCTTTTGGGTGATTAACAGTCTTGTATGGTTATGAAACATTCTTTACTGAGAATAAATGACTGCTACAAGTAAAAATAGCTGTTACAGGTAGCTGTGTCCCATTGTACAGGATTTTCTCAGGATCTTTTTTTTCTAGAAATGGAGCATTTGTCTCTGTTTCTTCTTCATGAATCACATTCCCTGCTTCAAAAATACTCAAATTTGATCATCAATTCCACTGTACCTTTCAAACGGCACATGAATTTTTAAGTCTGCTCAAAAGAAGCATGTGGATTTTAATTTATTTTCAATAATAAATAGATACATTCAAATAAATGCTCATAGTCACCCATAATGTGTGTCTAATCTAACAGATTTGCTGGATAACAGCAATTTATGGAGATCCACTGTCAGAAACAGTGGCCAAAGGTATTGTGAGCTGTTCCTGTCATCATACTGTGTTCCTTTCTTCTGCCCTGTGCTTGCTCTTCAGACTCTGTGGTAGGCATCAAGTAACTTTCATGCCATTTCTTAAAGATCTTGAGTTCTCTGTCGTTATCCCAGATAAGAGGGTGACATCACGTCACTCCCCTCACTTGTGTGCCTGCTACAAGTTTTGTGCTTGTTGGTCCTTAGCTTGTCCTGTTAGAGGGACAAAGAGGAGGCTGGGCATTCCAAACTACCAGGTCTCACGTCAAACAAGGAAATATTTTATACATCCATAATAAGACTGGGGTCAAGGATCTGTCCTTGTGAACTGAAGGACACTTAACAATACTCTTCAGCTGGTAACTCTACTCTCAAGCTATCCAAGTCCCCAGGTCTAGAAGCAGTGTGTGGGAGTGCAGCTTTGCCTACAAAGGAGGTAGAATTAGGGTGTGTTTAATGCAACTGGACATTCATAAATACATGGCACTGCATGGGATTGATTCTAAGTGTTCTGGAAGAGGAGACTGATATCATTGCAAGGCCATTCTGTCATCACTGAAAGGTCATAATGATTGTGGGATGTTCCTGATGATTAGGAAAATGCAAATAGCTCATTGATTTTGAGGAAGGGCAATCTGATCAGCCTTACCTCATACTCTGCAAAGACTATTGAGCAAACTTTCTTGGAAGATGTTCCTAGTCACAAGGAGGAAAATGTGATTTGGAACATCAAACATGGATTAATGAGGCCATATATGTCTGATCAGATCAACACACTTGCCCTCTAGGTGCAATAACTGGCCCTGTAACTAGAGAAACAACAATGAAGATTTTATGCCATGACTTTAGCAAAGATACCTTTTTCAGCTTCCTGTAGTACCCTTATAACTCAGTTGATAAGATATGGACTGAATAAGTGGACAAGAAGATGTATGGAAAGTTAACTGAGCTGGTGGATTCAAGGGGTTGTGACTAGCAATGCAAAGTCCAGTTGGAAAGTCTATCTTTAATGGCATGCTCAAGGGACTGGTACTGAGATCAATGCCGTTTAAAAGAATTTCCTAATGCCCTGGATGATGAGATAGAATTTCTCTTAGGTTTGTAGGTGAGACCAAATTGTGGGAAGTGGTTGGTATTCTGGGTAGCAGGACTGCTGTTCAGAGGGAGAGGCCCAAGGAATGGGCTGAGAGGAACCTCTTGAAGTTCAATGCGGGCAAATTCAAAATCCTGCATCTTGGATGGAATAACCCTGAGCAATAGTGTAAAAAGGGTGTCCTGGGTTTTTTTTTCCTCCCTTTCTCTCAGACCCAGCTTAAAGACACAGAAAGGCACAGGACTGATGTTTGGCATAGGGCAGACGATAGGGAATACAGTATCATACAGTCACCCCAGGACATTGGGATATGTGTGTCTAGAAAGTAGCTTTGCAGAAAGAGATGTGGCATGCTGATGGACAAGGACTTGGAATACGAAGCAGCCACGGCTGTGTGCTCACGCGGTGCTGAAGGTGACCTGCATACCAGGGTGCAGTAGCAAGAGTAGAGCCAGCAGTGTTTGTTTTTGAGATGGCATCTGGAGCACATCATGAGACCTAGTGGTGTACTGGAGCAGGTTCTGTGGAGGTCCACCAAGATGATGAGAGGGTTGGAGCATGTGATGGACCAGGAAAAGCTGAAGGAAATTGGTTTGGTCATACTGAAGAAATGAAAGCTCAGGGGAGATTTCATTGTTACCATCAACTAGTATGCTGGAGGATGGTAGAGAGGACATAGATTCTTCTCAAGAGTGTTTAGTAAAAGGACAAGAGGAAACAAAAATGATACTGCAAGGGTAGTCAAACACTGCAACAGGTTGTCCATAGAGGCTGTGGAATTGCCATCATGGGGTATACTCAAAACTGAACTGAATAGTCTGAGCAACCTGCCTGAATGAACCGGTCTGGGGAGGCAGGCTGGGCTAGAAGACTTCCAGAGGTCCTTTCCAGCCTAATTATCCTCTGCTTCCAGGCATTGCAGTTTATGCACTTCCCTTTTTTTTTCCATGACACTGATTTAAGCCTTAATTAATCCTATTGTTTTCATTACTTACACCTGCAATCAGTTGTGTCTGCAACTTTTTGAAAATACTTTGTGTATTTGAACTACATTTTGGTTTAGTTGCTATCACAGAGGTTGGTTTCAGACACGTGCCTTTTTCCCATATCTCACTTCCCTTATTTTCTGCCGAACAGATTAATATCAATGCTCTTTCTTTCTGGTTTATGGCAAAATCAGCGGGTACCATGTGCCCCTTCAGCTACACAGATCAGCAAGCAAGCATGTTTAGAAGGCATTTATTGTTCTGTCCAAATGTGCACACCATATTCCATCTGTTTTGTGTCTTCAGTTTCTACCTCATTGCACTTTTTTTTTTCCAAAGCATCTCCGAAGAGGTGGTAAGGACTCATCTGAGAAACAGAAAGTTTTGGACCTGCTGAGGCCTAAAGATTTATTCTCAGATTTTTGTTTAAAAGGAAAGAGCAAACCCACACTCAAGAATCTAAAAAGCACCCCCCCCACCGCCCAGGCTGCCAAAACAAACCCAAAATTTAATGGAGGTCCGTCAGATGTATGATGTTCTGTTTCAGAGTTTTTGTCTTGTGACTGTCTTGTTCAAATGATCCCAAACTTGTCATTTCATAGGAGTCTTTGGAAATATGAAGGTATTTGATTTATTTTATTAGGGAATGGGGGTTTTTTCCCTCTGTAGAGTGATGTTGACTGCAGTGTGCATGTTATTCCTGCACAAATGTCTCTTCCTTATGCTTTCAACTTTTTTGCTGGAAAGATACCTCCATTCCCTCCTGCTGCCTGTTATGATCTCAGGTGCACCTGAAACACACAGACGAGAAGTGTTAATATCTAAGCCATCTAACCACTTGTTTGATGTGTGCAAAACCAGAATTAAACAGAAGCTGCTGCTGTTGTCTGGCAAGGAAGAAGCTTGGAGCCAGGGGTGTTTGTGTGTATATAAATGAAATGTTTAAGTGATCACATTCTGTATTTGAAGAAAAATAAATTGGAAGTTTTAAAATTGTTTGTAAAACAGACTTCTTGTTTCCCAGCTAGCTACTTGTAGGCAAAGTAGGTTGATCTCTTCACCACCTCCATATTAAATCAGATCACAGATCGTTTCATGCTGCTTCAGTTCAGCATTCTCACCACATCCCATTTGAAAGTGCAGTGTTGTGTACTTCTAGCTACTCTCGGTCAGTCTTGGGCCATAAGCTTCTTAGCCTTTTATTATCTTAGCCTTTTAATATGGTAAAACTGTGTAAACCAGTTTGGATTTATTATGAAAGAACTCTAATCTGAATGCCATTACAAGATTTAAACACATGAGTAATTTTATGCTCGATTATATTATACATATTTTTGTTCTTTGAAATGTAAGATGGTCATACGATGTATTAATGAAATGTAGGATTTAATGAGCAACTGGTCTGATTCTTTGTGTAGATCATGCATTGAAAAGACTGGTATGAGTAGATAAAACCTGTACTGATCTTGTACCATCATCCAGCAGAAAATAAAGGTGTGCTGTTTTGTGGCAGAATTCATAACACAATTGTGTGAATGAATCTAATGGGCATTTGTGGCCAGAGCACACCACCAGGAAATCAGAAATACTGGCAAGTGTGTCTGTCCAGTTTCCTAAGATGAGATGGTGAAATCAGCTCCATAAAGGGTAGCTCTACCTCTTTCAATACAAATGCTACAATATAGATGTAATAAATCTTCTGAATTGTAGCCAAATAATTTGAAGAGGAAGTGCTATGTAATATATAAATCTCTCAAATACAGAGATGAGGTTGAGGTGGGTAATGTGATGAGGGATTTGAAATTACTGATATGATTTTGTGGAATGAGTGAGTGTAATAAAGAAAGATGAAGGCCAGAGTATAATGAAAGGATTTTGCTGAGTGTGTAGTGACACATGCACGTAACAGATTTATGACAGACTTCATGCATACTGAGGAGGATCATGTATTTGAAGAGATTCTAAAGAAGGGTCATTTGGTATTTGTACAGTTCTGAATGCTTCCAACAAAGCCATTCATTTGAAAATTACCAGTGCTTGTTGATCCTGCAGCTGAGAAGATAAAAGTTTATATTTTGAAAAAATCTGTAAGCAAGCAGAAAATGAACTTTAAAGGACAAACACATGCCACATGATGCAAGTAAATAGATGTTGTTTTAGTATCCATTCATTATTCGAAAGACTAGGTAAGTAGGAAGAACTGTCTACTCTGGAAGTAATAAAAATTTCAGTCAGTTCTAATTCTGTTTAACTTCCCCCTCTGTTTTGATTCCTCAGAATGAACCAAACCATTGTTGAAACAAATTGTATTGAAACTTAGAAATATTTCATGGTAGCATATCTATTTTGGTACCTTTTCACTGAAGGGCAAAATAGTTCAGTAAAACACAGCTGATTGTACACCAGCATGCAAAGCAAATTTCCACCATGGTTTTGACTGATTTCCCACTATCCATCTAGTGAGATGCAGTCCAAGATTCCTGTGTTTGTGAGACATTTCTCTGAAATTAGTAACCAGGTCACTGTCTTGAGCAAGTGTCCCTACTTTTCAAGAACAAGAGTCTTGATACTCTTTTTTCCTGATGCGAGTTGTTCCATATACTTGGCAGTTGCTAATCCTGGAAGCTCCACAGCTGTAAAGTAGAACTTACTTTAATTTCATCCAGTCTCTCTCCCATGACAAATTTTGCTTTTCTGTTGTTTTTTATTTTGAAAAATGTGTTTTGTTTCAAACTGACGTGGTATCAGATTCTAGCTTGTGGAAATTTTCTGCAACCTGGAAGCTCCAAGGTTTGGTCATATTTTTATTTGGTTTTACTATATTAAATTGTTGCCTGTTTTTATTTTGGTGGTACTGTGACTTTTTTTTTGCTATGCTAAGTTCAGTATATGGAAAGAAAACGTCTGTCATACTGCTAGTGAATGATGCTGTAGAATATAGTGTTGGCACGTTGGAATGGTGATGGTAAGATGACTGCAAAAGGCTTCCAAAGGAGCATGTGATCTCAATGTAAAACAAAGGTGGGTGAAAATAGAGAGAACTCTTTATAGAATTCCTTTTCTAGTTTGTTAAAAATTTCTATTTACAGTTAGTAATAGTTTTGAAAAAATTCTAAGTGGAACATTTTGTTTTCTGTAAATAAGAAAAAAAGGATTAGAAATGCTGAAGTTGTCCTGTTTAATTTGTATATGATAAGGTCTGTGAATGGAGTCAATTTTTTGTCACACAAGAATTTCTGTAACTTTTAATTGCCTTAGCAGTTCTTAAACCAGGGAATTATAAAATAGTGATTGAAATTTATAAGTATCAACAAAAATTACAAGCTCCTCATCTGAGTAGAGACTACTCATACCCTAATACCTTAAAGCCTTTATGTATTTACTGGGAATCACTATAGCTCATTACTTCCATTGTCATGAGAAGGAAATACGTTACTTGTCTTTTTTGAACACAGAGCAGAACAAGACTCTGACACTCCAACTTGCTCCTCTCTTCCCTTCTTCTTATTGAGGGTTCTTGTCTCCCTTTCCTTCTATTCTTACCTCTGCAGGTCTCTTTTAATGTCTCTTTTGTCTTCTGTCTTTGCGAATGTCTGTAATTGCAGTATAATATATTAACGTCCCTAATAGCCAGGTTCCTAAGTGGATGTTACAGATCAGGATATACTCTGAGTTGTCAGACTCTCTATGGATGTCTGTATGAAGATGACTTGGTTTATGTCTACAGGAGGTAGGATCATGTTCTTTGTGAAAGAAGGACTTCAACATAACTTTGTCCCATTTCTTTACCTGGAAAAGGTGACTGTTGACTTAACTCCACAAGGGAAGGTTGAAATTGGTCCAAAGTGGAGCAGATTCCATATTCACACGGAGTCAGCAATAAGGCAAATTTCAATGCCAAGTTATTTAACACATTTTCTAATAGTGACCAGACCTGTTGTCTGAGCATAATTTCCCCATACCATCATAAAAGCACTCTGAAGTTCCAAATTATCATGAAACCTTTTTAGCACAATCTGTAGGGGTCTGTAAGTTGCCTTCTTAGCATGTAGTGAAAGTGAAGTTTATAAACATAAATTAGTTGGCAGCTGTCAAAATAGTAAACAAAAATTTTGAAGCTGGCCAGGATATATTGGACATTTTAGGCTTTTCTTTGAAATTATTTTTAAGTGAGTGCTCAGTAACTGGTAAATGACGGTTGGTAAAAGTGCAACTGGTCCTTTCTGGTGGAAAGGTGGACTAGGCATCATCATCTTCACACCAGCATGTGCAGTTCTCAGCATGGTAATGCTGTGTTTGGAGACAACCCAACAATTGCATTTCATGGCAAAAGCAGCAGCTCACTTACTTCTGAACACTGGCAAAAAGAACATGTTAAAGTGCAGTTTCAGAAACAGCATGGTTTTTGTTGTCATTTCTACAAATTGTTCAAGATGTTCACATTGTTCAGTGAAACTCTGTTCATTGTGCGTCCTACATATCTCCTACATATCCTTCTCTTTGTAGGTAAACTTAGCAGTTGGGATACTGTTACTTTAAAATTAAAGGCTTTGGTAGTAGATAGTGAGCATCAGACTGTAAGCTCAGGTCTGTGCTTCCCGAAGGTTGAGTTTGTTTAAGTAGGGAAATGAAGATTAGAGGCTGTACAGCATGAGTGATAGAGACTTACTTTGTTTCACTGTTTTTAATGAACTGTATTATCAACACTTTATGATTTTTGGAAAAAAAATTGTTTTAAAAGCTGTATCTAAAATTTTTTTTTCTTCTTTATAAAGTAACTAGTAAAGTGAAAAGTACCAGTTGCTCATTTTTGTTTTGACATTTTTTCTTACTGACCCCTAGGCCACACAATTCTATTTTGTTGTAAGTGAAGTACCATCATGTGCAATAGTTTCAATATATTTTTTGTTGTTGCATTAGTTTTATTACTTTCAATTGTTAGTGTTAATTATCCTGTTTACTAATTAATTCAGTTGCAAGAATCATTCAGGAATGCATTTGTTCATAGATGTTTTTACTGCACATTGACCAAAAAAAAGATTTCCAGCTGTTAAAATAAAAAGATAGTTAAGTAATTTCCACTTAAGATACTTGAGCTTGTAAACTCACTGTGCAGATTTTTTCTACTGTAGGAGTCTGAACTACGAAATCTAAACTTCATCTATATATCTGTGTATATTTAGTGCCAAGGTCAATAGAGCATCCTAAATGGGATTGGAAGACAAAACCGGAGAACCATGATTTTGATGAACTAAATCATATTCTTCAAGAGAGCAAAAAGCTTGGAAAAGCCCTTGAGAATCTGTCTCGCAGTAAGTTGATTGATTTTAGTTTTTTAATGTAACCATGCAGCCTGAATTGTAATTTGGAAGTATATATCAGGAAGGTGGTCTTCTATTAAATGAAGACCTAGGTCATTGGCATCAGCAGTTACATTCCTGTTGATAAGGTTTACAGAATGTCTGAGATAATTCAGGAGCTCTCCTGGAAACTGAAACTACTACCCCTGCACCACGTTGGTTTTTTTTTTTTACATTAGTTTTCTACCAGTTTAGTGAACTGGATTAGCTCATAAAGAGATCAACACAGGATGCTGGTTTAATGAAAATGGTGGGAACATGCAGCAGGGAGATTGCTCCTTTGTGTGGTAGCAGTTAAACAGGATTAACCTTTGTGAAACCTTAACCTCATTGATAGAGTTCAGACCTGTTATTGAAAAATATTTAGGTATTTTGTATCCATAATTTCCTTGACCTCCTAGTTTTCGAAAGAAATAAAAATATTTTAAAGCATCTCAATAAATACTCAGAAACATGAAATCCAGTTATTTCATAATAAACCTCATGTATTATCCCTTAAACACTCATGGAAGGAGTAGCTCTGAGGTTTACTGGATATGATCAGGAATAGCTGCTTTTTTTTTTTTTTTTTTCCTTTTGCTGTCTTTCCTGTAGAAGAGAATTCTGAAATGCATTTGTGGGAGAAAATACTGCTAACAATTTTTAAAGTATAAAATGATGACAAGTACTCTTTGCCATGCTACATGAAAACTAGGTGTGGCATGATCTGGGAGATATTTGCGTGAGAAATGCTTATTTCTTCTCTCTTAAAATTTTATCCCTGGCAGTTCTTGGTTCACTGGCGAATTTAAAGATAGGAGCATCAGAACTGAATGAGGAATGGAAGATTTGTTTTGTGAAGAATTTTGAGATTCAGCGTTTTTCCAAATTGTGCCAAATACCCAAAACTAGTTTGCCCAAATTACACTCTCCCAAATGTTTTAGGTTGATCACCACAATTATATTCTGAGAAATTTTCCTACTTGTTTTATAGTAGTATAGTTACAGAGCTTTTTTGAAATACTTTTCTAGTAAATTGGTCTATCTGCCTGTAAGGAGCTAAACCAACTCTGGTCAGAGTCTCTGATTTGCAGCCTCACTATTGCCTGACTGTGTTGGATGTGAGTGTAGTTTTCCAGCTTTTCTCCTTTAGAGACTTGTAGCCGAGCCCTGTACAGATATAGAAACAATTATTTTGAATCTCAGAAAGGGTTATTTATTCACCCTCTGGAGATATAAACCAATCAGATGTGAGAGTTCAATAATTAATGCCTAAATCCACTCTTCAAACCTACATCTTTGTCTTTCCTTCAGAATATTCTGAATGTTCCACTTTTACCTAGAACTATAACTATACTTCCTTAAACCTAAAACAGATTTTGCAGCATTCTGTACCTCTCTTTGCCCCACAGTTTTCTAACTGGAGTGTAAAACTCTGCAGCTCTTCTGGGTCCTACACTTGGACTGGGTGAATGTACCTGGTCGGCATTGTTGGAGTCTGTTTTTCATAGTTACTTCACAAATGAAACTTTCTTCACTGTTTCTTGCTAGTACTTGGTGTTTTCTGGTGGTTTGTCAAGATAATACAGAATTTGAATCCCATCCCCCAAAGTGCTTTAAATCACTTGCAGCCTGATAATAAGTTCACTTTCATGAATGTGCTCTCTATTTCTTCATCCAGATCATTAATGGAAATATTGTCAGACCTCTTCATGATCCCATTTCAGATCTGACAACCAGCTCTTGAAAGCTACCCAGTAAGTGTGTTTTTTCCCACCAGATGTTTATCTGCCTTGCAGTGTTTTCACATAGATTGTAATTCGCTAATTTTTTTTCACTGAAGTATCAACTAGGACAGTAAACAGAGGCTTATAGCTGAAGTATTTTGCATCTGCTTCTTCCTCTTATCCACTAGGCAAGTTTCCCAGTTGAGAATGCAATTAGACTAATTTGATGCGATTCATTCTTGTTAAATTCATGTCAGCTCGTTCTTATTGCCTTTCTATTCCATTAGATGTTGATACATTATTTATTTAACAGTTTTGTGTATGATTCTTGCTGTTGTCTGATTTAGGCTTGGTGGTTAGTAGTTCCCCACATCTTCTCTTTTTCTTTTTTGAAGAAAGATATGTATTTGCCCTTTTCTGTCCTCGCTGTTCCTGAAAGACAGTTGCTAATGGATTAGAGGTTTCTTCAGTTAGTTAGTTAAATGCTCTGGAGTGAATTTCACAAGAGTCTGCTAACTTGACTGTATCTACACTGTATCTACATCACCAGCGTATCGTTCAGCTTCACTTGTCTGGCTTGTAGTTTTTCCTCTTAAAACCAGTACTGTTAAGCATCTGGCTGCAATTGATTTTTTTTTGGTAAAGACTGAAGCAGTGAAAGTATTGAACACTGGGAATTCTTTGTATCATCTCTTACTTGCTTTCCTTCTCTTTGATGTAATAGTTCTGTATTTTAATTTGTTCTCCTTTTCTAGTGTATTTATAGTATCTTTTCTTATGGCTTTTTATGTTCTTTTATAGTTGTTAGTTACTCTGCACTTTAACCTTTTTTTTTGTATCATTTAAACACTTGCATCAGATTAATTCTAAGCTATATGTCCTTGTTTCTATTCTAAGCTATATGTCCAAGGTTTTGTACTTCTGATATTAATTTAATTTCAAGTAATAAAAATTTCTTTGCTATTATTTCTTACATGTCAGCATGATATAAAAAAATCAAAATGAAAAATGTGAAAATTTTGTAAAAATAGAAAAGGTATAATTTTGAAAATAAATGAGGGGTTTTTTTGTTCTCCCAGAGATAGAATGTAGATTGCTCATAGGAAATAGGGGACTTCAATGAATAGAAGCTCTAGGACTTTATAAGGTGCATGAAACTCATTCTCTGCTGTAGCCAAACAAACATCCCATGTGGTGAATTTTAAAAAAACCATCACAAGATCCCATGTCTACCTCTCCTGAGGCTTGTTTTGGGCAGTCTTTTGGTTCTTCAAGTGTGCCTCTAATGCTGCATTTGATAATAATCTTATTTTGAAGTGGTGTGGGACAGACACTGGGCTCGACAGAGAGCTGAGTACACAGATGATCAAAATGGCTTTATACAGCACCCTCTCTTTTGTTCTTCAGTATTTTAGCAGGCAAGAGTGACACATGAAATGATATGTTTGAAGTTAAATGAATTTTCCATCAAGTCCTGGATCCAATTTGTTTACATTTAAAAGATAAGCTTTGGATCTTTTAGTGAGTTTCCATGACTTTGGAGTCATGAGTTGCCTGTTAGGCAGTTGACACAGCCTGTGAATTAAATTCTAGTTTCTATTGCTTCATTTACTGTTCAGTCTAGGTACCTGCTTTGAGACAAACTTGCGCACTTCATGCAAAATTCAACTGCCTGTAAGCTTTGGAAGGTGAGACTCAGGCACTTAGATGTCTGGTCTCTTCTGTATTCAGTCCCAGTGATTAAAACTGAGCTTGCTTATATTTGGAGCCTTTCTCCCAACCCCTATCAAGAGTGAGTAATTCTGTGCTGCAGTAGGTCTGAGAAACTGATAGTGACTTCACACTCAGAGTTAAAAGTATCTTAGCAGTTTTGAGAGTCTGGAGAAGGTTACTGTTGTAATTATGGTCTAAGTGTGGTGGAGCTTGCTGATTTAAGTATACCATTTTTCAGAGGCTTACCCGCATGGGAGAGCTGGGTTTTGTTTGCTCCTTCAGTCAGTTGTATGTCACTGAAGTGGATTTGGAACTATCAAATCATCTATTTAGGGAAGATTTTGGTTTATAAAGCAACTTACAGGAATATACTGCATTTCCCTTGTGCATGTTTAATTTTCTTTTATTGCAAGGTCTCTTACCTTTATTGCTGTCATCCTTCTTCCTCTGCTAATCATAAGGAAGAAAAGTTCCATCCTGTTTCAAATGTATGCTCTTGTATTTCACCTTCTGGCCTGTTTGCCTTTAAACAGAATTAAAATCTGTATAGCTAAGGATCTTGCTAATGAATATGGCTTTGTCCTTCCCCCATTTTCTGAGGATGGAAATATAGTTAACAAGATATGGAAACCAGTGAATTATGAGAGTTTTGAGCAGGGGAAAATTAAGGACTAAATCAGTGAGATCTTGCTGCAGTTAGGTGGGAAGTCTGCATACTTAATGAAAACTCTGCATCTTTTATACGAACAGTTAAGGATTAGGGTGCATAATGAAAATGTGTGCGTATTGAAGGTTTCAGTTTATACATGGTAACTGCATTTGATGAAAAAATGTCTTCTGCTGTGAGATAGGTACTCTTTCGTAATCACACATAGCCTGAAAATAACTGACATTTTCTTAGTAGTGTTTGAATACTTGTTCAGGCCAGGTGTGCACTTCAGATCAGAGGGGAAGAAACAAATTTATCGTGCTTTGAATTCAGTTGAAATTCTAAGGTCAAAAAATGGTAATAATTTAACATTAACCAAAAGTATTCGATAATGAATCCAAGTAAGTTTCGGGGAATCCCAGAAAAAGTGGTATCTATGTATAACCAACAGGAGAAAAATCCTCTTTTGTTTCTTAATTTCGAAGGGGAGTAATCAATAAACAATCAGTAAATGAGAAAACCACGGTTTTCCGTCTAGTAGGAAATAATGCTGGAAATCATAATGAATTACAGAATCACAGAATGTTTGAGGTTGGAAAAGACCTCTGGAAGGTGTCTGGTCCATCCCTGCTGCTCAAGCAGGCTCACCTAGAGCCAGGTGGTGAGGCTCTTCAATACCTTCAAGAATGAAAGATCTCCAAGTTCCTCCAGAGTATCTCCAACAGTTTTTTATCATAATGTTGGGATCAGTTGATGTTGTTCATGCTTATGTTAAGAAAGGCAAGCAAGATCTTAGCTCTTTAAGAAAAATATAAAACAGTAGAACGTAAAAGCGTATGTTCTGTTTATCTTTTACAGGGAAGAAGATAAGCAACAAGAGTAAAAATCTCATAACTACAAGGGTAGAACTAGTTCTAAACAAAATCACAATATGTTAACAAACCGCTAAAATCATGTCCTCAGTTTTATGGATGAACTTGCGAGTATGTGGGATGTGAGAAGCTTTATATATACATCATGAACTACTTGAATGTATTTAGCAGTCTGTGAAAAACACATTAGAATGGGGTTTCATTTAGAAGCTTCTACACTGTAGGAAACCATTAATGATTTACATTACAGTTATGGAAGATGAACTTGAAATGAATGCCACTAACATTTATTGAAGCCAGATATTTCTGATGGTGATGATGATGATATAACTGTAAATGCACATCTTCAGGACACCTAACTAGACTTTTGTCAATTGTCTTATGAGGGGCATTGTTTTAAGGCATAACACGTTAGTATTTTTTTTCAGTTGTATACAGTGGCAGATCTGAAATGGACTTGAGTCTATAAAGATGACTTCCCTCTTATCAGTTGATCATCTAGTCCTAAATGTGTTCTGCTAACTGAACCACAGGACTAGTCATCATGTAGAGGATTTTTCCCTTCTTCTCTTCAATCTGAACTTTAAAATTGTGTTATTCTTGCATGAGATCAATGCTTTTGATTTATTTTGAGATCAACATTTTTAGATAAGCTCAATCAAACCTTTAGGGAAGATAATTTTATCTCAGCATGGCAGCTGTTATCTGATACTGCCTTTGCTCATAAAATCCTCTTATTTTTAGTATGATGTAGAAGTAATAATACAAAATAATGGTATTTTCTGAGATTGAAACAGGACAAATATGAGCATAATTATTACTATTCAATTATAAACTGGGGCTTTTATGGCCAGGAAGTCACTGCTACTTTAGTTGTAAGTATCTTTTTCCTACAGACGTTAAAATTTTAATCACTTTTGTGAAGGCATTTGCCATTCTCATCCAACCTACCCTAAGTTTCAGGACTAGAGTCTCTTTTTGAGTAACCTTGCCCTTTTCTGGAACAGTATTTGGCTTGCTAAAAGTTTCTCTAATACTACTGCAGAACTGGGGTTTGCGTGACTGTCATCTCGGATATGGAACTTTCTAGTTGTTAGTACAAGGGCGTTGGCATTCGTGAGGCAGCAGAACATGAGCTATGACTCTATCCTTGGCTACTGGATGCTGTGGGCTACCCATCTTAACCCACCTGCTGCAGTGTACACCTTCCCCTAAAGAGTTCCGTAGTTTTGATTATTCTCTTCTGAGATGACCTTGGCCTAGAAGAGTTTCTGGGATATAATATTTGTTGGGTACTTGGCCTTTTATTTCTCTGTGTTTGCATAATTCATTAGTCATTAACCTAATCGTGAAACCTGCATTCTTCATTGGAGCCACTCAGAAATTTGGATGTAGAAATTCTGCAAGTCTAAAGCAGAGATTATTTTGCTAGGAATTAACTTTTTTTATCTTTTTTAAAGCCAATATGAGGAGAAGGGATTAAATCCATGTTTTCTAGATAGTAACTATAAGATGTATAGTGTACTCCTGTGTTGATGTGTGCTGTCTGGTAGATGATAGTTTCTCTTGTTCTAAAATGGCTAAGTGTTGGGAGGAATAATGTCCTCGTTCAAGATGGATGCCACTACAAAAAGTTTAAAGTTGCTTAATTGTATGTGGACATACGCCCCTCATTGGTAAAAACTCTGAGGTTTCATTTCACTATGCCTTTGCAGAAAGTCTCTGAGTTACTACTGGAGGAAATATGTCTAATTTTGACATATTTGTCAAAGTGGTAAAATGACTCACTGTAGGTAAAGGAATATTGTAAGAATGCCTATTATGACAGTCAATGACAAACATATTTTAAAGTTCCTACACAGAAACGAGTGAGATTTTTTGGGTTTTGTGTACTCTCTCTGGGGGAGGAATGCTTTGTTTGGTGCAACCAGAACAACCACTTTATGTCCTTTATAATCCAAGGACAGTGTGAAATAAATAATTTAATTTTTTTTCCTTGTGTTCAATACACAGTTCAAACAGGTACAGGCACTAGAACACACAATGCTGCCTGCTGCAGTATGGCACAAGGTTTTGCCGTGGAAAATGCAAGTATATTTAAGATGGCTTGTCCTGTCCCACCAACAAGAAGAACATAAGCTTCCCATGAGAATTTAGAATTGGAGAATGCATTGGGGCGGTGAACTGCTGGACAGTTGATACGTGATATGATATTCCTGTGTTTGTGCTCAAAGCTGCAGGATTAATAATGGTAGAATAAGAATGCCGTTTCTGTCCCGGAGTTTGTTACAGAACCTGTGACATGCACTATGAGGTTGACAGTCCAGCCATCCAGAAGTTCCCTGGCCTAGACTGATCCTGAGAATGAATTTGGTCAAGTTAGTCAGAGTTGCGTTGAGGTTGTTGCAGTATGTCTAAACTTTGTATGTCAAAACCCATGTGTCAAATCCAGAAAGGTTTGTTTGGCAGGTAGGAAAACTGGCTATTGGGAGCTCTGTGGCCATCTTCTGGATGTTTAGGAAAATGCATAAATATTTCCTTGAATATTGAGTTGATTAATGGTAGTCTGGCATACATTAACGTAGTAGCATTTTATTTTCTTAAGACTGGGTGCATGTTAGACTTCTCAGATGTACATTGTGCCTTTAGAAAAATGTAAGTCTTAAAAAAGCTCCTCAACAAATTTTTATTTTGTTTTATTTCCTCTTGTAATTATTTAAGGACCACACATAAAAGCAAAAATGGTAGATATCCCTGAAGTTCCAAAACTTACATTCTTACCAGGATGCCAGATCTGTAATTTCAGGTGTATTTAGCATATGAAAATATAGCCAGATTTTAAGCTACGGTAAAGCTGATCAGGAATAATGCAGCAGTTAGGCCTTTTATGACTTGCCATTTCATAAAATCATAGAATGGTTTGAATTGGAAGGGACCTTAAAGATCATCTAGTTCCACTCCTTTCCATGAGCTGGGACGCTTTCCACTAGATCAAGTTGCTCCAGGCCACACCTAACCTGGGAACACTTCCAGGGATGGGATATCCACAGCTTCTCTGGGCAACCTGTTCCAGTGTTTTGCCACCCTCACAGGAAATAATTTCTTCCTAATATCTAATCTAAGCATACCCTCTTTCAGTTTGAAGCCATTATGCCTTGTTCTATCACTACATGCCCTTGTAAAAAGTCCCTCTCCAGCTTTCTGTAGCCTGTTTCTAGGTACTGGAAGGTGCTATAAGGTCTCCCTGTAGCCTTCTCTTCTCCAGGCTGAACAACCCCAACTCTCTCAGCCTGTCTTCATATGGGAAGTGCTCCAGCCCTCTGAGCATCTTTATGACTCTCCTCTGGGCTTGCTCCAGCAGGTCCATGTGCTTTTTTTTTTTGGAGGCCCCAGAGCTGGACACAAGTACTCTGGGTGGAGTCTCACAAAAGCAGAGCAGAGGCAGAGAATCACCTCCCTCATCTGGCTTGCTACGCTGTTTTCGATGCAGCCCAGGGTGTGGTTGGGCTTTCTGGTCTACAGGCACACATTGCTGGGTAATATCAAGCTTCTCGTCCACCAGCACTCACAAGTCCTTCTACCCAGGACTGCTCTCAATCCATTCTCTGCCCAGCCCGTACTTGTGCTTGGGAGTGCTCCAATGCAGGTGTAGGACCTTGTACTTGGCTTTGTTGAACTTCCATGAGGTTTGCACAGCCCCCCACCTCTCGAGCCCGTCAAGGTCCCACTGGATGGCATCCCTTTTCTCCAGAGTGTCAACTGCACCACACAGCTTGGTGTCATCAGTAGACTTGCTGAGAGTGCACTCGACCCCACTGTTCATGTTACTAATAAAGACAGTAAACAGCACCCATCCCAATACTGTCCCCTGAGGAATGCCACTCACCACTGGTTTCCACTTTGACATTGGAGCCATTGACCGAAGTTCTTTGAAGTGTAGCCATCCAGCAGTTATCCACTGAATGATTCACCCATTAAATCCGTATCTCCCCAGATTAGAGACAAGAATGTCATACAGGACAGTGTCAAATGCCCTGCACAAGTCCATGTGGATGATGTCAGTTGCTCTTTTTCAAAAAGACCTGAACTTGTGTGGTGCCTTTTGTTTTGAAAATTAATTGTGTGCTGTTGAATTGAGAACATCAGAGTCTAAAAATCACTTTTCAAAGAGAAATATTATCACTGAGTGGAGACACATTAGGTATTGGATAAATAAAACTCTTCTTCTAAGGAGTGCATATGCAAAAGATAGGCATTTTTAAGACTCATGGAATTGTTATTAACAATGTTCAGTTTTCTTTAAAAAGAAAGTTCATTTCTTGGTAATCTACAATGAAGCTGAATGTCCTAACCAGAAAGCCTGTACTGTGGAAGATACTCATTCTAGACTCAGAAGGGATTTTATTTTGTTAAAATATGGTGCAAAGGTTTTGAGAGGTGGCTTTTACATCAAAGAAGATGCTGTAATGCTGTATTGATCGTCATCTTTATTTCTCCATACTTACCATTGTGCTTCAGCAGATTGTCATAGGGATAGAAGACTGGGAACAGAAATCTGAGATAGCCATGTAAAGAATGGTTTTAATAATCCATGCTAATTTTAAAAGAGGCATGACAAACAACTGATTTAGTATTTTAAATATAGAAATCTAAGGTAAACGACTAATACAGCATGAGATACACTTTTTAGGCAATCTGCTTAAAATAAACATAATGGTAATTAAAGTGTAATAAGTATTAATAAATTACATTGTTGTTACATTGTTTGTTACATATATTTCATTGAATCATAGCATGCCAAACCTTTCTTGCAATCAGACAGTACATTGTTCTTCCAGTCCTTTTCAAAAACCAAGCTAGTGACAGAATGAGGGTTCCGCTAGAGAGAGGCTGTGCTAGCATCAACAGCCCCTCTCCGGATTTGTTGCTGATCAGAGATGGCAGTAGTTGTGGCTGTGGAGCATTTCTGAAGAACTGTGGAAGCATGTTCATACCAATTATTTCATTGTTCAGCACCCTTACAGCACAGAGGGTTATTAAATCCTGAAGTAGAAACAAGTGCCCTGAATTTGTCTGCCTAATTCACCAAACAACTGAGTGGGCTGGATACTTGTGATGCTTGATCAAATTTTAGCACCTGTAATTACTTGTTAAAGGGAGGATTTTTTAAAGACATGAAATTGGCAGCTAGCTACCTAAATAATTACCACCTTAAACCTTGTCCATGAGCCTTAGCTGATGGGAAGCAAACTTCTCACCCCTTTAGTTGGAATGGTTTGTAAGAGTGGTTGGTCTATTGTATGGTTGTCAATTGCATTATGATATAAAACTATGGCAAACATTGTCTGTGAGAAACAGCTGCTACACGAGGAAAGGTAAAGCATACTCCTTTATTTCTGGAGGATTTACTTTTGACATCAGAAGACCTCTCCCAACAAAGGCAGGTGAGCAGTTTTAACAGTTCCCTTCTTATCTGCTGCTCAGTGTCTTGCAGCAGGGCAATGATGATGTAGCTTTAAAACTTCCATTCTCTATGTTCATCATCATGCAGAGTCAGGCTTTAAATGCTCTAAGCTGAGGGAAGTCAGAAATAGTTGTTCATAGTAACTTTTATTCTAACAAAGCCATAGGATTTAAGGTTGAATAAACTAGATGTGTCAGTTTTTCTGGTGTTAGTTTTTTTATGATTAGGATTAAGTTTTGATGGAAAAGGCTACCCTTTGAAAAAGTGTCTAAATTGTCAGGTTGAAAGTTTTTAGTGTATGGACATTTTGGCTATACCTATGAATGTTTTGCCTAAAACTGAAGCGTTGTTGCCATTTAGTAGTTTAATGGAATGGGCTTTCCCTTTGTCTCTAGTATTCTGTGATTTTATAATGCTGTTTTCCTATTCAAAATATATAAAAAGTAAACGAAAATAATTATAGAAAATACAGAGAGCATAATCAATTACTTGTTGTCACCTATACAAAGAAGTGAGAAAAGGATTTTCTTGTTGAAAAATGCTGGTGTCTGGATACTAGTAATTACATGAACCGGAGATGGCAACCATTGTTACCAGTTCTTCATAGAAATTCAGCTATTTTAAATTGTCAGCGTATTACTTGAAAATAAAGTAACTGAGTCACCTATTTGATTACTGATAAGTCATGAGTCTGCTAAGGGTGAAGAAATTAACAGAAATCCTAAATACTCCAGTACAATAATGGTGACTATCTCTAGTTGTGTTCTCAGGACTCTGGATTAAGGTTTCTTTGCTTGAGTTTGGGTTTTTTTTTTTAATGTTATGGTAAATAGGCAAGAGTTTTAGTTTTCTGAGGAGTTATTTTGTGAAAACTGGAGTCCATATGGTTCCACCTGACATCTGCGCCGAAAAAAATGGTGTTGCTGTTGTGAGTTTCTGTCTACTGCACAAAGGGTGCAAATCCCCCTCCTCTCAAATTCAGCCAAGATATTCTGTGAGTTTGGCAACTACAAAGAAAATTGTTAAGAGTTGGGCACACACTAACTGTAGTGCAGTAGGGTCTTGGAAGGAAATAAGTGTTTTTACATCCAATATTTTTTGGGGTTATTTATCCTAGTCTCTGCAAATGGAGTTGTGTTATCAGTAACTAAAAGGGTACTGTTAATATTAATGAGGCTGAAGACGTAACAAAACGATCTGTGTGACTGACATGGTAAATACCACCTCCAGAAGAATCTCTGTGCTAAGAGTGCTGTAACAAGCTCCTTATAAAGTTTCTTCCCCAGAATCCTTTTTCTTTTCTCTTGATGCCACTTTAGAGAGAGAGAGCTAAAAAGAGTTTGCAGGTTTAATTCTGTGATTGCAAAGATCAAAGATTTCTAAATTTGCAAAATTTTATTTTGGCAGCATGTCCTCAGAAGCTGCTAATTCTTTACATGCTTGTCTAAAAATACAGTTTGTTTTAGTGTCTTGATACTGTTTCCAATTTAGTAAAGAAGAAATCTGAGGCATTCTGGTCAATTCAATTCCTCAGTTCAGTCTCTTCTCTTAATTCAGAGTAAGTTCTGGAGAGCAATAGGATTTACACAAAGAATTTTACTAAAAGCTCACTCATTTAGATTATAGATGTTTTAAAATTTTATGTCTTATTATGTAATTTAATCAGAGAAGTTAGTACAGCTTTTTGAGTGGGGCATATCTTAGTGTGTACTGTTTTTTTCATTTGCTACTTTGTACTTTTAGTACTGATCTTTGATAGGCAACTTAGGCAATTGGGTAGTAAAAAAAATTTGGCATTTCTTGGAACAGAGTTTTGGAAATGACAGGATTATCTTTTTCATTTTCTTTTACTTTACTTGAAAATTTGTATTTTTAAGGGGTAAGTCAACACAAGATAAAATTGCCCTTCCATCTACTCCCAAGTTACAAAGACCTATTCACAGAGATATGTGAAAGCAGAAGAAAAGGGTACCAACCTTTAATATGAGGGAATCAACCTGTATCAAAACAAAATGAACTATATTAACATTATGGGAAATTGCTGAGAAAAAGTAGTTTGAGTGGTTAGAGAGAGAGTATATGTGGTTGTAGAATGGATTGACCTTGGTTATGCAAAATGCATCCATGTGATGGTTGATGTTGAAGATGTGGTGAAAAGAAGCTTGAATTAGGTTTTTACTACCTTCAAGAGTGCAGTTATATTCTGTCTAGAAGATGTCCATTTGGGATTGGAGAAATTCATAACACTGTATAGTCTGGTTATTTTACTCTGTGGGCATTAGTGTTGTGTCTGGGCTAAATAATAGTCTGAAGTTTTTAAAAACTGGTTTACTGCAGTGAGGGATAGAAGGATTAGTCAAAACGGATCTTTTTCAATTTAATCTACTTTAGTACTATTGAATTACTGTAAATATTTTGTTTACTCCTGCCATATTTCTTATATGTTGATGAGGTCTTTAAATTATAATGGCAGTTCTCTTAGCACTTTGTTCCTTAAAAAACAGAAATTGCTGTAAGGAATTAATCTAAACTGAGAATTAGTCCAGTAGAGTTAATCATGAAAAGCACAGTAAAAAACCCCAAAGAATTCATGTAGTTGTGTTATACCAAATAGTATAGGCTTGTATATATATTTGCTTATATATTAGCTTATACTGCTGCACTCTTTAGTGTGATTTTAGAAAGAGTAACTCTCTACTCAGCTGATACTACATATTTTGCAATATCATCTCTTTCATTCCATCAAAGAAGGTGTCTTGATAACATGATGCGAGTTAGAAAACAATTTTCAAGTGTGTGTTCTTCCTATTTATGGGTATTCTTCACTTATTTTCACCACCAGGAGAAGCTTTTCTTTGGTTTTTGAAGTTCTCATCTAGAAATGTTTCTCATCAAACCTCATGAGAATCTAGGAGATGCTTGCTTCCAATGTATCAGAATTTTCAACATGGTAGCATTATATATATGATGACTTGATCAGTCCCTGTGATATACTGATGTGTGTAAAAACTTAAAAATTCTATGACCAACTCTGCATATTTAATGCGCTACAGAATAGAAATAATTGAAACATGACATGATGGAAACAAGCATAGGGAAGCCTTGGGCAGGCATCTGCAGAAAAGATGAGCAGATATACAAATTCTTTTTCAGAGGATTTAGAAAAAGTTTTGTATTCTATTGTGAAATTTCACTTTATTCTCTGAAGTTTCACCTGTTTTTATAGGATCATTTCTACATTGTATTGTGAAGAGAGAGAGAAGAGAAGTGTCCATATTGCCTTGTAATTGCAGCATAATGTGTTATGCATGCTGGTCAGGGTGAGATTTGCATAATAATGTGTCCATTGGAAAATCTGATATTGCTGATTTAATTTTAGAAAGCAGGTAGAAGTATGCTTAAATTTGTTGTCACTTTACTGGCACATCTGCCATTTTAATTTCCATAGTTTTTTGAAAAGTCATTTTGATAATACTGCAGCTGAGGAAAATGAAGAGTGAAAATTTCCAGGCAATTTCACTAATGGAACAAAATATGATACATTGTATGGTACAGCACCATGCAGAGAACAGTATGCATAGTTTTCAGATTTAACCTTTTACTCACCGTAATAAAAGACATTTATAGAAAGTGTTTTTCTTAATCTTTTTTTAAAATCTGTTTTGTTTTCAGGCATTGCTATTTCTGATGAACTTGATAAGGTAAGATTGATAAAAGATGCCTAATGAACAGTACAAAGAGACAGATGATTGTGATAAGGTACATGCCACTCTCCTGGCATACGCACTTCAGTTCTGTTGGGTTCAGAGGAAGTTTGGGTATGGAAAACTGTATGGGTAAGTACAGTATTTGTGGATACATTGAGAACTTGACCCAGGATGGGCTGTAAAGTATGGGAAAAACCTTAAGAGACTCTTAGTGAGACCATGGAAATACTTTTGGTCTTGACACCATCTTTGCTTAATATAGTCTGTTGGATTACTTTGTGTACTTTTGGAACCATGTAACCTTGAATACCTTTTATTCATGTAATTGAATTCTGCATTCCGAGATATGATTTGTGAGAGTATTTAGAAATTATTTTTACTTCCCAGATTTACTCAGGAATGCACAAGGCATAAAGATCAGTCTTTACCTCCTTGCTGAATGCAAAAATGGTCTCTTCTGTTCTGGCCATTTTTGGTACCTTATGCAGTTAACATGGATTTTAGTTCTAGCTGTAATAAATTCTACATTGAAAGAGTAATCAAACTAGGTTTTTTTAAAGTACTTAAGGAAACAGAACCAATTTTTCTTCCCAATTCTCAGCAGTGAACAGCAGTGTGCTTCTAGTGCTAAGAAACTTGTGTTGTATTCTTGGTGTCAGAAGCCACTGCTGTCAGGAAAATGAGATCAAAAGGTATATAAGAAAGGGGAATAATGCCTAATATAGAACACTTCTGTTTTTAAATAACTTTCATTTCTGGTGGTAAAATGAGGACACAAATCTTTCTGACACAAGTGCATGTAAAATACCTTCACTGTGTTCTCCAAGGAAGCCGGTTAGATAAGACTGATCAATGTTACCGTGCAGTCATGTGCATCTGTGGCTGCCATTTCCAAACTATGGCCTAAGTCTTCCTGCTGTTTCCATAACTGGGCTCAGAAGTGATGTAAAACACAATTAGAAAGTCCTTCCATTAGAACCCTCACCTCTAAGAATACTTATGAAGAACTCAATTTGTTTTTGGGTTTTTTTGTTGAAAAAAACCCTATAAGATGTTGTTTGAGGGAGGAAAAAGACAGTTTAGGCTAGATCCTGGTATCACATACTTTTAGCAAATAGTTTCTGGTTGGTTTGGGTTTTTTTTAAACTATGATATCTTGTTAATTAGAAAACATTAATGTTTTTTAAATTTAGTTGTGAAAACTGAGATGGGGAACGTAATTGGGGAATTTCCACAGGATCCAGCTCGAGTGAAGAGTTAGGGGTTTTTTGTTACTATATACTTTATAGTGTGAAATTGGAAGGTGGTAGGTTTTTTTAAATAAAAATTTGAATTAGGTTATATTCATTGAATTCATAGATTGAATGTTCTTGAAGTCAACAGCTATTTGTACAATCAATAAACCCCCAAACAATAAAACTCTTTAGCGTGCATCATTTGTGCAGTATTTCTCAACAGGCTTTCAGCATAGATTTAGGGAAGAAGAGTGGTTTTTTTGTCTCCGTGGTCTTTAGTGAACTTTATTTCCATTTCTTGTCTGACCCTTTAAGGATTTTTAATGAATGTAAAGTCTAGTCTGTGTTAAGAATATAAGCGTGCCCAGGACTATCTCATGGAATCCTGCCTCCTAGGAATGATCCCTTACACAAGCTAATTCCTGAAATGTCCTGTGACTTTTTTTCTACATGTATTATTTGTCTTGGGCCAAAAGCAGCTGAAGACTGCCTGATAATAGTTGTTTTAACATTCAGGAGAATTTGGTTGTATTTCATCTGAATGTGTTCACAAGCGATGTTTATTTTTCAGGTACAAATGGAGTCACGTTGAAATTCTTTCTCCAGAAATATGTGCTGATACTAGAGCTTCCTTATCTAAACTGTGTCAGCACTGAATAATTTTTGAAACCACGTTCATCTGTGGTTTGGATTAACAATTTAAGTCATCAGGTGCATGTCCTGGGTCTAGAAGAGCATGACCAAACTTGGCATTGGATTCTGTTAAAATATCGGCATCGCACAGATGTTGTGAGATACATATAAAACTCTTCTGTATGCTCTTCATTGCTTTATTTTCCTGATGGTCATGAATATTTTGAGGAACTAAGACTGTGACAGAGCCCATAATTATGCTCTTTTATCTGTGATTTAAATTATGAACCTTAAAAAAACAGAGAATGCATGTGTATTTTTCTTTATTTTCGTTTCTTTATTTTTGTTTCTGATTGTCTATTTTTTAAAAATTATTTCTCTCTGGTTTCACTAACCTCTAGTTGCTTTTGTCAGGGGAGTACTTAATCAGTATTGTTGGTTGATGCAACTCCTCCTCCAAGTAATCCAGTTAATTAGTTAGTTGCTTAGTTACTCGAGCATTTGGATTTGGAAAACCAGTTTGCTCTGAATCACTTTTGTGGAAGAGTGTTTCATTTAAATGGATTCTTGTCAAATATCTGCTAGTATTAGCTTTTTGTCAGTACTTAGAGCTTTTTTCCAAGACAGGGATAGAGAACATACAGGCACACAAGGTCAGTCTTTCAGTCAAAATAGAATCTTTCAGTTTGACATAATCTTCTAAAATTTCTGACTTCACTGGTAACCTTGCAAAAAAGCCAAAAAATCCTAAAATTACTGCAATTAAAACAGATTTATTGTAGAGATTCCCTTATTTTTCATTTACTTCAGGCTTGCAGAGCTTGGTGTTCTGTCTCTCTCGATGATTCAGCCTCCATCTCTAGGCCATGGAAGCTATGTGAAGTCAGAAACTGGCACGGCAAGTACACTGTGTAAGGAAAGAAAATAAGAAGGGATGCCTTGTCTGTGATATATTTTAAAACCAAAATGCAGCGTTAATATAATACAAATTTCTGAACTGACTCACCCTCCTTGCCACTGAACAGAAACTATTGAAGGGTTTTAGGAAACTGCACACTTCCCTGCATAATGTGAAGGGTTTAATGTAAACAAAGAAGAGCTAGGATGTTAGCCTTTCTTTGATATTCACAGAGTTCTAGGTTGAAAAAAAACTCTAGATAAAAACTCTGAAGAGTGAGACCTGTCATAACATTGTGAAATTTGTCTGGAATTCCCAATGATATCTTTCAGTCACTTCAAACATTATTAATGGGAGACACCTAAGTATTAGAGATCCAGAGTAAGATCCAAGCAAAGACCTAAAAATTAATAGTAGATTTTGACGCTCAATGTCAATATTAAAATTTTTTTTCTATGCTGTCTAGGGCATACTTTCTTCTTATATGTAGTATACTACAATGGAAACAGGTTACTATTAATAAAATAGAAGAAACAACTATTCTTAAGTCATAAAAAACCTCAAATTTCTTCTCACTCCAAAGTATTTCTCACTATGGAGATTCCCTTAAAATCCATATCAGAAAATAGGAATACTGAGCTTTTTAAGTGATGCGTAAATAAATGGATATACAAATGTTGTGCTCTCGGGTAGAGGTCGCATCCAGCAACCACATCTGAGCCCAGCGTGAAGAGGAGAATCAGCTGTCCTTCAGTCTTTCCCTTCTTTTCCTAGTCTCCACATAAAGGAAGCTTGAGTGTGTCGAATTGGTAGCCACTGATGTGGATAAGTGGATGACACCCAGACTGCACCATGAAATAGTCCTCTTCCTTTTAATGCAGATTTAAATATCTACCTGTACTGAAAATATTTCAGTGCACACTAATGTCACTGTCAATCTCTTCTGTTATTTGCGGGGGAATATAAATTGGAAATCAGTTAAGATTCTAAAGTTTATATGTAAAAGCCCAACCAAAACTGTAAAATCTTGTTTGAGAACAGAATACTTCATCTCAATTTATTGCAGCCTTGAAATACAGTGCCAAATAAACATCCTGGTGTTCTGAATAGAGCTGTCTCTGATTGTCCATTTAGTGTTTTCACTGAGGCTGCTTATATAGTTGAAAGGAGGACAAGAAATTAGGTCACTGAAACTGTGGTGTACTAATCTAACATGATTCAAAAAGGAAAGCAAGATGGTAAAGTGAGGCAAAACGTGACTGTGTAATGTAAATTACATTTCTGTTAAGTAGAGTATGAAAGTGCTACTTTATTCTCTGAAATGCCTATGAAAGAAATAAGCATAGCAAGGACAGTCGTAGCATTCATTTTTTACTTATTCGTACGTTGATTTTGGAGTTCATAGTGTCAGGAAAAACTTACAGAAAAAAGGGCAAATTTTTAGGTGCTTTGCATTTTCACTTAAGGGACTGAAAGCTTTTAGCAAGATTGATAGTGCAAGTTATTCTAACTTAACTAGTTCCAGGAACAATTTTTATTAATTATTAGAAATTATTCTAGGGAGAAAGAGAAGGGATAAAATAGCTAGAATAACAGGAATAAACCTCAGAAGGGGCCAGATGGTTCATATTTAAACTAATGAAAGCACCTTGCATAGTGAAGGCATTGTGGGCAGTGAAATAATCTTCTTTCTAAGCTCACAAGCATGTGATGGTGGTCACACCTGTGAAAAGTTACACTTGTCAAGTGCCCAAGGGTGACTCTCATCTAGTCTACATTACCTGACTGTGACACAGCTCCAAATAGACGCACAAAACATGTATTTTTAAGTACATAAAAAAAAAAAGACACCAGTGGTTAAGTATCCTAAAACATCTGAAGCCGCAGATTCAATTTCCAGTGGTCCTTGGAGAATACAAACATTGTATAAAAGTGAATTAGTCAAGTGATGGACAGCTCTGGGCAGAGGTGTGGAGAGTGGAGTGTGGTAAAGCACTCCACTCAGGCACATTGCAGAAAGCAGAACAAAAGAACAAGGATGAGTGAGTCAGATCCAGGGCCTGGGTTACATTTGACTCTCAAAATAAGTGTTGTGCTGAGCAAAATCGCAGCATCTAGCCAGAGGAGGGTAAATATATTCATACTGAAAACAGTTTGCAGCCTTATTTTTGGTTTTTTTCTTTCTTTCTTTCATTTCAGTAGAGGCCTCTACTTCAAACTGTGCTTTTACCGTATCTGTTTCAATTAGGAGGAGATTTCAAAAGTGATTTGTTTTTAGGAAGGAGAGAAAATACGGTTTTTAGGCTACGTAGTCAATGTGCTGTACTTTTTCCAGATGCTTTTTGTTTGGAAAGCGTTCTTTTATGGCAGGAATATTTATTGAGGCACTAAGTTAGGTAACAGCCAAGGATTTGCTTTCCTATAATTTTCACTCATTAAATGATAGGAATATATCTCTCCTAATTAGGCACACTGTGTTTGAAATGTCTTTACTAGCCTACAAAGAATTTAATTAAAGAAAAAGAATTCTTCCTATCCCATAATTTCTTTTTTTTTTTTTTCTGGGATACAGGTGTGTTTTTTAGTTTGACTATGCTGTTGTACATGACTCTTTATCTACAACCATTCTAGTAAAGTTGAAAACAGAGATACTCACTACATCTGAATGCTTTTTCATATAATTTTAAGGACAACTTGTTTCTTTAATCTAAAATCCTAATATGATGGTGCAAGTTATTGCTATTGTTTTGAATATGTCAGTCACATTTTGCTTGCTTCTTGTAATCCTGTCCATCTTATTATCCTCCAGTAAGTGGTTAAAAATAGTTTCAGAAATGCATTTTATTCAAATGTTAATACCATTTGCAGAATAGGAAGATACATTATGTAAAGCCCAGCAGGGTTATTTTTAAAATGCAAAATGCAGATGTATTTATTAGTTTTGCATTAATTCATAATGCAAATAAGAGTGATGCTATTAATCTACAACAGTCTTTTGGCTGGGTTTTTTTGATACCAATTAATGTATAATGTTGCTTAGCAGAAAAGATACACTGAAGATTTTAAGAGCTGTGCGTTTATTAAAAAAAAAGTGGTTTTTCTACAGTTGCAATTAAAAAAAAAAGAGTGATTTGAGGCATCAGGGCATCAGTGTACACAAATATCTCTTGGAATTTTGTTAATGGGAATCTTTTCATTAGTCCATTGTTGTTTCTTGGTATTTTGTAGCCCTCTGAAATGATAATGTAATGTATTGGTTTTGTACTTTCTAATTTTTTTTCTTTTCTTTCTCTGTTTACCTCTATGTTTGAGAACAAATGGTGCATTGTTTCTTTTTTTAAATTTTTATTTCTCTCCAGGACACAGCAGGTTTCAACACCCCCCTTCTCAGACCTCGTGTGATTGGAGAATGGATTGGCCGTGAAGAGAATGATGCAGATCCTCTGGCTGCTGAGATGCTGCAGCCACCAATACCAAGAAATAAAAATGAGCAGTGGGACAGTGAGGATAGCAGCAGTCCTGGAGGAAGGTGGGTTTTTGATCTGGCCTGTAAAATTTATGTTTTGTGAAACAGAGCTGTCTTTGTTACAAGAATTCCATTTCTGAGGGCAGGGCTTTTTAATTCCCATGCCATGGTGTGGGCACATGCAGAATAAATAGAAGTCATTAATATGTGACTTTTTTCTTCTCATGCTTCTATATATGATTAACTTAATACCCATCTGCAATCCTACGGATTTATTCCCATGTATAAAGCTAGGTATTTTGACATGGTTGGGGTCCATTGTGTAATACTGTTGTGATGGATAGCTTCATTCAGATACTTCATACTCTTCCCTCTTTCCAGGGTTGGTAGTAGCTATTTATTAATCTTCTTGACACTTTAGTGATAAATCTGATTTTCTCATTTAAAGGAGAGATAGACAAGGGAAGCAATATCTTTGTTATTTTTAACAGGACTTCCTAAATTCACTTTCATTTCACATCTCAGCTTTTTGGCGTTAATAACAAGTCTTTCTCAGAGATAAAATTTTGTTCTCTGCAGTAAATAACTTCTGAAGATTTATTGTGCTTGACTGAAAGAGTTTGTGCTTGAGGTGCATGAATGAGATTATAATACAAGGAGTCCATTTTCCATGATTTAAAGATATGTTTATCACAGAAGGTTAAGTACTCACAGCCTTGCTTTAAAAGGGATTCATGTCTTTCTTTTTAAGTGTAAATCTTCCACACCGCCTCTGTTAATTGGCTTAAACACCTATGTTTCTCCCTTAGCCTTGTAGCATTTCTCCTTGGTTATAACTTTGACTGCAGCAGACACCTTTTTCTTCCTGTTTTTAGAAGGCAGAAACTCTCTGCTTTCCCCTTCACTTCACATTCTTCCATGTGCCTTCTATGTTGGAATTCAACTCCCTGTCACACTGAAACTAATGTGTCACTAGCTGTGCTCTTACAGACTGCATTCATTAACTTTCCTCACATCTTGGGAATATTTGTTATCCATGAGTACTTCATTTAATTAGATTATCATGGGGGTAGCTGTGAGTACTACTGTTTCAAAGAGGTAGCAGCATGTAGTAACGATCCTTCAGCCAGACCTTGGACAGGAACCAACACAACTCAGACTCTGGGTCTCTCCAGTGCAGTTCCTGGGAAAATAATGGAGTCAGCGACTGGCACTGCAACTTGATTGTGCAGACCTCGGCTTCTTTTTCCTTATTCAGCAGTCCAGTAAAGGCACTGAATAAAGGTCTGTTCCATGTTGCAGAGCAAATTTAGCATATTGTAACCCTTCTGTCAATAGAAAGGAGCAGAAATAAGCATCTCTGTCTAATTTCCAGAAGGAAGCAAAGTGGTCTAGTTCTGAGCAACAGATGATTCAAAGCAGCACATTCTTCTCTTTGTAGAGGGTGGTACAAGCTGTGAAAAACCTCACAGCTAATGCTATTATTAAAAAATGTGATTAATGGCTTTGAGAATAGTATTTGAGGAATCTTGTTGAGTATCATGACAAAATCAGGTTGCCTGGTGTGTGAATAAGGAGAATATAGAGAACTTGATGCCAGGAAAGACTCATGGGATACTGATATCTCTGTTTTAGGTACAGTAAGTGCTGAAGGCCTATTGAAAAATATGTATCGTTAAGTGGGAGTACTGATTTTCAGTGGAAATCAGTAACTACTAAATTACATGCAGCAGATGGATTTACATTTGGATGACTGATTTTATGTCTGGGATAATTCTTTGCTTCATTAGCATTTCATCAGCTTTTGTAAGGCATGTATAAAAATCATGTTTGCAGTCTTGCAAAGGAATCATAAAGTTGCAGAACTTCAAGATAGTGGTGATGCTACTATATATGGAAGTTTAAAAGACCCATGTTGATCAAGGTTAATCTGAATGTTTAATAATAGTTTACTAATAACTGGCAGTTGCTTCAAGGTCTGATTCAGTGTTACTGTGACTTAAAGTGCTATTAGCAGAATTTGGAATTGACCACACACCAAATACATGAGATAAGTACTAGGTAATGATAACATGGTTTTAATGTAGGAAATACCTAGTAAATCTAAAAATAGTTGGAAGAGTATAAGTTTTGCTACCAAAAGAGTGAAGTTATCAGTTGTAAAGCATTTTTATGTATTTCACAGTTAATGTAGCCTTAAATAATTAAATTACGTTTTTACCTGGCAAATGAAAGAGGGGGCAGTTTGAAAAATTCCCATTCAGTGTTTCCAATTTTATCTTGTTAAATTTCATTTAGCATCACTTCTAATAAAAAGTGATCAGTTATTCATCACTATTTATCAGGATTTATGGGATAAGTCAGCAAACTCTTAGAACTAATCTTAATACGCAGTAAAAGTATAAGAACAGGAAAGTCAAAACTGTAATTGTTCCATTATTTCCAGGTAGTATGTTTTGTTTTACCTGTCACTAAACATAAGGAAATGTTATGAAACACTATATAAATATCCAGAGGACTAGGCATTGACAAATCATTGGTAGACTAAGTGCCATTGGTGTCATGTGACAGAACCACCATTTCCTCCTGAAAAACATGCATTCCTGTGATGATGAACAACGGAAGCAGACACGTCATATATTTGAAAGCCTGGCCCAGTAACTCAAAAAAAGGAAAAAAAAAGAGAGCAACTGAAAGGACAGGTGTCACTACTATGACTGGGAAAGACAGTGTAGCCAGTGTGAGGTAGCTATGTTAGTGATGTCATTTCAAATGGATGAAGGGTCACCTTTTTGCCTTTAATGTTCTGGATTGCTACAGAGGAAAAATTGTGTTTGTCACTGGTTTTGCACTGCTCTCTGTTGCTGCTATGAGGAAGAAAGGCAAGGTATTAATAAGTGGTAGGAGACCATAGAAAAATGCTGATGGCAATCCTGCTGGTACTGAGCTCATCTTTCAGAAATTTGAACACCGTGAAAATAGGATTAAACTCATTTCCAAGTCACTGTTAGTATTTTTCTACATGAAATATTTCTTGGAGGAATTCTGAGAAGATGCAAGGCTCTTGGGAATCTTCCTCCAGGGATAATGTATGTACACAATGAGGAATTGGAGTGTTTTTTATTATGATACTCTTGTCTCTTAGAGCGTGAAATGGACTAGAGCTTGCAGAGGCCCCATCCATAACCTGATGTCCTAAACTCAAAGCCCATTCTTCATCTCCAAGGTGCACTTTGTCTTATTAGTGTTTTTCTTTGCTGGAGAAACGAGCAATTGTTGATTATACTAAAAATCATTTGTTTGCAACAATTCTGCCTTCTGCAACATTGTAAGGACAGTCTGAGGTGTCACTCGTGAGGTGCCCCTCATGTGGGGCACCAAACTTCTGTCTGTTTTATGCTGATATTTTAAGGAATCAGAAATGGCAAACTGTAGCAAGTCCTACCTTAGACCCTTCTAACTTCCATGCAATTCCAGTTCTCTGTTATTTAGGTCAGAGACACAACTCAGCAAATCAGGAAAATTGTTACAAATATAAAGCCCTTAATCCTGTGGGGTAATGGTGTCACAACCACTCAAGGGAGCAGTTCTTTGTTGTCCGCTTTTTGCTATGCATCAATACCTTAGCAATACTGATTAGTAATTGACATCCTGTTTTCTATATGTGTAGCTTATTTAGTGATTAGTGCATGTAGATTAGTGCATTTAGTGATTAGTGCATATATAGTGCATATAAAATCAATGGGAAATTTCTCAAATTCAATCAAATTTTTAAGTAGAAACTGAAAACACAAAATATTTTAGAACATCCAATGATCAGAGAATGAGTGACATATGTTGAAGAGAGCACCAGTAAGAGAAAGTTGTGCTTTCCTCCCTTACAGCTTAAAAATGGAGCCAAAGACCAAAGGATTAAAACATCAACAGCAGCAACATAAGAAACTGCTGGCTGCCATGCTTTCTCAGGACTCCTTTGATTCTGCTCAAAGCACAGCTCCATCTGTAACCGAAGAAGACATTGACAATGAAGATGATGCAATGGAACTACTGGGTAACTGCAAAAAATTATGTGTATTTTCTGAAATTTTTTATTATAAAAAATCAAACAGAGATTAGTCAGAAACTGCTCCCTATGTTTGAAGCTAAAGTATTCAGCAGCTGTGTAAAGGTTCATAGGGTTTAATGTGAAACTTTCAGGAGAAATGTAAGGAAGACCATAAATGTGTGTGAACAAACTCCCAGCTGCATCAAAATCCCATTAAATCAAACACTTCAGGTACTTAATTAATTTGGTTTCCTACATAAATCCCTTCCAGGTTCTACTTGCAGAAATGTATTTCTGTGCAAGGAACAAAATCAGCTTCCCTGTCTTTCATCTGGTTCTTCTTTTTCTTAGCTGCATCACAGTTTTAACTTCAGTAGATTTTATTTTGACTTACTAGCTACACAAAGCTTATGTAATGTGAATTTGTAACCTCTTCTGAGGATTTGATTGTAATTTTCCACTAGACTGTATTGTATCTTAAATTGCACTCTAGAAGGCTTGATGCTCACTGCTGCCATCCTTTCCTAGAATTACTAATTGTATTTAATTAATAATAGTTCTAATTTTACTTAATAATCTCATTTCTGCTATTTTTCAGAGTTTCAGTGTATGATGATTAAAAGGTAGTCATGGATTTCAATATTTTTTCACAGTTTCTGCTCTATGGAAATTTATGTGGGATCAAAGCATGGAAAATTCACAATCTCAGAATAACTCAGCATTCTGAGTCTATGAATTCTGGCATAATTTTGTTTTTCAGGTTAGACCTTAATCTAAAAATCAGGAAAACACATGGTGCTCTTTTTGCTTTCTATATTTCTGTTGTATCCTTGCTGTAGTCTTCAGAGAAACACAGAGTATTTGGGTTTGGAGGGGACTGCTGGAGGTATCTAGCCCAACCTTTTACTCAAAAAAATAAGCCATAGCGGATTCTTCTGGGTGGATTTTGACTGTCTCCAAAGATGGAGATTCTACAACATCTCTGAGCAGCCTGTTCCAGTGCTTGACTGTGCTCATGGTTAAAAAAAAAAATATTCTGCTTAATTGTGAATTAATAACTAATTTCCTTTATTTTTTCAGTAGTTTTATGTGATGCATGCATTTTTTTTTTACCAAGAAAGAAAAGGATGGACTGGATCACTCATTATTTATCTTATAAGATAGAATCTTAGGTTAATTTCTGTGGAGACAGTGAGAAAAATGTATCCAATAGATGTATAGGTCTTTTCTTCCAGACACTTGAATCCCTAAAGGTGTCTGGAACCAGGAAGGCAGCATAAAGGAATTTTCTAGTGTCTTGACATTTGGGTAGAATATGATCTATGTACAAACTAGTGTTTTGGGGGTTTTTTAATAAGTACTTGATTGTAGTTTTGTGTCATGCAAAACCTGGACTATTTTTCTATCATGCAGTTCATCAAAACTGGCTAAGTTTATACAAAATAAACTTAAAACTAAAAAAGTTCGCAAACAGGACCTGTTCACAAACAGTTTGGGTAGGGTGTTATATAAATGTGAGATTCTGAGGCAAAATCCTGACATATTTGAGGAGTAGCCATGCTTGTAGTGATTATAACATCACCATGTTATAGTAATGACCACTGAGAGGAAGTTCAATATGCACATCTTGGTGTTGAAAGTGCTGTGCTTCTGAGAAACTGGCTGTTATTTTAATTCTCATTTTGCAATTTGCTGACAGTATGTGTGTTATATTCGATATAATGGTTAGGCTCTATTCTGCAGAACTGCTCAAAATTTGAGCATATGACTGTGTTACATGGGAAGGGTGTTCTGGTTTTCTTTTGAAGGTAACATAAAAAACTTCAGTTTCTATCAGCAAATATAGGTATTTTTCATTGCTGTATTTTCCAGGTCAGTGACTGTTTGATACCGTGATTGAATTGTTTTTCATTATGTACCACATTAATCCATTAACTACTTTGATGCTTTTTACACAATTTATATTCAGTATAACTAATTTCAAATCATGGCTTTCTGCCATGACTGAATTGCAGAGCATTGTAGCATATAGTTCTTCGATTTGTTCTCTTTAGAGTTCAGTATTCTTTGTTTATTCAGCCTTTTCTTAAAAAATTACAAAACTTCATGCTCCTAAGTCAAGACTGTGGGAAAACAAATTCTACTATTTATGGCAGATGATTTAAAATATACACTACTTAAAATGCAGACCACAAACTTCCATCTCTATGTGTGTTCAAGAGAATCTTTTTCAGTGTTTGGTTGATTTATTTAGATATTGAAAGCATGAAGCAGACTTTTCACATATTTTCTTTAAAAAAACCCCATCTCCTAGGTGGGCCAATGAAGGTTTTAGCTGGAATTCTTTTATATTCTGAATAAAAGAAACAATTACATTGTTATCCATTTTAAAAGAAATGTATGTGCAAAGAAGGAAAAGAATGTTACAGAGCTGTATTCTGATTTTAGTTATCACTCTTTCTGTGTAAGATAAGATGTGTAGGAGGGCTGTTCCCATGCTGGTGATTTTCTAAGTGTGTTCAGTTAAGCAGGTGGCTGAAGTAGATTAGTGACAGATAACATCATAGTGGAAAGGATCTTCCTGACTTTAAAAAGCTGAGAACTGTAACTGTGAATTCTCATGTGTTTGTAAATGTTAAAGGATCATGCAATTGAGGTCTGGGACTGGAAATTTTATCAAGGGGCTCATGTTTTATACATCATAATGCCAAATATTGTGTTTTGTAAATCTAACCAGGAGCTGAAGTAGTTCTGTGAGAAACTCTGCAGCCCTTTTGGAATTCTATGATGTTTGGGCTTAAGCTGTCTTTCACATTTGGCTGAAGTCTATTGAGACTTTGAAATTACGTTATTCTCTCAGTATCTCACTGATGTACATTGGAGAGGACTGAATGTTATTTTCCCTGAAAATGCTGTGAATATTGATTGTACAGTCACCAAAGCACGACTCGTTTGGTTTTAAAAAATCAATTATTTAAGTGTAAGAATATAATTGTTTAAGTGTATTGCTGTGCATAAGCATACACAGAGTAAAAGTATAAAGATTTTTGTAGCACACTTGGACTTAGATATGCATTCTTGACGTTTTTACAAGTAAGGAAGATGAGAAAGACATTCTGTATTGTTTTACACAATAATGGTATAGAAAACAAGTCCTGTGAGGAGCAGCTGAGGGAACAAGGGTTATTTAGCCTGGAGAAAAGGAGGATCAGAGGAAACTTATCACACTCTCCACCTTTCTGAAAAGAGGCCAGGTGGAGTTTTCTGTCTTCTTGTGTGTGATAGAACAAGGCCACAAATCATGCCAGGGGAGATTTAGGTTAGATATTAGGAAACATTTCTTCATGGAAAGGTTTGTCAAGCATTGGAACAGGCTGCCCAAGGAACTGGCTGAGTTACCAGCCCTGGAGGTATTTAAAAGATGTGTAGATGTGTCATTTAAGGACATGGTTTAGTGGTGGACTTGGCAGTGCTAGGGCAATGGTAGAACTTCATAATCTTAATGGTCTTTTCCAGCGTAAATGATTCTATAATTCCATGATATTTAGTCATAATGCTCAAGCAGCAATTTCTTGGTTTTGTCCAATCTTTATGTGTGCTCATGGTACTAAAAATGTTACCATATGTTAACAGATGCTATGAAATAGCTAACTGTAGCACCACTCCAAAGGGTACCCAGGAAGTTGACTCACAAAACCATGGTTGAAGTGAAAGGTGGTGATAACTGAAGCCAATTTCGTGCAATTGATGCATGTGCCAGTCTGTATGCTTCTGAAAAGCCTCTCTGATTTCAATGCAAATTACCTTATATCTGAGCTGAACTTAGGTGTTTGGAGCATCAGGGCTTGTAAAACCATCTCTTCTTTTCTTTGGAGCTCGTTTCACAAAAATAATGTGCTTTTTTCATAATGTATAAATCTTAAGTGAAAGTTCAGTGATTGTTTGCCTCTTGTTTATTATCTGTAAATTCCTTCTATACAGTAACAAACCAGAATCTTTAAAGATAGAAATGTACTTCAAGTAGTAATAAACTTTTCAATTATTGCTTTGGGAGATACCTGATGTGTTCTGCTTGCTTTAATAACTCTTCTTCTAATCTTTAGAATTTCTTTTTTCTTCAAGAACTTTCAAATGTTAATTTTTTAATCATTATAACACCCTTGAAAGGTTATCTGGTAGTATGTTTACATTTTATAACAAGAGGAGATAAATAGAATATAGTGGAGATTGCATTTGCCTGAAGGATGAGACTGTAGCTCAGTCTCTGGTAAGTCGACCCCTTAAATATCTATACTGTTTGTCTAATGAGTCTCTGAGTCTTTAATGAAAGGGTAGGCAATCTGCAGTGCTTTCAATACATTTCCTCTGGTTTGACAGACGTTCCTGATTTCCTTGGTTCCTGAAGGTCTTTGACAACATGCAGGAAACTGACTCTAGGCATGATAAATTATACTCATATTAGCAACAAGTTGTTCCTTTTCGTTGACTTTCCCAGATGAACATAAACTTCTCCATTATGTGACTAGAATACATCATTTTTAAGAAAAGAGGCCACAAAGCCCTGGGAAAGATGATGTGAGTTGTACTACATCTTCAGAACAGTTTTCTGGCCTGTAGCCTTTTTTTGTTGTGATTTAAGTAGAATGATTGTGTGGGAGAAAGATGTGTGAATTGCTCCTCATGTTCCCTTTTGCTGAGTCTTCTGTTTTTGGAAGCTGTTGGGAAATTGGCAAAACTACCAGTGGGCATGTGCCATGTAGGGCACGCACAGAAAAGGACAGCCCTGGGAGACAGGAGGCCTCCTCTGCACGCAGAGACTGGCTGTGCTATACACTGAAAAGTTTTCAGTGGCAGATGTAGTGCACTGGTGCCAGTGTGTGTGACAGATGTCCACTAGAAGAGCACTCAGACTCCATCAGGTGTGGATTTAAGTATCTTTCTGAAGTGAAAGTTCAGCAAATACCATATTCAGTTTTTCTTTTTTTTCTGCAGATATATAAAGTCACTGAGCAAGAGAGATGTGCAGGTCTGTTTAATGTCGTTCATGGAGTTCATTGATTTCAGTTCATCTTGTGGCCCTTTGCTAAGAGACAGAAACATCTGTGAGAATATTTTAGTTGATCTGAGAACAGGCAAAACTCTAACTTGTTACTCGAAGAAGAGGAATTTGGTGTTTAAAGTCCTAATAGAATCCTGCTCTTGCATTTTACTGTGCTTAATACTAGAGGTATTTGATGTTTAAATGGAATTTTTAGACTGACAATAAATTTCAGTAAGCTAAGTTCTATTGTTTGGTTAAGAGTGTGTTTGTAATATTAGAAAAAAATATTAAATGAATTAGTCACACATTGCAACACTTGTTGCAACTGCTGGTTAGATATCCATAAAACGGGTTGAAAGTGAGGTTAGTTGTGCTTCATCTTGCTAAAGGGAAAGTGGAGAGAGAAAACTATTGTAGCTAGAGATGCTAGCTTCTCTTGAGTTGAAATAAGTTACATCAGCTAATAAAAAGCTTCAAAAGAATGATTAATTATGAAGGAATAGATGTGTTCTGAATACAATGATGTGCAGAAGCCTAAAATGTCAGTCATTTATAGTTTGTGAAAGAAACCAAGGTTTATTTTAAACCTGTATCTAAGCAAGAGTGGAGAAAGCATACGTCCACTACAAAACCATGTCCTTATCCACCACATCTACACATCTCAGCCACTTCCCTGGGCATCCTGTTCTAATGCTCGACAAACCTTTCATGAAGAAATTTTTCCGAATATCCAATCTAAACCTTCCCCTAGCTTGGATCCTTGTCCTGTCACTTGCTGCATGGGAGAAGAGCTTGACCCCCACTTGGCTACAGCCTTCTTTCAGGGAGTTGTAGAAGTGATAAGGTCACCCCTGAGCCTCCTTTTCTCCCGGCTACACAAACCCATCTCCCTCAGCTGCTCCTCATCAGACTTGTGCTCCAGACCATTCACCAGTTGCCCTTTTCTGGACATGTTCTAGCACCTTAATGTCTTTCTTTTAGTGAGAGGTCCTAAACTGAACACAGGATTTGAGGCTGGCCTCATCAGTGCTGAGTACAGAGGGACAACCACTGCCCTGGTCCTGCTGGCCATGCTATTCTTCATCCAAGACAGGATGCCATTGGCCTTCTTGGGCACATGGCTGTTTCATGTTCAGTCATCTATCAACCAGCACCCCCAGGCCCTTTTTCACTGGGCAACTTTCCAGCCACTCTGCCCCAGCCTGTAGCACTACATGGGGTTGTTGTGACCCCAGGGCAGCACCTGGCACTTTGCCTTGTTGAACCTCGTACATACCATTGGCCTTGGCCCATCGATCCAGCCTGTCCAGATCCCTCTGCAGAGCCTTCCTTTGGCAGATCAACACTCCTGCCCGATTTGGTGTCATCTGCAAACTGACTGAGGGTGCCCCTGATCCCCTCATCAGATTATTGATAAAGATATTTAACAGGGCTGGCTTCCATACTGAGCCCTAGGGAGCACCACTGGTGACCAGCCACCAGCTGGATGTAACTCCATTCCCCACCTTTCTCTGGCCTTGTCATCCAGCCAGTTTTTCCTTCAATGAACAAGTTCACTTATCCAAGCTGCCAGCTGTGAGCAGCCAGTTTTTCCAGGAGAATACTGGGGAAATGGTATCAATTACTGATGTCCAGGGGACAACATCCAAAGCATTTCTCTTGTTCAGTGAGTAGGTCACCTTGTTATAGAAGGACATCATGTTGGTCAAGCAGACACTACCTTTCATAAGCCCATACTGGCTGAGCCTGATCCCCATGGACTTGAGGTTTTTCCTTCATGTTCTGTATGATGGCACTCAAGATGATCTGCTCCATGACCTTCCCCGGCACTGAGGTCAGGCTGACAGATCTGTAGTTCACCAGATGCTTCTGGCTGTTCTTGTAGATGGGTGTCACATTTGCTAGCCTCTCACATTTGCATATTGATAAAGTATCTTTATGTACCTGCCCTGATCTTGTATCATCCCTAGGAATGGGATATCCCTAGGATGCTGGATAAATTGATGTCCAGACTACTTTGTACTTCTTTAGGACACTCAGGTTAGTTTAGACATACTGGAGAAATTATTCTGTGGCAATATATCTAAGGAAATCCAGCAATGGATGCAATTACTTTTGTGCCTGCATCTGTTTTAGTCTGGGTGCTGACTCTCCAGTATTAGTAATCTGCAATTGCATCCTCATATACTCCACATACATTCTTTAGCTTACACTGAAGCTCACAATATGAATGTTGGAGTTCACAAGCTGGCTGGGGAGATCTGGCCCCCTTGATTGACTAGTCTGTGTGCTACACTGCTGGCAGTTCCTGAGCAATCACATTCTCTTTTTGGAGCATGCAGGGAAAGAAAGTAGGAAAAAAATCAGTTACAACCATCAAACTTCTAATTTAGTAAGAAATGACAGGATTTCTTCACTTGGAGGTTCAGAAGAGAGCACAGGAACACTGTGAACTATGGTGAAGGTTCTTTACTGTNTTTTCATTCAATGAACAAGTTCACTTATCCAAGCTGCCAGCTGTGAGCAGCCAGTTTTTCCAGGAGAATACTGGGGAAATGGTATCAATTACTGATGTCCAGGGGACAACATCCAAAGCATTTCTCTTGTTCAGTGAGGAGGTCACCTTGTTATAGAAGGACATCATGTTGGTCAAGCAGACACTACCTTTCATAAGCCCATACTGGCTGAGCCTGATCCCCATGGACTTGAGGTTTTTCCTTCATGTTCTGTATGATGGCACTCAAGATGATCTGCTCCATGACCTTCCCCGGCACTGAGGTCAGGCTGACAGATCTGTAGTTCACCAGATGCTTCTGGCTGTTCTTGTAGATGGGTGTCACATTTGCTAGCCTCTCACATTTGCATATTGATAAAGTATCTTTATGTACCTGCCCTGATCTTGTATCATCCCTAGGAATGGGATATCCCTAGGATGCTGGATAAATTGATGTCCAGACTACTTTGTACTTCTTTAGGACACTCAGGTTAGTTTAGACATACTGGAGAAATTATTCTGTGGCAATATATCTAAGGAAATCCAGCAATGGATGCAATTACTTTTGTGCCTGCATCTGTTTTAGTCTGGGTGCTGACTCTCCAGTATTAGTAATCTGCAATTGCATCCTCATATACTCCACATACATTCTTTAGCTTACACTGAAGCTCACAATATGAATGTTGGAGTTCACAAGCTGGCTGGGGAGATCTGGCCCCCTTGATTGACTAGTCTGTGTGCTACACTGCTGGCAGTTCCTGAGCAATCACATTCTCTTTTTGGAGCATGCAGGGAAAGAAAGTAGGAAAAAAATCAGTTACAACCATCAAACTTCTAATTTAGTAAGAAATGACAGGATTTCTTCACTTGGAGGTTCAGAAGAGAGCACAGGAACACTGTGAACTATGGTGAAGGTTCTTTACTGTTCAGTTAAACACATTTGAAATCACTGTCTTTGTGCTGGGAGAACAGGATTGATCTAGAGCTATCCAGACGATTCAGGGAGGTGACAGCAGAGTGAGAGTTACTATGATTACTGGATTTTGGGTATCCCCATACAGCTAGTGTTTGAACTGCTTCAGTAAATTCCCTGGCTTTGGGGCTCTTTTCAGCTACTGAGGGGAGATTGTTCATCCGAGTAATAGATAGAGAGAGGGCTTATTCAAAGAGGCATTTGTGAATTTAATTTGTATTGTGAGGCAAGGATGCGAAGGCAAGAAATTATATCCAAACACAGCAGAACTTAAAGGTATTTTACTTGTTAACATGTGGCTGATTAGTGTCATGTTTTTCTGAATTGCTGGAGTATCCATTTCTCTGAATAAATTGTCCTTTATTTTATATACAGATAATTTGCTCATGATAATTACTGCCAGTAAGAACATTCAGTGAAGTATAAATTTAGCAGGGTTTTGATGGTTGGCCACAGAGATTTATTTATATATATAAAATCACACATATAAATTATAAAAAAACTCAAAATATGTTTGTTGCAGGAGTATTTCTTAGGTTTTGCACCCTGAATCATAGTACTGTTTATAACATTGGACAGAATTTGATATATATAACAACACAAAGTATGACTTGATACAAAATGAACCAAGCCAAAACTATGAATGAAATACTTAAAAATGTGCTTTTCTGTCTGTCCTTCTAAACTAGAATTTATTGAGAGAAAGGTGTTGGAAGTCCCTGTAAAAAAATTGATTCCGTTGCCATGTGCTGCAGAACACCACAGCACCTTTTTCATATTAGGTTTTTCTGATGCATTAATTACTTGGTGAAGCCTTTCCAATTGTGGAAATTGTAATTTAATGCTGTTTACAAAAAACAGGGGTTTATTTACATTTCATAATACATATAGATGTTTTACACTCTGGTACAGTTAGTGGAAAGTGTATGAAATTTCTGAAAAAAGATTTTTGTTGAATCTGATGCATCCAAAACGAAGACAGTTCTATTGTAATATTATGAATATCTCGTCTACTTATGTATTATGATTCAAGACTTGTTATGTATTGTTTCTCAGTATTTTGTACTGTATTTGCTTCTTTTTCTGTTTTATTTGGTTTTGGTAGTTGAGTTTGGCACTCCAAATATGTTTGAGACATAGGTTATTTGTGGTTTATTCCTAACTAGTATATTAAAGTATATTTTAATTACTGCTTTTCTGCTGATGTTCATTTATATTAGTGGCTTCTATTAGGAGTTAGATTTGAAACTATTTATTTCTATTTCCAGAATTCATAATGTATGCCATGCGAAATGATCACCAGAAAGCATTCATAATCAAAATATATAATTTTGTTACTTCCTGATGTTAGAAGCCTAATTTCACTTGATTTAGTGGAATTGTATTGGCACTTGTCAAGATGTGAGCTTACAGGCTTCTCATGGTGTGCACAATGACTCCTTAAGAAGAATTTTGGGAGAAACTAAGAACTTATGTGTTAAACTGAGGGCTCATGCTACTTCTTCCTCTGCCATTAAAGAAAAGTAGAAATAGGGACGAGAAGATGTGTTAATGTTACATCTCAAAAATGTAGATAGATATCACTTACATGAGAACTTCAGCTACCACATATGAATAGATTCTGGAAGGGAACAAAGTGTATTTTGAGAAAAAATATCCTCAAGTTGTTACAGAAATTGAGAATCACAGAACTGTGTCCTAGTCTCAAAGAAAGAGTCAGTGTTTAGGTGACAGGCCCTGAAAAGGCTCAGTCTGCTTGAACCTCTTACTTAAAAGTTAAAGCTAAATTGTGAAAGCTAAATTGTGTAAGCTAAATGTGTGATTCCAGTACATATCTGTACACAAACCAGTGCAAGGCCCAAGCAGCTCAGAAGACTCAGTGACAGTAGAAAGAGTAACTTTTTTATACTTTGCTTTTACTGTTTTCTACATCTTTCAGTGTCTCAGTGGGTCAGTTAAATTTGTTTCAGTTTCAGGTGGAGTATGTAATGGAGCTGATCCCAAGTCTGGTAGTGCTGGAATGGGGCTGTGGGTAGGATTTTAATGCGTGCAATCATAGTAATGAGAAATCAGGTGTCTAATACGTTGCTGTCATCTCATTCTCCTTCTCTATACTAATATTTTTTGATGTGGAATGTAGCATTTGGTTGCTATGTGCTACGTACATTTTAGGGACTTCATACAGAGTAATTTTAGGTAGTTTCCCTTGAAACAGTATTTCTCCTGTTGTTTGAAGTTAGGTAAAGTGTTTTATGTATTTACGATTTAGGTGATACTCTTGACATACCTCTTTGCCACTAAATCACTCATGAGTTCATTCTTGTATTAATTATATCTGTTCTGCCAATAGTATGGGAAAATCACACAGAGCTAAATTAAAGTATATTCCCTGAGGGCGATTCCTTGTCTCCTTTCATTAAACGAATACACCAAATATTTTTTGGCTTTTCTCTGGGCAGGAAAGGTATTGCTTCTTGCTCATTCCAACAGTCTGTGTATTTGGATTTCAGGATTTCCTACCTCATCTACCCCAAATACTTCCAATTAAAGGTAAGGTGATGTAAAAATTGTGTGCTACTCCGTTTTCCTTTTGATGGGGTTTTCCATTGTTACAAGGCAATGCTTTGTGATATTCAAATTAACTTGCCTCTACAGGGTAGTCGTTTGTCATGTGGCAGGACAACACAGTGGCTGATGTTGCATCTTCCCAGTTGTATAGGCAGCAAATCATATGATAAAGTAACACAGTCACCATCAAAACCTGTACTAAAAATCAGTGCCCAATAAATATTAGTGGATTACCAGAGAGAAAAAAACCAAACTCAAATAGTATCTATACAACCAGTTACTAAAAGCCTTTTAATTTTGACTTGTGAGGTTAGCATGTGCTGAGACTTGACATCCAGTTTAGCAATTGGTATAATTCACAATTGTCACTATGGTTTATTGATGCAGAATTAGTAGAAAGACTGTTCAAGAGATACTGATAAACTCTAACAAGTTTCTGAATGGCAGAAGATAAGTGGGGAATGCTGAATGTGAGTTCATTACTTTGGAAATCAGACTGAAATGTCTATGTTACATTGGACACTACCAGTGTTAGTAACTCCAGAAGACTGATCACTTAGTTGTTAATATGTAGTTAATTATTTGGGTTTAGATTCACAGATTTGCCATGTGGATTTGTAAGTATGAGAAAGAGACTGAGAATTAGGTGTATGATTTTATTGAGAGGAAGGAACTGGATTATAAGATCTTTTCTCAGACTGTAAAACTGCCATTTTTTAGTATGAAACCTAACAAAATGGAATTGGAGTTGACAAGTATTGTAACAGGGTGGGGGAATAATATTATAGCTTTAGTAACTCATGCTTCTGCACAAGTGGGATATTTCAAAATAACTAGTATTCCCAGCAGAAACAACAATAAACTAGTACATCTGATACCTCGTATATGTGTGATATTGTCTACTAAGAGTAAAATAATGAAATATGAGAAAGTGATTTAGAGAAGAAGTGGTAGTACAGCTAGGAGAATTAATAGAAAAATAGAGCCTTATCTTGCTTTTTCCTTGAGGCTATTATAAAACAAAGTTCTTTAAAAATGGCAAAACCTCATGAACGGAAATGTGGGTTAAATGGGAAGTTCAGGTTTCCTGAAGCTTCAACTGATGCAGTAGATCTATTTACTTTGATGTGATGGGATATAGCTGTTTTGAGATAAGCAGATAGTAAGAAGTAGAGATGCTGCCTTTTCCATGCCTCTCACATTCACTCTGTTCTTACAGCTTGTGTTTTCTTACAATCCTTCGAGGAAAAAAAATAAAAAAAGCGTGGAGTAGTATACAGGATATAAGTTGTGATAGTAAAGAGATTGAGTAAGTTATGCTGCAGCACGTCTAGCAGCTAGGAGCAGTGGACATCCCTTTTAAGACTGTCCAGTATTTATAAAGGAGTCCTACCTATGGGTTGAAGCTGAGGGAACTCAGCCTCCCGGTGCTGAAGTGGAGGCTCCTGAGAGGAGCCACACCCTTTACTGAGGTACAGAGCAGGAGAGTGAGTGATGCTGGGCAGAAATTGATACAGGCTAAATTCTGATAAAATATAAAAGGGAAAAATGTCAGTATATGGATACTTAACTGCTGGAACAGATTGCCCAGGTAGGTTGTGAACTCACTGACCTTGGATGTTTTCAAGACTCAGTTGGGTAAAGCCCTAAGAATCTTGGATGACACTACGTAGAGCAGAACAGTGAGCCCTCCACATCCTGAGGTTCCTCTGAGCCTGAATGATTCCATGAACTGCCAGTGTAGAGAGGACCATGACGTGTAATTTTGTTGTACTCTTTGTACTCTGCTTGTAATATACTCAAAATGAGATAATTAGAAACTTAATGTTGATCTATATCTGAGTAAACTGCTATGCCAATAAATGCTTTACCAAACAAAACATAGAGGCTGAGGCAAAGGGATTAGATCTAGACTTCAGAAGGAGAGTAAAATAGATAATGAAATTGGATATTTTCTATGTGATTAGAAGACATGCAGAGGGGTTTAAAATATTAGATGGTTTAGATAACTGTGTAAGAATTGTATCTGTCATGCAAACATGCATGAATGATGGCTGTATTTCCTTATTCCTCTCACATCTGTATTACTTAACATGAGAAGGCAGTTTCAAACAAGTATTAGAGGTACAAGCTGCACTTCCAGATAACCTGAAGCTGATTATCAGTTCAGTCATCTAGAAGGGACATTCGTTTACTGATGAGCATTGTACGAGCCCTGTAGTATTGCCGAAATTTTGTCAAACCTCATGGTTATCTCCAGAACCATGGCGTTAAAAAAGAAGGTGCAGGCTTCTGAAAAGCTGATTCAAAACCAAAATGTTGACTTTGCTTAGGAAGAAAACCAGGTGGGAGGTTTGAAGGGTATTGTCCAGTTAAACACTCAGAAGTAAATATATTTTTGTGCCATGTTTTAGAAGTTGATACACCAAAGTAGTTAATATTAAAATTTTACAGGTAGAAAGTTAATATAAAATGACCTGGACGGGTAATTACAGCCCATTACAGTTGTTTACCTTTCCTGAGCCTTTGAAGTGGACTGAAATACCTGCCTGAAATTATCTAAATAAGTGGTAGTGAGTGGCTTCCAATTTTTGCTTTCTCTTCAGAACAAGTAATTTTAAAAAAATGGTAGCAGGCTTTAAAGGTTGATGAGTAGCTTAGCAGCTGTGAGGGCAATAACAGGAAGTTAAAATGAGGAGGTGAAATGCTATGAGTAAAAGTTAGTAGAATTAATAAATGTGGCCCATTTTGCTCTGAAAACACACCTAAGTGACCCCTTTCTTGTGGAACAGGAGAATGACAAGATAGATGGAAAAATGAGTCCTCTGAGTACAAAGCTGGAGGCGTCCCAGACTGGTGATAGAGACCCATATCTAGATAGAAGAAAGAAACAGTTCCTACAGGTTAGATGAAAGTTTAGTATTAACCAGTGGCCTCCAGATAGAACAATCCTAATGGAAAATTAAGAAGAAGAAGAAAAAAAGTGATTAGTCAATAGAGAGTATATGAATTTATTTAGGTACAACTGGAAACTTTATCTGGTAGAATACGAGGTGATAAAATATGGGTATATTCAGTGCAAGGAAGCATCACAAAATTACACATGGAGGCAGATAGAATCTGTACAGACAATTAGCAACACCCTCATGTCTCCAAAATCCCTGACAGAGACTCTGGATAGTGCATTTAACCATGACACAGGTGAGGAGGCAGTGTTATTTAAAATATAATGAATATAATAATTAAAAGTGAGGTATTGTTGTGATCCACACAAAGCAGTCCTGGTTATTGACCCAGTGAGAGATGATGTCTTAGTAGTATCTTACAGGGAGATGCAGAGTCACACTGCTCACTGCTGCAGTCTGCAGAGCAGCTGCAGCATTGACATCTTGGGAAGTGAGGAGAGGAAGCTACAGAACTAGGTAAGCCTAGTGCTAGGGAGAGTGTGTGGGAGCCTGAGGCAGAAACATCTACTCCCTTTCCACTGCTGCGCAGCCTAATCAGGATACTTTGGAGCCTCTGCCTCAGTTTATGTTGTCTTCAAAATTCATTAATGTTGTTGTAATATTGCTAGGGCTTATTTCTGTTTATTTAGATTTTTTTTTTTAATGGAAAGAGACTTTGCAAACATTTAATTTTTCTCTTTAAATTTAATGAGATTAATAGTGTTTAAGAAAATCCAAAGGCAAAAGAAACTTCTGATGGATAAGCAATATTTTCCTTTAAATCAATGATGAACAAGCAGGGGACAATAAAGGAATCTTCTATTTCAGTATTGACCTAATCTTAAGATTTTTGATTGCTTTATACTGATTTCTTACAAAAACAGGTCCCCATTAATTTCATACAGTACAATGAGTTCAGTGGAACCTTGTTTAAAGGTTTTTGTTTGGATGTAAAGTTACCTCATATCTTGAGTGTCACTGTAGAATAAGTATTTGGACATAGACAACATTAGTTGCTCAAAAAGTCATGGTTTTCTATGAGAATGACTGGTATAGGCTTCATCTTCTGCAGTACTCCTGAGCACTGACTCAGTGTAATGCCTCTGCCACTTGTGACAGCCTGGAAGAGTGTATTCCCATTTCCAGAAAGGAAGTGTTTCCTGTAATACCCTGGAAATAGCAGGTCCAATGACCTGGCATATGCCTCATTGAAAACTCTGAGATGTGACCTCAGACACTTTCTGCCTACGAACACAATTCCAGAAGTGGACTGAGAGGCTCCTGAGTTTACTGCTTTTGGCACACTGGTTCCAGATACTGCTCTGCATTTGGGACTCTGTTTCTCATTGGTGCTGCACTGTCTTTATTCTACACCAAATATTTATACTCTGAAGGCTTTATAACTGGGATACTGTGATTGCTGTTTACCCTGAAATTCCAATTATATCATGAGAATTATGTTCAGGTGGGACTTCTGTCTGATAACTTTAGACTTTATAGGAATCTGTAATGTTAAACACTGTGCAAAACTATGAATGGTGCTGGGAACAAACTTAGACTTTGCCCTGCAAGCAGCCTCACTAAAACAAAGAGACTGTTCCTCAGTGCATTTTTACTCACGTGCGTTGTATCAACTGTTATGCCCATTTGCACTAGGATTGGACCATTCAGGTTCAGCTTGTTCTGTTTTATTTTGAGTTTACGACAGCTTTCAATTTATTTTAAAATAACAAGCCAACATAATAAATGTGATTTACTAGTTCTAATTACTTTGTGGAAGAAGCAGCCAAAATAAAAGCTTAGAGGTTATATTCCTCATAAACCTGTTTCCATGTATTTTATAGTAAAAATACTGATCCGAAAGTGAGTGTTTTGAGCAAACAAGAGAGTGCTTCTCCAGTTTACAGGCCTAGTTCCGCAGCCTAGGGGATGATTAGAAAGCAAGAACGTGTAGGAAGGCGATTAAATGCCGCTGTTGCTGAGGTGAGGCTTTGGAGTGACGCCGGTGTTGTCAGAGGGCAGCCGTGCCCACGAGGGGGCGCTGGCGCTTTTCCTTAGGGTGGATTAATCTAAAACTGGATGAGATTTAATCTGTTTAAAAGGCGAGCAAAATGCTTCAGGGTGCAGGAGAGAAATACCGTATGGGTATGAAAACGGGTGAATAAAAGGCACAGTGTAAACCTTTAGTGTTATTTTTCCGTTCAAAGGTTATCAAAACAAAATAGGTGCTTTATTTTACCAAGAGTTGTATGGAAATTCATACTGAGGACTGCATGTGACTGCAAGAACTGATAAGCAATTTTTAATTAATATTGTGTGGTCCACAGAAACTTTTTTGGCTTTTTATTTTTTTTTTCCTCAATGAACATGGATTTTAAGACTATCATAGAAGTATGCATCAAATGAAAGTAACACAGAGAAGAAATGAGAATCAGATTTAATTTTTCCTCCTTGAATTAAAAAGTAATATTTTTTTAGAATAAAGAAAACATCTTATTCTGTATAATCAAGAAATTCTGAAATGTGCAGCCGAAAATTAGGCTTTACAGGCCTCCATTTAGCCTGCATTATAGTGGCTATCTGAAACTTCACAAATGTGTCCTTTTTAACAAAATGCAGGGGCTTTTGCCCAGTTTTCCAGGCTAGGTCAGTGGTCCTGTAAGCCTGTCGCATCATTCATCTAATTGTACAAATTGTGAATATGTGGTTTGTGTCATCTTGATTAATGTAGAAGCAAGTGAACTCAGAGAGCAGCACTTGTCAAAATGTGGCAGAATCATAACAACAATTGTTGCTCATAAAGACTGCCACTGTTGTTCTCTTGTATACATATTTTTATCCCAATTTTTGTAAGTCTGGTGGCAAAGCAGTTATTTAGGTATGGGGAGGGAATAAATGTGTAGGAAGGAGAAGAACTGAAGAACTGCTGATGTTCAACTAAGGTTGCTGAGTTACATTTTTGCAAGAATAAACGTTGTTGTTGTGATGAATTTGAACTTCATTTAGTTTTATTACATTTGTAATTAACTTAGCATGTAGTCAATGCTAGACTTACCAATGCTGACATTTAAATAGTGCTGGAGAATGATTTACAGATCAAGAGCGTGACATAGTATATGATAAAACATGTGCTTAATCGAACATATATACAAAGCTACAGTCACTTGTATCAGACTAAAATAACTAATCAGTGTGGAACAAAATGTATGTGAAACCCAGAGTGGTCATCAAAATGGTCATCTTTCATTCATCCTCCTGCCTCAAAATAGAATTATTCCTTGTTTTGTTGCAATGATTATGATATCCTTTTCCTCAGTATAACATTGATGTTATTTCTATGAAATGTTTATCATAAATAAAGTTTGAAAATAGCTTGTGTGTACAGACAAGAAGAATAAACTCTTGGAAAGAAAATGTAAATGTATAGAACTTAAAAAATGGGCTCAGCATCTCCAGCTTCAGTTGTTTAGAATTTTAACCAATTTGATACTTTCTTTTTAAGATAAAACGAGTTTTGCTGTTAACATAACTTCTTCTCAGCTGGTGTGTTCAAAAAACATTGCAATGGAATAATAGGGACAATTTGATTGTTTTAAATTTTGATTAAAAGTACATGAAATTTTTGCAATTAATTTATGAAGTATATGTTGATCACTCTAGAAAATAAAAAGTTAATGATACAGCTGCTGTCAAACCCCTCCTACTGAACATAATACGGAATTTGTTTTCTTCTAAGAGGCTGTAGGTCAGATGGGTTTAAAGGGCTTCCTTCTCTCTAGCAAAGAGAATTTTTCATTGCGTATGTATTGCTTTCTCTTTTCAAACTTTAATTCATACTTTTAGTTTATAGCACACCTGTTACTTTGTTAGAATCATGTGGGAAAGTTGAATTTTAAAAGGTTCTAATCCTGACACTATTTTTCTGGCAAGTTGTTTAATTTCTGACTATTTTAGTGACTTGAATTTTTTATTATTTGATTTGTTTATACAAAAACCTATCTCAAGTAATTAACTGAGTTAAGTCTGTTGAAAGAAGGGAGAACTTGTGGTTTAAATGAAAAAAAAAGCCCTAATGCTTTTCTTTATCTTATGAGGGAAAAAACAGTTTGTTTTGGAAATTGTTTTGTAAAGGGAAACAGGGCATTGAGATACAATCACCTACTTTTTAAGGGTTCTTGCTATAAAATATTAATTGAAGTACTTGCTCCATGAAAATGAAGGGCTCAAAAGTCTATAAGGTAAAAGACAGTGCTGATAGATTCTTGTGTGTGTGTGAGAGCGATCACTTCCACGCAGAAGATTAGGAGAAAAAACAAGCTGATGCTATTCAAAAGATGCTTTTAAATAATACCTATTTCTAGAGCGAAGGCATTGTTCATATTCCCTTCAGAGAGATCATATCTAATAAGCTGCGATGGTCATTATAAACAGATGGAAGCTTGCACAGATACTGTTACTGAAAACCATCACTAGCTGAATTTAAACTTTACTCTAGAGAGTATTTACCTGAATCTGTGATGCAGTTCAACTCTAATTCCTGGGAGATAAGAGTGCAGAATGGAGAATAGTGTGAATTATTTTGTTGGGGCATGTCATATATTAACTGAAGTGAGTTACAATGAGCAGGAAAAGAATGCAAGATAAAAGAATGGTATAATTGTAACTTAGCTGGCAAAAAAATAAAGTGAATTTATAGGGATTTACTTTGTGACAAAACTACAACTCCAGAAGAGTTTCAAGTCCCTTAGTAAGCTCTATCTTCAATAAGTGGATTATCAAACATAAGACTAAATTATTATTTTTTTAAGTGTGAACAGATCTAAAATGGCAGGACGTTTAATCACAGCTTGAGAAATACTAGACTTAGGGTTCTATTGCGTATGTCATTTGAACTCCTTGTTAGAATATATGCTTAGAATGTAACTTTTGAATATATGATTACATTTTCTCTTGTTCTCTGTGCCTGTTTCCAACCAAGTCCATCCTTCACTTTTCTCTCCATTTGCAATGTATTCCATCATTTCTGGTGTTTGGTGAAATAATGCTGTCAAGTGTCCAGCAGAACAAACAAAGATCAGCTGTCCGATAATGGAGCCTTTGAAAAGAATGTATGATGTCAAGGTAGGATATTCACCAGGTAGGATACACCTGTCATTATCCCTGTATGGTAGGCACAGTAAGCTGCTAGCCGTGAAAGCTTTTCCTAACTTTGGATAAATTTGAAGTTTTAAGACTTTTGCAAGGGTGCCACATTGACTATGTTTTCCACAGAAGTGTCAATAAGATGTTTGATAGTAATGAAGTTCTCATGACTTGCCACAAAATTTTGGATTCCTGCTTCAGTGTCTGAAGTCTAAGAACTCCTTGGTAAAATAGATACTTAATTGTTTTAACATGGGCAGATGTACTTTCGTGTTCCTTACGCTTAGAAATGATAAAACCAATTAACTCAGTAATATTTTCTTGTAAATCTTTTGAGAGGTACAAGAAATAAGACAAAAACTAGATGAAATTGCAAATATTTATCATTATTATAAGAAACTGAAAAACAGTTGTACTGTTGTTCAAGAGCTGAAGGTTCACTTCTCACAAGCGTCTTTATCTTAAGTAACTTTTTCAGGGTGATGGGTGAAGTAAATCTTCAGAATCAGATTAAGTAATCTGTAGAATCATGTTCTTTATTTTTCAGAAAATAAAGGTCAGTTTTTCCACCTGAAGTTGAGTTTATGTGTGAATGACCTCAAATAATCTCCAGCAAAAGTCTGTGATGCACAAATATTTGTATGTATATATAATCATTGAATCATAGAATTATTTGAGCTGGAAGGAAACTTAAAGATCAACTGGTTCCAATCCCCAGGTCGTGGGAAGGACACCTTCCACTAGACCAGGTTGCTCAGAGCTCCATCCAACCTGGCCTTGAACACTGCCAGGGATGGGGCATCCGCAACTTCTCTGGGCAACCTGTTCCAGTAGCTCATCACCCTCACAGTAAAGAATTTCTTCCTAATACCCAATCTAAATCTACCCTCTTTCATTTTGTATCTATTTCCCCTTGTCCTGTCACTACATGTTTTTGTAAATAGTCCCTCTTCATATTTCTTGTAGGCTCCCTTCACGTATTGGAACGATGCAATTAGGTCACCCTGAAGCCTTCTCTTTTCCAGACCGAACAATCCCAGTTTTTTTAGCCTAATGTTTGGGTTTTTGCTGTGGCTACCAGATTTTGCTTCTTTTTGTTACAAATAATAGGATATTATTAATTCATTGCCATGAAGATGAATATTTTTGTAATATTACGAATTTGAAGTCAAGAATTACAGTCTAAGAATGGATGTTGCAGTATTCTCATAGTTTGTTGCCAATAAAAGGGTAGGGCATTTCCTGTGAGAAGCACTGACATCTTTCTTCTGTGTTTCCCTGTACTGTGGGGATCACTGAAACTGACAGAATATTTTTAAATTGCAATTAAGATTTGAAAGTTTGACATTTTTGAATCACATGCCTATTTGGACACGCCTCGAACAAAAAGTGTGAATATTAAGGTGGACTGAAAAGCAGACATTGTTTTTATTGTTTTCTTTAAATGTTTTGTTCCAAGTAAGGAATTTGTAAATCTCTTTGTGTGAAGATGCCTGATTCTGCTGCTGCAGTCTGCTGAAAATGGCATTCTTAACAATTTCCCAGCTACTGTTAGTGGCGGACAATCAAGAATGTCATTTTCACAGAGGAGCTGCTGAGACCTGTGAGATGTGTGGCTCAGGGGCAGCCCCTCTGTGAATTGTGCAATTATAGGCCTGGGCTATAATGGCTCAGAATTTACAAGCATGATGTATGTCCAAATCTGCAGTTAAGGGATGGGGTTATTATGCCATGTTGACTTCAGTGTGCAGTGTGTAAACCTGATCTTTGGTTAGAGCTCTAGCTTCTTTAAACTGCAGGCTTCCAACTCCTTGGAAATTCCCAACCCTTGTACTCTGAGAGCAGATGCTGACTGCTACCCAGTAGGCTTTCTCTGGCTGGTGTGATAGCAACAGGTAAGTTCCAGCAGCACCATCTCTGAGGATTTCCTGCCAAAACCATTGCTGCTGGGTAAAAAAGCTGGTGTAAATCTGTGCTGTATTGGGTGGGAATATAGCAAACCTGGTATTGTTTTGAATTAAATATGCTTAAACTTAATGACATAGTACTTTTGCATATAGCTGAGAGACGGACATCTGAACATCAGTCTTCCACTGTTAGTGTGAAGACAGTTGTTCCTGAAATATATTTGGTGATGTTCAACTAGAAAATATACTAGCATGAATCATGTTTGAAATACAGAGCAGGTAACACCAAAGTTATCTTTGTCAGCTCAGAATTGTTTTTCCTAAAAGAAGGAATGAGCATCTGGAATACTGTTGGTGATCATCAAAGTACATTTCTGTTTTCAGTGGTCCAGAACAGTTGTGCAGTTCTGAAAAAACTTGTGCGCTTTTCACCTCTAGAGAGGCATTGCTTAACTAACAGTATGGCAAATACTTCTCTCTCTGGCTTTACATATTTTAACAGGATGGGCTCTGAGCTATTGTCCTTTTGCATGCTTGGTTAACAAAATGAGCTGAAATTTAGAGAATAAACAGTGCTTGTACCCCCTAGGCATTGTATAATTTCTTAAAGGCAGTCAGCCCAATACCAAATGAATGGCTCTTGGCTGGGAAGTAGATAATGTTTTCTTGGTGTAATCAGGCTGCATGAAAGGGGAAGTTACCAGCATTTACAAAACCATTTAATACATGGAATGGTTCTGACGCAACTGAGAAGGCAAGGCAAAGCCACATTTCTTTACTATAATTTTTGCCACAGTACAAAAATTCTGAGAGTGTGGAAGTTACACTTTGACCCTTGTTGGTGTAATGTTGCATTTATGCAGCATTTCAGGTAACTTCTATATCAAGATTAGTTATGATCATGATTAGAATTCAAGAACATATAATCATGTTCGGTATTTAATAGTGAATAGTTAATTTCTATTTTGTTGGCTTATTAAGCTCCCCTGATTAAAAAGATTTGTCACTGTGTATCAGAACCCTTATTTTACACCCTGCCATTCAAAGAATAGTCAAGAAAAGTGTTTTCTTTAGTGTTACTAGCATCGCTTTGGTGATAGGTAAAATAACAGTTTTGTGTCAGCTGATATGTGATGTCCCAGTGTCATTAATTCGCACTGAATATCTTTGAACAAATATCTTTATTTGGAAAATTGTGGAGCTCAGTATTTGTTTATTAACCAGCATCCTGTGTAGTAAAAATAGCAAATATCCTTTTTTAAAGTAAGTGCTTATTTTGCATTAAAACTAAAACCAATTTAATTTATTACAAAATTTGTTTCAGAGTATGGCCAACTTTTAAAAAATGTATTTAAGTTTTTGTATGAATTTACCTTTACAGTCTGATTAGTTTTTAGTTAGCTGCTTAATAGGTTCAGTTCTGAGAAGGAAGACATCAGAGGAGTTTCCATATAAATATTTCACAACTTCTCATAAGAAATATATTGTTAGGATGTGAGCTGCAACATTTCTTCTGAGGCTAATATTGGTCTCAAACACTAAATATTTACTTATTGCTTCTCTTTCTCTCAATATTTAGTAAACCAACCATTTGAGTATGAGAGATTTTTCTCTACTTTTGAAAGGTGGGTGTTCATAGTAATGTCAAGTTTATTTTTCTCCTTAGAAAGCTACAAAAAGGGGATGTTTCAGGTGACTGGGCTTGAGTGCAACTATCTTTTCCTTTTTGAGTGTGTGTAATTATGATTCATGAAGGTGTTGGCAAAATATTGGCTACTAGGTACTAGTAGGGATGACTTACTTGGACTTTCGTAAAAAACTTTTGCCAAAACCTCAGAAAAAAGGATAATAAGGAGATAAAGTAGTCATAAAGTGAAAAAATTAAGTGCTGTCATGGATTAATATCTGCCTATTTGGCAAAGTAATAATAATTAATAAGTACATGCATTAAAATGTATTAAAATGATGCATTTTAATATCTATTGTTTTAGCAATCCAGTAGCAGTGAGTTAAATATTCTAATATATTAGATTGTTATAGTTTAATGGGAGGTAGGTGATAAATGAGGTGATATTTATAACATTACACTACAATATCCAAGATGATCAGGGCCAAAAACAAGGGAAGAATTTTCTAAAAATTAACAGTATTATATTAGATGTCTTTTGTAGTTGAGAAATGTCCATGAACTGATTAGAAAGAATGATTTGTCCTACTGCTGCAAATTTCAGACAACTAAATTAAAATGAATGGTTGTGATGATATGTTTGCAGGCCCAGAACAGCTGTGAACGTAAAAGGAGCCAGATACCTTTGACCCATCCTATTAGGTCAAAATAATAACATTGTCTGCATTGGGTATCCTGCTTTCCAGTATCTTTCAGTTGTTCCTGTGTGCATCCAGTGAGCTATCCTCATCCCAGTTTGGTATAAAGCTTTTCTGTTCTAGGCACCCTCATCTCAGGGCAGATGTAGCAGAAGGGAAGGACATTGGGAAATGTGAGAGGGAAAGGACTGAAGACAGACAGAAGTTGAAGAGTTTTATAGACAGCAGTTTAGAGGAGGAATGAAAAAGGGCATGCAAAATCATTAGTGAGTATAAATTGATTCTTACTTGGCTTCTGACAGACTTGCTGCAGGCGATTGTTGGCTGGAGTTGTTGCCACCCTCAGCCATCTGCCTTGCCCTGCACTTTTAATAGATATGGAAGCCCTCAAGGCAGAGACATCTGATCTGCTTGTAAATCAGCTTGTGAATCAGTGTTGTTTTCAGCCCAGTGCATTAAGGAAAGCTGTTTCTGCCTAGGAGAGTAGCACTGTCTGGCAGAGGAGAGAAAGATGGTTTCTCCTGGTAGCAACTTCAGGCAGGGTGAGTCTGCCAGAGACCTCAGGTATTCGATATTTCAAGGACTGAAGCTTACTACCAACTACTGAAAGCTGATAAAAAAGGAAATGTTTGTTTTACCTGGGGTTAATTTCAGTGGGGAAAATGTTCACAGAAACACAAGTGATTTTTGTGTGATGTAACTCTAATAGTGATATCCCCTGTACATCGTTTTTCACCCTGTAAGTTTTCAGCCCCTGTTGGGTTTTTCACCCTGTAAGTTTTCAGTCCCCCTCAGCCCAGTGAGGTTGGTTTTGTGTGGACTTAGATGATTTCGTAAGGTGTGCCCCTCAGTCTTTGAGTTCTAGCCCTTTTAAATCTACTGTCAAATTTCAACTGAAACTGACAGTTTTCTAGTCCAGGAAATTTCCTCCAATTCCCTGGAAGTTGGTGTTTGCCTAGAAGACAATCTCATTAGTACCATCCTGAAGCTTCAGTACAAGGTAAAGAGTTACCACTGCAGATTGATCACTATTGTGGCTCTGAAACAAACAAAGCATCTGCTGGCTTGCTGAAGCATTTTGGGACAAGCTGTTTGAGTTAATGTAGGAGAGGAAAAGAAGAAAGGTGGGCAGATTTACTAGGGAGGGGATACTCTGAGAAATATGGAGAGACACAGCTGATATTAGCGTGAAGGAATTATTGAGATGTAACACAAATCCCTGAGAATTCAAGTTTCATTAGGTTTGCAGCTTACAGAGAAACTAACTACCTTTTTTGTGTGTTTTAGTTTCCCTACCAGGCTGAATTTTGATTTTATTGTATCTTGCAAGGTGTGTGCTTTTACCATTGAACATGATACCAAGTGCAAGCCTGAATTTAAAATTTGGAAGATAAATGTAATTGTAAATGCTGCGAGCAGCAAATAATATGCAAAGCAGTGAATAACATGGGAGAATGCAAACTTGCTTGTTAAATTACCTGTTCTTACTTGAAAACAGGATATTAAACTTATACTAAAAGGCTGTTGCTTGGCCAGACATTGTTTTTATAGTGTATTGCATGTAAAGAGCTTCTGAGAGTGTTCTACTTTGTAAAATTAAATGGGAATGGAGTACTGGTTGTAATTGCTGAAATAAAAAAAGACGACAGAGGAAGAATAAACATGGAGAAGAAAGAACAGAGTGAAGTAAGAGGTTTTTTGTGGCTAAGTGCAAAAGTAACAAATGTGCGTTTATCACATGAGAACTCCTCTGATTTTTTCAGAACTCAAAATCCAATTTAAAGAGCCTTGATAAAAATTAGAAGAGAGTGAGATTGAAAACAAAGAAGTGAGTAACAGCATTTCAACACAGGTCTTCAGCCCACCTAAAATTTCAAGTATTCCATTTGTCTGCTTTGATTGCTGTTTTAAGAAATTACAGTATAGAACTTCCATCAGGTACAATTATGAGTACTGCAGTAAAAGCCGGGACTGCCCTGCAAAAAAAGGATAGTTTCGAATGCTCCAAGTCAGATACCACTACCAGTGCCATCTTTTCTATGTGTAAGCCTTTTTGAGCAGACCAAGAATCTCATTAGCCTTTGCTGTGGTTCACAGGGTCACTGTGGTACACAATACCTTGGGTTTGCAAGTTCACTGCGGTAACTGCACTGCACTTGCTAGCATCAAAGGTAGTGCTGCTACCATTTTCTTTAATGACCCAGCATTCATGAAGATATCATTCTTTGTATGTGAATATACTGGCAGTAGGTGTTATTATATCTAGGACATTTTGACAATTAATGTATCAATTATGAAGAAAGGGCAAAATGTAGTGAAGGCTGTACTTCAAGAGGTGGCGGACTGGAAGTCTGTGGAGACAAAAGAATTCAGGATATGAGAAATTCACAAACAGAACAATTACTGAAAAGATAAATCGGGGTAATCATCACTTTATAACATCGCAAAATAGGAATGCTGAAAATAAATAAAAAATAACCTAAAGGAGGATTTAAACTGAAGGCTGTCATCGGTTGTCATAAATAGCTACTGGACTCTGTGCATAATTAGTGAGTACTAGAAGGGTGAGGGAGAGACAACTGCCATAAGAATACACTAAGTAACAAGTCTATTAAAAAAAAGCATGGCCATGGGCAAAGATGAGACAAGAAAGAGGAAATATGCTAGATTTAAATACAAGGATCCAAGTTATCTTTGATATTAAATTATTCGAAGTCAATGGAATTGTAAAAAGTAAAAGTAGACACTGGCGGCTGTTGCACGTAATTCTTTATTTGGAGTCCGTTCCTTATTTCACTGTTTTCTTTCCCCTGCAGTCCGGAGTGTTGGTTTAATCTAAATATCAATTTTGGAAGCAAATTTATGTTCTAACGTTTTGCTTTGGAGTTGTGAAAGTTTTGACCATTTCTGTATGTTTCTCTGTACTTAACTACTACTGCAGTGATCTCAAGATAATACATACAATATTTGCGCATAAACTAAATGTAAAGCAAGAGCTGTTAAAGTAAAATTAAAAAATTAAATTAAAATCCTAAATTGAAATTAAATCCTAAAATTAATTTCTAATATCTACCAAATATTTTGTCTAATTGTAGGCTATAGGATTTCAGTTTCCTACTCCAAAGAAAATAGAAATGATATTTTAAGATGATTTAGTATTGCTATTTTCTATGAAGATGCTTCCTGATGGTATCTTCTATTTTAACTTAAATAACAAACTGCTACCCTGTTTTAATTTAGCTGGTTTATCATAGACACTGAGTTGAAAACAAATGTTAAGCTGTATTTTAAATTCAGCTTTTTTGATTGCCTGTTTAAGAGCGTCCATGTCTGAGCAAAAACCATCAGAGAAGATACTGATGAGTGAGTCTGAGCTGAGCTCAAAATCAATGCAGCAAGAAAGAGAGAACCTTCAGAGAGATGAGCTCCTTGGCCCTGCTTGCTGTGGGCCACACAAGCAAGGCTGCTGGCATAAGGATGGGACAAGTTACTCAGCTGGCATGGGGCACATGGGGTCTGACTCTTCCAGTGGCAGCACAGATTTAGTTTAGCTTAAACTGATTGCAAAACTGCTCCTTCAGTCACTGAGGTCTTTGAACAATAAGCAGCACTGGGAGCACACTTAGAAGAGTTAAGTCCTGGCTCCACTGCAGTAAAATATGAGTTTGGCCAGCGATGCATATAAAGCCAAGGTTTTGCTGTGAGGGAGCGGGATCATGGCAAGAAAGATGGTGAGTCACCTTTGGAAGAATATCTAGAAGTGAGGATGGAAATGGTTAGCAAAACATTGAGATATTGAGGATCTGAAAAAGAAATTAAAATTTAATAGGTTTTGTGTGTATGTATGTGATGTTAAATGCATAAAGTTTGTACATTAGTGGACTAAGCAGTAGAGCTTGCAGTGTGCCTTTGTGACAGAAGAAGTTTTAAACATGAGGGTTTCATTTATTGGCTTACTGTTTCCTAGGTTATATTGGTGTAGCCCAGATTTCTTCTCTGTAAAGAAATGGTATATCTTTGAAGTATCCAATAATGAAGGAGTAAAATAAAAATGAAATAAAATGAAATAAAAATTCTCTTCATGGAAACTTTATAGTCCTGGGAATAATTAAATATAAATAAATATGCAAATAATAGGATTTGTCAGTTTTGATTTTTAACCAGATGCAAAGAGAGACAAATCCAATTGTCTTCAAAAAGGTTGCTCCCTTTATTTTATTAAAACCAGAAGTTACAAGGAGATTGTTTTATTTTCAATATGATGAGAATAAAAACTTGAAAAGGTGGTGTAAATGAAACTATAAAAGTACAAAATTGTTCTTAAAGGCATAGTTCATAATGAAATAAGTGATAGTCACATATTTGTCCTTTTCAACAAAAGCAAAGAGCATTCTTTCTTTATGTCCAAAACATTCCTACATTATTGCAGAATTTTAAAATATTATTGAATTTAGTATTTTCCTATTTTTGAAGCTATAAATGCTGCCATTGAAGTATGAAAGTAATATTGCATGTAATCCTTTCATAGTCTTCCTTCAGGTTTCTTCTGATGAGTAATTTCAGCTTCAAGATTGTTCAGACAATTAAAATATTGTCCAGTAGGCTAGAAGAAGTAATTTGTATTATATAAAAAAATGCATTTATTGTGTTTAAATAATTATTAAAAATCATTATTTACGATTTATGTGAAGTGCAAGTAAAGGCTAACTAATTTTATTCTCATAGGTAATCTTTTGCCTGACTAAACTGAAATCATGAAGCTTTGAGACTGAGAGGATAAGCCATGCTTGCCATATGCATATTTTGCAGTTTTCATGTAGAAATATTCGTCTTGTTGCATGTAGATTTCAGAGCACCTGAAGGAAGATCAGCTGGTTTCATGAGCACAAGAGAATTGGGTTCATGTCCTGCACATACCTTACAGAGAACTTGCCATTCACTGCGGTAGTTCCCTGTTGTCGTACAAAGAAGTAACTGAACATTTACATCCTTCTTCAGACATTGAACTGTGAACCGAAGTCCTCATTTACCTCCCACACTCAGAGAATACAGTCATTCCTAATTAATGCTTGCTTTAATGGAATTGCTTCCTCTTGCTCACCTGCCTCATCTCTAAAAGATTACTTTGGCACATCACAGCCAAATGCTTTTTCTTGACATATGGATTACTCTAATTTTTATTTAGGATATTCAGAAGCTGAGTGAATCATTGTAATTTTTACATATACAAAGCAACTTCATGTATAATTTAATTCCTTTTTCTGACTGTCAGTCAGTTGCTAAGAGTATAAATGACTAAAGGCAAATGCGAGTTAATGTCTGTGGAAAGACAATTCCTCAGAACGTCACAGATTTAATTATTCAATCACTATCACATAACTGCAGAAGTACTCTAAGTAATGTTTGGGGTAGAGGAGACTTGTCAAGGTGTCTGACAATAGTTTCCAGACCTGTTTCTCTATTTGGCTGTATGGGGAAATGTAACCATGCAGGGGATTTTATGGAATGGTTTTCATGCTTACTTGGATGTCCTTAGAGGCATAGAAAAATCTTTTGATATATTTGAATATTTCTGAGAGGAACTGATTTTCCTGATGTTTTTCAGGAAATGGGTAGCAACTGGGTTATGTCTGTCACAAATAATTAGGCTGAATTTATCATTGTGGGGTTTTTAAATGAGTATTCACACAATGATCTGATAAAAACAATACTTTTTTGTGTGAAATTTGTTCTAAATGTATGTCTGGTTACCAGGGACAAAATGCTGTTAAAGTCTGACAGAGCAGTAGTTTTTTGGGGTTTTTTTGTCTTTGAGTATTAATTTTGTTCAAAACCATTGGTGAAATGGCTTGAATAATATATTTGCTTAAGGAACCTAAACTCTTCAGTTAAAACTTTCAAATTCTATAAATATTGTAATTATACCACCAGTGACTTGGGAGTTGTCTTTCTGATAGCCTGTTCTTTAGAATTTGTTTGGATTATATAGGTTTGATTTCTTCATATAAGACATAATTTATAATTTGTAAAGGAGCAACAGTTTGGCAATAATTCACATCATATTGAATCTTCACAATATAGAAATGCTCCGTAAGAAGTAGAATGTTAATCATGTGGGGTACTTCCTCTGGTGTGTTGGGAAGTTGTGTCAGCCTTTTGAAATAGTTCTGAGCTTCTTAGACTTCTTAACCAGACTCTTTTGAAGTGTTCATCTGAGAAGGAACTTTGATTGTACGTAGATAATTAGGAAGGTCGTTTGGGAGCTGAAGCAAGGGTTTCTGTGGATATGCTGAAGCATTGTCAGATATTACAAACTGTTTCTTGTGTTTTGGGAAACTTAAGGGTTGTTAAATTTGAAGGAGTGCAATTTAATTGATACAACATAGTTTTATGAATGTCAATGCATTTTATCAAATTTATGTGTATGCTAGTTTCAGAATAATATTTGTAGATGTAATATGGAAATTGATAAATTATTAAGTTTTGAAAATTTCTTTGATCATCTTTCTAATTTGTGTTAATTTTTGAAGTAGCAAGACTTATCCATTAAGTCCGCATTCACTTAAAAAAAAAATCTTTATACAGCTATATCATAAAATCAGAAATAATTTAATTCATGCACATTACCATAGTTCAGGAATTTTGAAACAGACCATGAAAGGATGGTGAGAAGGTAAGACACTGAGCTGATAATAAGCCTAGCAATCTTAGCCTGCTTCTCATGTTCAAGCTTATTTCCAAGTTCAATCATATTAGATTTTATCAGCTTGGCATTGCTCAATTAAATAAGAAAAAAAAAAAGGTGATGTTTACTTGGCATATGTAATACTTTTTAAAAAAAATTGAAAATAATATATTTTATGTGGTAACACATAGTATTAAGAATCATATGTTGGTAATATATTAGGAATGCTTTTCTGAAGACATATGTGAATATTCTGATAGAATCACAGTTTTGAAAAACTTTTATTCTGTGTCTTGAGAGAAGCAAGAAGCAAAATTACACTAAATTTTGAGTTCATTAAAGCAGCAGTGGTGAGTCGCAGATGGAGAATCATTCTGTTAATGTAAAAATGATATCTTGTTTGCTTTTATTTCTGATACTTCAATAACCATGTTCATGTTCTGACTTGTTAGTGTTACTTAAGTACCAGATGCTTTTACCCATTAGGGTTATGGCTCTGGGAGAAGGACTGAGCCTAACCGATTATGGAAGCTTGTTTTCATTGAAGAAGGTGGACCTACTTCCTCCTCTGTTCCTTCAGGCAGAGCTGTAGGGCTCCTGTTGCTTCCTTTAGATGGATCTTAATGCTTGTATTGAACCCTCAGTGTGCCAGTGCAGCTCTACAACTCTACCTACCCACACACAGAAAATTCCACCAAAAATATAGTATTTTTCATATGCGTTCGTACCAGAGTCAGAAAAGAATCAAGCACTGATATCACTGGGAATGATAGAAAGGGGTAAGAGCATAGGAATAAGTGGGACTTTATCACTGAAAACAAGCTGCTGGAATACAGAACTGCATCCTTAGTGACTACAGGTTAGCACCTTGGAGTGTGACCTCATTCATCCACCATTTGAACTAACAGTGTTTCAGGGCCAGTGAGGTTTGCTGAAAATGCCTGAAAATTGAAAACCATTAATTACTTGGCCTTTTTGTGTTCACCTAACTTTCTTCTTGGTGCAGTGCTACCTGTTTCCTTTTTGCTTGAAATAGATCTTTACTGCTGTATATTATTGAAGATGCTTTCAATTTGGACTTCTTAGTTTTTTGGGTTTTTGAGGTTTTTTTTTGGTTTTTTTGTTCTTCATTTTCTCTGTTCTTCCTGTTGATATGGTTTGTATTGTGACTTTGTCTTTATTTCATTTTTAGGTTTTCTGTCAGTCAAACTGCCTGCAGTCTAGGAAATTAGTACAGATGGTTCTTTTTGAGAAGGAAAATATGCTGAATTAGAACTTACCTTCTGTGATACGATGCACTCTTTTCTGCTGTCTCCATCCAGCGTATGATGATTGTGCTTCCTACTGTTTTGTGTTTCCTTCACCCTTGTTTTTTCACAGCTCTTAGAGGAGCATTTGATATCTGATGTTGAATTGGCATTCCATTCTAGAGTCTCTGACTCCCTCTTAGTCAGCGATAGAGTAGATAGAGTGGTTAGCCTGTGGTTTTTATCCTCTGTAAGAGAAGGACATACAGTGACTACCAGGGGATCTGGTTCACATTCTATTCCACTGCTGTGGACTCCAAAGTTAGACATCTCAAGATGTCTAACCTGAGATTCACAGCTCTCCTATTAAGGAGCTAAAACCAAAGGGGAGAAACTTGCAATATTGTAGATAAGTTTTCAGTCTATGGAGTCATGGAAAATTCCACTCGAGTTCAATGGAGTCATGATTAACCTTTGTATGTCTTGAGAAGCAGAATTGTCAAGTAGAATTTTCTGATTCATTTACAAGATGGTTTTAATCTTCTGAAATGAGATATTCTGGAGAAATATGTCATTCATATCCAGAAGACAAAGTAGTGTTGAGTAAAGCAAATGTATCTATATGATGTTTAAGATAGTAGGCTTGAGATAACATTGCATGACCTAACATGCTGTAATGCCTGATTTATTTTTAGGCAATAATCTTGTCCTGCAATATTCGATGAAGGTGTAGCAACCAAATGTATTATAGGTACCATCAGACCGTTTTCCATTTCAGTCAGGTCTCTGTCTTGCATTGCAGAATGCTTGCACAAGCATTGCAGCAAAACCAAAAACCTAATTTTCTCTTTTCCAAACCAAAAGCATGAGCAAACATAACCCAATAGTGCACTGAACTCATAGGTTACACAAAGCAATCTGACAGAATAAACACCTCTACAACATCTCCAACTGCACATGTTTTTCAGTAACCTAAACTTTCTTTAAAAAGCATTTACTTCTCTTTAGTAAAAAAGAAAAATTCTTGGAAAACTGTGTGGTATATTTGAAACTTTATTACATGATTAATCTATTGGATGTGTGGAATGGTTTTGACATACCTGCTAGTTTGTCTGCTTGACCCAACTGGGGAGGTAAAATTAATTTTTTTTTTCTACCCTCTTTGGAAAGATGTCAGTGGTATGAATTTAATCAATGAGTGAGGAAGAGCATGTACTGTCAGCTGTGGTGGCATTGGTATGCTGATGGTATCCAGCTCAGTGTCTGCTTCTCGGAGTGTAGACAGTGCAGTCTTCCAGATGTCCCAGTGTCTGGCCAAAATAGGGATAGTGATACAAAACAGATGGTCTTGTCTCAGGACAAAGCAGAATTGATGCAAGCTGATAGAGGGATGGGGCTGGAAGAAATGGCAGAGCCTTGGTTGTTTGATGCCATGCTACACACATTCTTATTCTGGATTCACACTTAGCAGAGGTTAGAAGGAGGGCAGTTGTCCCTTCGCAGCTAGGCAGAAGTTGAGCAATAGAAAAGATCCACAGTATGGTTCTTGTGGTGTTTTGTCTAAGAGCTTTGGTGATTATCGTGGAGTTACTGATGTGTTACTGTCTCAGTCAGGACTTGCACCCAGAGCTCACTAGGAGCATTCACATACAACATACGAAGTAACCATTGCTAAATGTGCCTGTGCACAGAGAGAGTTGAGAGATTTCTTTGCTGTCTCCCTGCCTGCCCAAACTGTCTGGTCTGAGATCACTCATATATGAGTTCCTAAATTAAATGGAACTTTTCTAGCACAATAGGTGCAATAGTGCAAAAGGCACTTTTTCTAAAATGGGAGATGTGCTAGTTTATCAGTAGAAAATTTAAACTGTGTAAGCATCTTGCTTCTTACTTAGTGTGTTTCTCTCTTCATGAAGAAAATTCTCTGAAGGACAAGTAAAATGTTTGCCATTTTAGAGATATTTGGAATTATATGGAGATACTCGGAATTCAATAATTTTAATTTCAAAAAAAAAATTGGGGAAATAGATATATTTGCACTGTAGGAATTCTTTATGTGTGTAGGTTTATGAAAGAGAGCATACATACTGGCCCTCCAGAAATCCTTAGACTAACAGGTTTTTTTAAAAAAAACCCTCTTGGAAGGTTCAGTGTTACTGGAAATGTTTGGCATAAGATTATTTGTAAATTTTATGCTTTGCCTCAACTTTCATTTTAATAAAAGGTATATTAATTTCCACTGGCCTCTTGCTAGGATTAATCCAGCCAAGGGACTGGTAGAGTAACTTATGTGGCTGCGAAGAAATATGAATGTGGCCCTCAGTGCAAAAATTGATCAATAAAATGCTAAACAGGTTAATATTTTCTCTGATTGGCTGAAAGTGCACTGTAGTTACTCTATGTTTTGTGAGGTATACTGAACTAATGAATTATTATTCATCTTAGCTCATTTTTGTAAAACTTCATATAAACAGCATGCAAATTATCAGTTTAATTCAAAATAGACTTAATAAAGAAAAATGCAAGCAATAATGTAATGTGAAATTCAATATTACAGATATATACTGTAAGGCACATCTGTACTATGTTAACCAAATACACTTCAGAAATACTACAGCTGTCTCCCCTTTGTTAAAAAATAAAAAACCCAAACTGAAACCTTTTAAATATACATTCTTTTCTAATGCTTTGATATTTTCGTTATGATTGAAGAAAAACTTAGGGATTTAAACATGGCTTTTTCTATTATTATGAAAAAGCTTTTTTTGGTGGTTTTCTTTAAGAATGCAGAGTTGAATTGTGGCCTAAATTGCACATAAATATAGTGGTTTCAGGAACGGGTGACTTAAGCATTGGAGCTGATTGGAAATATTGATCAAAATTTGCTTTAAATGTTAAAAGTTGCTTTACTTAAAGCTAAAGTGCAAAAAAAAAAAAAGGAAAAAAAAAGAAAAAAAGAAAAAGTGTACCAAGGGAAAACATTAAAAAGCATTCCTTTTGATGCCTTCTCAAGTCCAGAATTTTCAGTGGTTTTGTGTATTATCTCATTATGATCTCTTTGAGGTTCTGTATTGTTACAGTGCAAGCACTGATGTGCAATTATGACAATTGCAGTAATGCATTGCAGAATGTGATATAGCAAGTGAAATATTCTAAATGTTATTTTATTGGAAATGTAGAAGTAATTCAAGTGTTCTGAACAATAATAGATTCCCATTATTGTAAAAATAAAGGTTTTGAGATAATTCATTAGCACTGAATGAAACTGCCTGGTTGATAGCTTAGACCAATGAGTTTGAAATTCCTACTGGTAAGGAGCAACCATAGTTATTTAGTCAGTTATTGCTGCTGAACTGGTGGGTGAGCAATGGGTATTTGGTGATGTTAGATCCTTGGCTTACCAGTAGGGGAAGGATAAGAGGGCACGATGCCAATTCTTTTCAGCTGTGGTTGTGGACTTTCTCATGTAAATACAATGAGGCCATAATGTTGCATTCAGTGGTTTGGGCAGCTGAGACATCCAAGACTTGTGTTTTAAACTTCATCTGCCTAATTTGGAGCAAGGCTCTGAAGCCTCTGCACTGTGTCTTAGAGATGCTCTCATCCTCTAATTCAGTGTTCCTTCAGTCTTGACTGCAAGTTATTTATTTTCAGTCATAAACAAATACCACACCTAGTGGAAAAAGGGAGAATAAGCAGGAGCCCTGTGGGCCAGTGCTTCATGTAGTTTTCTAAGATACTGAAGCATGCTTTAATGAAACTAGAGCACCTTCATCAGAAAAGGCTACCTCCTGTGTTAATTCCAGTCCCAGCTGGGGGAAAATACAAAGAGGGAGAAACTGAAGAAAGATTCCTCTCACTCTTGTGGCTAGAAGTGAGAACTTGAATCAATGATTCATTGTATATTTCAGTACCTGCAAACAATGCTCCCATGTTGGTTTTGTGGTTTTTAGATTGTGGAGCCAATTCTGCTAGATTGGCTCTGACAACTGATACAGGTAGAGGTAGATGTGCAAACTCAAGGACTCAGCAGCATCATGTTTCAGCTGGGTTTGTGTGCATCCATCAGTGAAAGCACAAGTGTTTAGGGAATTTATTGTCAACTTGAGATGCTTCTTAAGTAAGATGTCTTCAGAACATTGTGTTCAAAAATCTAAGGAGTAAAAGTCTCTTCATGTATTTATTTAGTAAATTTGTATCAAAAGTCTACGGCATGGGTCTGAACTTGGCAAAATTCTGGTATTTGAAGATGTTTATGGGAAATCATATTAGAACATACATACCAGACTAACAGCATTGTCTGCTCCATGACATTGAAGAAACAAAAGAAGATGTCCTGTAGTTAGTGTACTGCAGAGGATAACTCCAGTTTTGCATCTGTTGAAGCAAATATTTAAAATACCCTTTTCGGGAGCGGAGCAACATTCTAAGTTAATGATTCTTCTGTGTCTGGAAGCCTAAGTCCTGCTTGCCCCAATATTTCTTTAGGAATTAATGTGGTCTTTTTATTGGAATCTCTTGATATTTGGCAAGATAATTTATTTAAAACAAAGAGTATTGGTTAACATTATAAGACACACAAAAGTATGACATATAAAGCAGCTTAGATTCCAAAAGCAGAACTTCTATCAACAGAAGGATTTTGTTGATTTGGGGTTTTTGGGTTGTTTCTTTGTTTGGTTTGTTGTTTGTATTCTGGGGTTTCTTTGGTTGGTTGGGTTTTTTTTTGTTTATTTGTTTGTTTTCAAATGAGATTAGTAGAGCATATTAAGAGTCTGTGCATCAGCCTACAGGCCTTGACAAATCGATGCTATGTACAAGGAATACATCAATGTCTGCCACAATGTAAGAACACTACCTTGAGAAATTCATTGCTTCAAAGAAAGAGGCGTTATTTTACTGGTTCACCAGAATTGCCTGGTGGCATGCAAGAACATAAATCAGAATTCATTATCTGAATTTTTACTCTTACATGAAAACATTTAGTGCTTTTCTTACTATTAGACTGAACAGACAAACTGAGCTGTCATAGACTTTTTCCAGCTTTGAACCTTATACTACTTGAAGTACTCCTGGGAAATTACTACATGTTTTATAATGGAGGAAGGAGGCAAAAGTGACTGGATCATATAAAACAGTACAACACATGAGCCTTCTGTGCAACTAAGCTTTCACTGTGTTTTGCAGGAGTTTTGCATAAGAAGAGCTCTGTCCTGAAAGTGAATGGTGTGCAAGTCTTGTATGTGTTTGTAAAATGATTCCACACCCTGTCCTCCCAAGACAATAAGCAATCTTGCACAGTTTCTAGAATACTTGGCACTAGTGAGTGCCCCTTTCCCTCTCCCCATCCCTTCCTCCCAAGAAAAGAAAGGAAGTAAATAATTGTGAACAATGTCCTATTTAAAAACATGACCTTGTTATTGGGCTATATTCTTGTATAGTTGAAATAGATAACTTTTTTCCCCTTCCCTTTTTGGTGAAAGTTTTCTATTAAAAAAAAATCACAAAGAATTAAGCTTAGTGCAGCATTATTATTAATCTAGAAAACATCTGGTTCTGTGCTATGCTATATTACACTTGTGATCTTTATCTCACTTTCAAGTACTTTTGTCTGTAGTTGTTTGGCAAAGCATGAAGATTGCAGCTGTGTGAATTCATTTTGGTAAATTGCTGATTTGATAAAAATGTAAGGTTCTTTTTGCTTGATTCACAGGTAGTTTTTTTAACCACATGGAACATATTTAATGGAAATTTCTATAGGACCGAGGCTGGGTCTTCACATACCCTATTCATTTAGAGAATAGCAGATAGTGAACATTAAAGAAATACGGTCAACAGTCATGCATTAACATAACAAACTTTTATTAGCATAAATGAGATTGTTTCATTTATGTGAACTTCCAGCCTATCACTATACAAAGATAAATAACAATTTTCTAACGATTTGAGAAGTTTCACCCTATTCTTGTCTTTCATCGCACAAGCAGTCACCAGCTTGGCTTTTCTTTCTCTCTTTTCTCAGTGAATTACCTCATTGCTGCTCAATAAAATCACAGAGCCACTCAGCTGTATCATCACTAGATGGTCTAGCAAAGAATACAAAGAAAGAGAAAAGATTCAGTGTCCAGACCCTGTAACTGAATTGACTTCCCAATGAAATCCTATTTTGCTAAGACTGGTTCTTTCCGATGTTTTTTTACTTTTTTTTTTACTCTTAAAATGCTCTATTGCATTCATTGATTGTATTTATTTTAATAACTTTCTTATTTGTGATCAAATATTTTTCCGCAAAGCATACATGAATTATTGAACAATATATACACATATACACAGAATTTAGTACTAAAATTTCTGTGTGATTTATTGTTCTTTTGCTGCTGGGTTTTGTTGTTTTGTTGGGTTTTTTTAAAATTAAAGGCCTTCATCAATGAATGTGGTTGATCTGGAAGATGGCATGTAAACTTGCTTACAGACTCAAAAATTTCCATCCAAAGTTACGGGTATTGCAAACCAGGCAGCTTCTCAAAGCCCTGTTGCTTTAGTGAGATACAAGTTCAATATCTGCACTGTAAATCTGAGGTATCCAGAAGAAACTGAAATCATTCCATGCTGATGCAGAGGTGCAGTAATCAAATTAAATCAAATGCTACATTTATTCTTTGGATTTGGTAGATGGAGTTATACTTCTCTGTTTAGTTGTATATTTACAGCTTTTTGTAGCTTGCCATGGACAAATTCCATCCTGTGTTGAATTAGATCAATGAAAATTCCTTGAGAAAAATTAACAATTGTATATGATGTAGGTTTTTGGTATTTTAAATCTGCATTTTGTGTGGACATTACTGCTGTTGGTCTAACAGCATGTGACAATAAATCAATACTGCATGCTATTCTGCCTACTTGTCTATTCGCTACAACTACCGTCAGCTCTTGAATCCACATTTCTTGCACAAAGTTTCACTTAATTTTCTCTTGAGAGAAAAAGGCTGGTAGGTGACTAAAAATGACAAAAAGGCATGGGTTTGATATACAAATTCAAATATAAAAGTTATCATGCAGGGCAGCCTATATCATTGCTTTGTTGAAACACTTAGTCGTCAGAGAGCCAAAAGTTAATCAAGCAGAGAACAGTTGAAAACCTTGTTTAAAGAAATCACATCTGTTTAGTGGGAGAAAAGCCTGAGGCATATGCTTCGATTTCTTTTAAGCTGTAATTCATCCAGTGGTTTGCATCTGTTAAAAAATATGGAGCTTTTCACACCTCTTTAAAGCACAATTAAACTGTATTTATTTTAATATGTACTGTGTTCCAAATATGTAATACCTTTTCTGAAATGACTCATAGATGATTGATTTCATAGCTCTCTATCATATAACCTTCCAGGTCCTTTGAATTAGTTTGCGTATTAACCATACGTGAAATTTAATGGAAAATGTGTTGAAATGGTGTAAAATGATGACAGAAACTTCAGTACAGTTGTCAATTTATATCAAGGCAACAAATTGGCTGGTGGGGAGGTGGGGTGGTGGGGAGGAGAGTTTTCTTAAGCAGTGAAATAAAACATTACAGAGAAGAAAATGTAGTTTAAGGACTTTGGTCACAAAATTTTCATTTGTGTTTGGCCCAGCTGTTATTGAATGTTGCATATTAAAATGCGTGTCTTCCCAAAAGAGTGTTGTTAACATGACATAATTGTGACAATCTGACCGCACTGCACTGAGTTTGAAGCCCAGTGGTAAGAGTAGAGTCTGTGAATTATAGAGGACAACCAGAAGTATTTCAGGTAAAGATTTGGGGGATTATATCTCATTCTTTTGTGTATGAAAAGCAGCTTGGTTTTCCACTGTGTGTCTATAATGACTACTTGTGTATTTTAAATTCTAATTGAATTAATGAGATTTTAAAATACTCTATACCTCATTTGATTTTAAAGTTCTCTGTAACTTTTCTCCATCTGATATTGGGATTTCAAATCTTATTGTACTTCCTGCTTCATTCAGATCCTTTAACATTAGGTTTCTTTTGTAAATGTAAACATATGAAAATACATGTGTATATAATATCTGAAAGACATTTTAAGTAGATGATGACATACCGTGTACCATGAACCACATGCATCAGTCAGTACATGGAATGGTTACATGGTCAGTATATGGTCATTTCATAGAAGCTAACCAGTGCTTTGCTTGTTTACATTTCAGCTAGATTCTAATGAAGTTATAAACAACTGAAAATTGGTCTTTACAGATACATGAGGCATAGAGAACTTACCTGTTTTGTATTAGCAAAAAATACTGAGATTAGATAAAGAATGGCCTGACTGTAAACCAAGAGACTTCATTTACAGTCTGACTGAGCTACACTATTCCAGTGTGATCTTGGGAAAAAAATTCTCTGAGAACCTCGGCTGTCTCCCTTTAAAATGTGAATGATTTTACAGTAGTTGAAAATTGAGTTACTATTATGAGTTGCCCATATTACAGGAATATGGTAGATTTAAGTATGCACGTTATGGTCCCTTTCAATGTGATATATTTGTCCATTTCACATTTTCTAGGTTTAGCAGAACACTTTTATTTTAGCAATATATTTTCATTGCTAAGTGAATAGATGATGAAAAAAACAGAGAGGATAGCATACACTCAAAAAATTATTTTTGTCTTCAATATGTCCTGCTATTGGGCACATCTCTTCATGACAAGATTTTAGAAATGAACCAGATAAATAAATTATTTTAAAAATATGCAGCATGGTTTGATGTGGAAATTATACTGAATATTTTTAAGGAACCCCTTATAAGAGTATGATAATATATAAAAATAAAAATGCTCTCAAATGTCTTTTCCTGTTAGTATGCAAGTAACTGTTTTCTTCCTGATTTTTGAGCAGTTCCATTTTTTAGTGATTCTACAGGTGAGGCTCCTTTATTGCTACAAAATTTAACCATGTGTTCATCCCATCATTCTGTCTTGTTGCAGAGGATCTTGATGATCTCAGAATGGAAGGAGTAACAAGTGTGGTATCTTCTGGGAGCAAATTCAATCAAACTCGAAGTGCTCATACGGCTGAGCCTCAAGCAAAGGTCACATTGAATATATGTGCAAGATGTGCCAGGTAAAATCAAAACAAAACCAGATCATGCTAACCAGTGCATTTTTTCCCCAGGTATTTGGCTGTGTATTGTGCTTATGGGCCAGGTGATGACCTCTCCTGTGCTAAAAAAAGAATAATTACTTAGCTACTGACTACCCTATCACCTCTGGCATTTGAATTGTGCAACTTATGTTTATGCTTGATATGGCGCACCAACAATGCATCAAAGAACATAGTTAGTCTTAGGCCTTACTTCACAGCTTGAAACTATTTTAAGCCCTTCTGTCTCTGAATTTCATTAGTTATTTGAGCTTCTGTGGTTTTTCAGGGGATGAATCAGGGAATTTAAGGGTTCAAATCCAATTTGAAAAGCACCTGTATAAATGGAGATTTAGTTGCACAGGTGCAGTTCAGGATTTCAAATAGTTGCTTCTTAGTACTTTATAATCTCATCCTGTTTCATCTCTGAGAAATAATTTAATCAGGTTGAACCTCTTTTGGTTTTGACAGCTGGAAATAATTTTTGCATTTACAGTATGAAGGCCAAATAAACAGGTTGGTATTCCTGTAGCTTAGTCAACTAGAGAATGCAACACTAACTAACAGAAACCCCTTAAATTTCCTGGATGAATTCTTCTATGTAGACAAAAGCTCATTTGGAGAAAGGATTTAAGCCTGTTTAAATGACAAAACTAGCCTTCTCACCCTTCTGTTAATGGTTCAGATTAACAAGAACAATACAGAGGCATGCCAATTTTATCTGCCTGCCTTTGCCAATGGCTGCTCTATTGTGTAGTTTGAGAGCGGATTAGCCGCTTGTAAATAAAAAGCAACCTGTGGTGAAATTAAGTCAAAAGTTTGGCCATATGCCACCCTACTTTTTTCTACTTCTTTTCCCCATTTTGCTCATAAATTACTAGTTTTCTAAAGCACTTATGTAGACAGAGGGGCTTCAAGACATTTTCTGATGCTCTGGAAGCATAACTACAGGCATACTGAATCACTCGTGCAATAGCATCTCTTTAGCAGGGTTGTGGAGCCTCAGGGAACTTCAGCTCACAGTACTGTCAGAGCAGCAGTGAGTGGATGGCCTTGTAATTCTAGAGAGTTTTGCTTGTCATCAGTGTGGCCTTATGCTTTAAGAAAAGATCAAAAAGAGCAGACAAACGAGTCATGGGATTCTTCCCAATTCATACAAACAAATTCCTTATGTTGTAAAATGTTGTAAAATGTTTCCAAACAACTACCTACATGAATGTGTGGCACATTTTTTCACCTGGCATCCGTTGTCCATGGATTAACAAGTAGAAAGGTAAGGAATATAGAAACCCTAAGTTTTCTCTATGGTCATTCTGAACTTACATAACATCTTTTATGGATTACTATGAAGGTTAATTAAATTTTGAATTCCCTAAAGTAGCTGCTAACAGCAGGTGCCAAGATGCCATATATTCTCTCAATCCTGCACACCAGGGAACAAACGGCTCAGATCTTGAGCCAAACCTAGCAACCTTGGCTATTGCTATTGTTCTTTAACTGCCTGTAATAAACGATTCTGCCCTTTAAAATATGAGCTGGGAGAGAAAGATCTCACAAAATTCCTTTTGTCACTTCACTTATCAGAGAATGCAAAACAGTGTTTTATTTTGCCTATATACCATTAATTTCCCTACTGTGTTTGAGGAAGTTGGTGAAGAACTGGGTCTTCCCACTGCCTACCATGACTGTGATTCTTTTCACTGTAGTTGCTGTTTAGCAGTTTCTTTAAACTTTGGAGGAATTAAAAAAATACACCATCTCATCAGGAGCAAGGGAAGTCAAAAGAGAAAAATGGGTATTTCTGTTGTATTCAGTAGTGAGGAAGCTAATTTTTTCTTCGAGGTAATAAAGTCTATCCATTCTTTTGGAGCATTCCTTCCTTCTTACTGAGGATACTTTTGCTCTGTTCAAGACAGTTATTAGTACAATTAGCTCTCTCTTCAGTACCTTCCCAGGGTTTTTGTCTGGAGCCTTCTTGCAGCAGCTGAGGTAATGGATACAGACAGTTGCATGAAACAAGTGGCTTCAAAGACATGAAGACAGCTTTCCTCCTGTTTGGTTTCAAGAGCAATTAGATTTTTTGTCAGTCAATAATATGGCCATTGAAAATACTGTGCTATAAAATTAGTCTGAGTGTTTGGATCATCTCCCTGACTCAGTTTCTCAGTGTTGGCATTTGTTTCTGTAGTTATGACAAAGGCTAATATTTAATGTAAGGTCATACAGAACCTATTAGTGTATTAATTTGTTTTAGAAATTATATTTTTATGTTTCTATATTTAATTTTCTAAGTAGTCTTGTGTTCTGTACAATGTATATAGAAATACTATGTGATTTGATTGTAGACATGTTTGAATGCAATTGAAGGAGAAGTCAATATAAGTTGTTATGCATGCTTTTCGTTACAATTAAACAGGTATCTTTCTTCTTAATGTTATTCATTTTTCAGTTGTACAAAGTGATTTGAAGTGAATTGAGCTATTAATGGCAGTGGTGTTTTGTAGATAATAGGGTTTGTCAAGTCAGATTACCAAATTAGGTTTGCTGAAGGTATTTTGGCTGTCGTTAGGAGAAATATGACTTCTTACTTGAAATTTAATTGGCAAAGTTCCAAATGTTAGGAAACATGCTTCTTGGCTCAGACAAAAAGTTGAATTTTACTCATGCATTTGCATAATTGATTTCTTTCACCTTGCTTTATTTTTTTTAATGCTTTGCTCTGATTACTCTCCAGTCAATTTACCTTCTATGACACCTCCTTCAGACATTTCCCCACTTTCTTGGGTATATTGGAGCTTTTCTGAGAGAGATTTATTTAAACAATTGAAGGAGCTTTTCAGTACTAGCTTTAATTAATTTGGCTTAATATTTTGTATCTCACTTGGAAAGGACAAATATTCTTATCAAAGTTCCACCCTACTTCTTCATTAAAATAGTGTGTAAGTTTTGTACGCTCCTGCTTCTAGGATTACATTTTCTTGCCATAGATCATTAGCCTCCTCATTATTTGAGAATTAGTGTCAACAGGTCTATGTGTAGGTTACCATAGCCTGAGAAGAGTGCTGGTTTCATTTTGTATACCAAATAAAACCACCTGCAGTTAGGTGCAGCTATATGTCTTATATTTCTGTGGCTTCTGGAGCTTCCTACAATGAGAGCACAGTGACTTGTGAGAAGAATCGACTGAACCAATGGCTTACTTCATGCTGAGATACTTGTGATCAGACTTCATTTAGCTCCAGTTTAGCTTCTTCCCTTTGTACCACAAAAAAGGAGTGCCAAATGGAAGTGACTATAGTTAGAGATAAAAACCAACTTTGTTACAAGGCAAACTAAATCCCGTGTATATTGTGGAGGAAACCTGCAGTGGTGTTGAGGCACTGTATAAATGCCTCAACATATAAATGCCTCAGCTGGGAAAATATTCTCACTTGCCCTAAGTCTCTTAGACGAAGGTACAAAATTGTTCATGAATAATAAGAAATGAGACTCAGAATTGACATAATTTGAACTAGAATAAAACCCCCAAACTTGTAACTTTTTTTAGAAACTGTTATTTAACCTTCAATCATGATAATTTTACCAATCATCCTCAAATAATAAATATGTAGAATAAATGGTTATCACAGACCAGGTCAGTAATTTTTAAAAAAGGTAAAGTTCTCTACCCAGACATCTAGGAAATAAAAATGGGGAATTCTTTCAAGCTGTCAGGCCAAATTGGTTTTTACAGCTTTTCCCAAAACCACCAGAACCCCAAAAAACCAACACCGCCTGCAGAAAAATTCCCAGAGGGAGATGAGAAATTAAAGGAAGGGTTAATTCTACTGGTGTATAAATTGGTTTGTAGTCTGGCATATAACTGTAAGAAACAGAGAGCTTACTGTTTTCTGTATAGATGTTTCACACACGATGAGCGAAATGCAGATGGATAACAGCTTTGAGAGGTTTTTCAAATGGGGAAGTAGCTACCAGAACAATGTTATTCCCATAGCTGCTCTTGGACTACAGGGCAAGTTAAGTAGCATATTAAGTCATCTAAATAAAGGGGTGACATCATTCGCAAGGTGGAACAAAACAAGGTTTATAGATACAGAAAAAAGGCTACAAAAAACCCTCACCCTGTATTTAGAAGGTTTGCTTTTTTCTATTTAGCCTGAAAAATTAGCAAGGACACTTCTAGTAAAACAGATCTGGATTTAGATTATTTGAGCAAAATTGTTACAATAATTCCTTCTTTTTCTAAGGGCACAGTTGGTCTGACTGACTTATAAAACAGACTGACTCATTCTGTAACATGTTTTTGTGAATACTTTCTCACATACAGGCAAAACAAATGAATTTCAGGTTTGGCCAATGAATCATAAGACATCCTCACACATTAGCAAAACTTGTATGGGTTAAATAGAGATTTAAATGACAATTTGTAAAAGCCAAACAACACTTCCATATTTCTCATATGTATTGTGATTTGCACATTGAGTGTTTTGCAAGAATTTAATCAACCATAAGGTAAAAGATAATATTAATGTACTATTGAATGAATTACAGGGGGTTTTCTTCTTCTTTTTCCTTTTTTTTAAGGACCACCCATTAGCCTTGTATGCCCACTGCCATGCTCAAAAGTTAAATCTTGTTCTTGTGGAGTCTTGCCAATGCATTCCTGAAAGTAAGAAGCTTTTTGTTTTTAATAGCGCAAGGGCTGCATTCATTCTTTTTAACATCAATAGAATACAAAAAAGGGGTTGCATGTGATTAAAAAAGAAATGGGATTATAGAAAACATACTGTGCCACAAGCTTGAAGGCTTCTGAACAAAAATGTTGGGAAGGAGCACTAGTCGCATACAAATGTGGGTTTGAGATGCAATGTTTTAGTTAATATTTTAAGATTAGCTAAAGCAAAAGGACAGTGTAGTAAGGCCTTTTAACATATTAGAGGAAACAGAAATATAGGTATAAACAAACAAATTACATCTATACATGAAAAAAAATAAGTGAGGCTTTTCTTACTGTCACCATTGGGATGTGGAGTACAGTTCAAGCACAGTAACTTGTATCCTTGAGCTGTTAATGTAGAATAAATGAGGTGCTCTTCCTCATGCTGCCATTATAGATATTTTTGGAAAACTTAGTTTGAAGAAAGTACTCAAAAATTCTCATGCCAGTTTGCCTTGCCCATGAAACCTTCATTGTTACCCTGCTCATCATCTGTGACTTTTACTCCTTTAAGATGTCTTGTCCTCCAAACAGTCTTCAAGTTAGCTTGTTTATTTACCAGTTACCTTTTCTTTAACGATTTGGATTTTTTAAGTCTATTTTTCTACGGTATAGTCTCCACTATGTCCCTGCATACCTGGGATATAGTCATATAAACTATGTGGTCCTATATGAAATTTAAGAATCACATGTTAGTTCACTGTGATAACACCACCGGACTTTGAGCAGATCTTCATGACACAGAGCCCAGGAACCTACAGGGGAGGAGACAAAAGAATTGAAGGAGCCAGCTATAATTTGTCATAAACTTCAGATTAATGGTGGAAACTATGGAACTGTTGTTTGAATTGGCCATCATATATCTAGAAAAGAACAAGAATTAATTGGTTGGCTGGGGAACTCTATGGTGTTAATCTAGCTTCAACCATTTTATAATCTTAGAGTTTGTGTGGACGTGCTTTATCTCAGTATCACAAAGCTCTAGCAATACTAATGAGACTTGAGGTCCTAAAGAAGCATTTGGTGGAAAACTTGATAATGAGCTGTGAAGAAAATAGTCTGAAGCTTGACAAGTGAATCTAGTTTAACTATCAAAAGCAGAAAAGCTGATGACGATAAATAGGGAAAATCTGTTGTTAAAAAGCCGTTTTACTGTATGCACTGTCCCCAGACAATACTCTTGAAACTTCAGACAACAAAAAGAAAAATTAATTAAATTAAATACCCGTATGAGTAAGATCATAAATACTGATTAAAGACTACATTTAAAAAACAGACAATGATAATGGGGTCCTGGAAGATTTCCTCAAGTAAAGGAAGGAAGCCTGCTGAGCTTCCTCAACTTCCACTCTGCACAAGTTCCCTTCCTTATTGTTTATGACTAGTCTGCTCTCATTGTCATTGTGTTCCCTGAACAGAAACCATTGACATGGCTGACTTGTGTTATGAAATGAGATGGGTTCTCCTACCTTGTCCAGGCTTGTAATCTCAAAATAACTCTTGAACTGGGGATGGAAGGGTGTCAGGGAATGGATACTGCACCATGCAACATTGGGATAGAGGCTGATTAGGTAGGGTGAGAAAGGGGCAACCTCTGGCATCCCCTGTAGATGGCATAGGTCCCGGAAGAAGGAAGAATGTAACTTTTGTTACTGGTGCATTTTTTTGGCAGGTGGTCTAGGTTTATGTTCTGCCAGATTAGACTAAGCCATCACAGTAGATGCTTCTGCTCTGTTTTCAGCAGACTACTGTTCAAGTCAGACTGTAAGATTTCTTTCCCAAATGGAGCCATTCTAGCATCAGTCCCCTCAAAGGGAGCAATACCTTGAAAATGCATGCAGGACTAAATGACATTGAAACTCCATGGACTGTTTTCCCCTTATCCTGACCATATGTAACAGTATGTGCTGCCTGGGTGACATAATAAAAGGCTATGTCTGCATTGAATTCTAGCAGGAAAAGTTCTGCATGTGCAAGTATTCCTTAGCTGCTACCTGAATTGTCAAAACTGCTCTGTGAAGGAAATCTGCAGATGCTAATTTAAAGGTGGTTCAGGTATATTTACATGAACTATAATCATCCCTTTAACTGCAGTGTTAAGCGGTGATGGAATTAGGAGAAAACCTGATCACAGTGAATATAAAATAACTCCCTGTTTTTCTTACTAGGCTCTAATATTACTATTATTAATCAATAATACACAGATGTGTTAGAAAGAATGAGCACTCTCAAGTGCTCCATATAATCCCTTATTTGGCTCTGTACATTGTGATGTAATACTGGGGAATGGGCACAGGTATATGTGTGGTTTTGTCCATGTATTTGCATAAAGAATAGTCTTTATATGTCTGCCCAGTTGTGGTAAGGCCAGCTTAGTGACTCAGTTTCTGGCAGAAATTTCTGGTTTGTTAGCTTTCCTGAAATCTGGGAACAAATTACTTCAAAGTACCAAGGGAAAAAAACTGTTTCCAAACTGAAGTGGTTGGTACAAAATGAATGTTGGTGGAAAAATTCTGTGATTACTGTTTGTGCACAAACTTTGAGGAAGTTTATGTCTTCAAATTGTACCAAAACTTTTTATTATATACACATATTTTTTTTCTTTCCTGTCATGCATTTCATATTATCTTTCTGACTGTGTACTATTTCTAAGTGGCTATTATTATAGCGAAGAAAGTACTAAACGTTCCAGATGACTCAGGTCACTATTTTACATTCTTTTTTCCTTTATTTATCTTTTTGTAACCTTAGTTTTATTGGACCTGTTGTTTAAAAGAGCTGAATTTTCCTCATGTTAGTTTGTGCCAGCTTCACAGACTTTGTCCTAAACAAAATATTTTATTTGCATATTTTTCCTTTTAATAGTGGCAAACAAGTAAATTAAACTCCATATGGTAATGCTTTATAACTTAAAAATCTCCTTTCACTTTGGAAAATTGAGAACAAACCCCATATTTTTCCTTTGGCTAGTTAGAACTTCTTATAAAGTTGAAAAACAAAAATAATTACAGGGAAAAAAAGCTGTGTTAAAAAAAAAAAATAAGGTATATTTTCACATTGCTTTTTTGATGAGTTGCGTTTGGGCAGTGATTGATTTGCCCAATTTTTGATGCATAAATAACCACAATAATGTGTTCATTGTCTTTTGATTTTGTAAGTGCTAAGTACAGCTAAAATAAATCACTTTATCTTTCCCTTCCTGGAGTGGTGTACCACTTTAGTATCCTATTCTTTCAAAACAAGAGAAATGTTTTTACTGGCTCTAGTCGTTATTGGAGACAGAGACCATAAATAAATTTTCAAGATTTGGTAGGCTGACTTGCTAAGTTGTCAGAGTAACACACTGGCTTGCCTTTTCTGTCACTATCTTGTCTTTCTTTAGAACATCTTACTGTATGCAAAATGGAGAATATCTTTGTCATTTCAAATTACTTTTTAGGTTCATGGATGACCTCTGAAATGCACAAGATAGTATAATTTTTAGTCCTAAACCTTAATTAGTTTCATGGCAAACTCACAATGAATGTGTGTTTTGGAAGAATGGCCAAAGTCTCTCTATTTTCAAAATCTTAACAGTGTCTTGGGAAGGGAACAATATAAGACAGGAGATTTACATGAAGTGCTTAGACAGAAATCCTGGAAAGATCAGACTTCTTTCCTCCCTCTTTTTTTTTACATGAATTTCCCACTTGGTAAATTCAACAAGCAATAATTTCAGTCCTATCAGAAGTTCCGCAAAATACTGTGAAAATAAAAATATCGTCTGTTATCAAAAATGATGCAGGCTGCGAAGTGACCAATGTTTTCAGATGACGTATTTCCCTCTGAGTTAGATTTAACAGCTATTTTATTTCCTTATAGTTTGCACATATGGGGTAGACTTGTTTTTGACCTAAATAGCTGTCCATCAGCATAAAAATAATGGAAGACTTCCATTTGTTTGAAGAAAGATAAGTGTTTACATGTTAGTGAAAATAGACTTAGACTTGAAACTTGAGCACTAGGTACATAAAATTTGCATGTGAATTACATCTTATACATACATCTCAGGACAAGTCTGGTTTTGGAAACGTGGCAGTGCAGCAAGTTTATCTGGAGATAGCCATACTGTAACTTAACTGACAGGGTATTAATATCTGGTTTTAGTTATGCAGGAAGAATGCAGCATAAGATGCTGTGAATAAATGATGTGTCACTAGAATATCTTTTGTAAGGACTACTGTTCAACAGTACCTAAGCTTTTTTTTTATTTCAGGCTGGTTGTTGAAAGAGAGAGCTGGTTTGAGCAGGTTGGTGCACTTGTGAACATTTAAAAGTGCCATGGAGAAATTCTAAGAACAGTACATATAAAGGATTTTTTTTGACTTTTTGAATGCACTAGTCTTGATTAGTAAAAATGAAAGCAGTAAGATCATATTTGAATATGAAATTAATATTATTTTTCTGGTCCTGAAAATTATTCTGCTGTCTCTCAATTTAGTGAAGGGAAGCATCCTCTTAATTCTGTCCTTCATTTGTAGATCTTGTCAAGACATCTCTTTCTCTTTTCCCCTACAAAACCCATTTAACCCCCTCAATAATTTAAAAAGACAAGTGCTTTACCAAGCTTTTCTCCCTTCTTTTCCTTTGCTCTCTTTGATGTGTGCTTTGCAAGCTAATTCTCTATGGCAGTGTTTATAGATTCTTTCTGTTTTGTGCAACACTGTGATGTATATTAGCCACACCAGTTTCTTCTGGATGAAAAAGATACAGGGAGGAAGCCAGGAGATCATGAGCTTGGGGAAGCCTGTTGGTCGTAATTTGAGGCTCTGGATAGCAGTTTAATATAGCTCTTAAAGACACAAATGCACACTCACACACAACACTCTTTCACAAGTCCTAGAAAAAATGGTTCACAGGAGAAGAAAGAGTGTTAAGTCTGAAAAGACGGACAAAGACTGTAATTTTTCTCCTGTGAGATAATGGTTTGAAGCCAGCAGCAGATAAAAGATTGCCATAAGAATGGCTTAATTCCCCATCTTGTAAAAGGATTAGATAATTCAGTCTCTTTATGGATTCCTTACTCTGGGAAATATATTTCCACTTTTGGTTCTCCTCAGAAATAGCTGCAGAGTGTACTTATTTAAAGGCACAAAGACCTGCATTCAGACATTTTGAAAAGGCAAACAGCACACAAAAAAGATTATTTTGTAGGCTGTGTCAATGTGTAAGTTTTGCTCAGCAAATGTATATTCTAGTATTACCAGCTGAAAACATTATGCTGTGCATTATCTATTGGTGACATGGAAACTTCCTACAAAAGTCTCCAAGAGTGACTGGAAAACAGTGTGTTTAATTTGCTGAAGGAGCATGGATATCAACCAAAATCCATTTTTAGCTACTGGTTTAGGAATTTTCAAGTAATTTGCTGTGTTCTACTGTGTAAGGAAGTGAGTCCAAAAGCAAGAAACAGAATGTGGTTTGAATGCTATTGGTGAAAATGAAGTTATTTTGGATTAACTTTGTCTTAGATCAGGGTTAAACTCAAATAATACAAATGCTGTATATCTCACATGAATAGAATTGCTGGTAGTAACAACATACTCCTGCCTGATAGCCTTGCATGACTTCTTTAAAGTGGATTTAAAGGAATTATAAATCTCTATTGGGAAGCATGCTGACTGTGTCATTAAGCTTATATTCCTACATTTTATTCAGAAATTGTATTAAATATCTGTATTTATTCATGTAGTCTTATAGTGTAATTTTGGAAATGTCTGCCTTCCTCAGGAATGTTCTGCAGGATAATCCAATAGTCCTCATGCTTCATTTCTCTTCAATGCAGATGCCTCCTGTATTTTAGTGTATGGTGAAAACAGAAACTATGACACTGATTTCTTAATATAACCAGGTGGCATGCTGCAGAGCTTTTCTATTGTTGCTTCAGAAGTGGCAGCCTCTCTCACTGCTCCCTAAATTCACAATCCTCTGTTAGAGGATCCTCCTCCAATAGATCTAAGACATTTTTCTTCTAGAATTAGTTGATCTAAAAATCATATAAACTTCTTTTAAAATCTAATCTTCATTAGGAAGGTAGTGTGTGTGGCTAAGGCTGATGAGTTTTTCCAGATAAAGAGTGCTTTTCCCTGTATATTTTTAAGTAATATTTATTTAGTGTAATTTTACCATTACATTAACCAGTACAGTCTGTACTGGAAAACTGACATCTTTTTGTCTCTGTACCTGTGAACACACTAGGAATTTTTATGGCACAGTTTTAGTATTTTTATATTTGTAAAATACATTAATAAAACAAATGGAATACGTCAAAAATTCCTGGCTTTGTATTTAGGTGCTGAAAAAGCTTCGGATTTTACAGCAATACAAAGGAGTGCAGAACTTGTGGAGTCAGTAAGTCAAGGTACATGAGATCAGAATTTGGATCAGTATGTTTGGGAACAAAGAATGAAGTAAACTCATCATATTATAGGCAAGTCAGGACAGATAATTATGAAGCTTGAAATACTCTTACTGGTGTTGAGGTTGCTAGGGAAAGGTGCGAGAAAACATTCAATGTAACCTAAAAGTGTGTGGGGCCTTCCAGGTCTTTTGTTGTCTGATCTCTGTTGCTATAACTTCCCTGGAGTTATGTATTTGTCCTAGGGAAATTATAATTCAATGTATACATTGCTATCAGAGAGAGATGTTAGATGTAGATGTGAAGTTTTAAATTACAGAAAGGAAGAAGATGATTTGAAAGCAGAAAAAAAGAAGGAACTACAATAAGTCAAATTTATCCTTCTTCTCATCTCTGACTAAAATTCCCTTTGGCTGCCAAAGGAACATCACCATGTTATGTGTATAAGTTTCTTTTGTTAATAAGTTCATGATATTCATTAATCTTACAAAATGTATATTAAGAGGTTTTGATCCAAATTAATAACTACTTCATGAAGGTACTAACTTCATGGAGTTACTAACTAAATCATGGAAGTATTTGTTAGGATTTTTTCAAGAGAATAGGTAACCTACTTTGAAGTAATTTAAGGAAAATAAGTGATTCAACAAGTCAAAATCTCCTTAATTAAGATTCTAATATAAACATGACACTACTTCTGTTTTTCAGAGAACTTTGTTGTGGTGGCCTTAAAAATATACACCTGTTCTGGCTGATAATGAAAACAACTTTACTGCTCTTTTTGCTGAAAGATTTCAGGATTCTTTACCAAAATTTCCCCTACTTCTCACCATATTCAGCTAAAAGAAGTCAACTGAGTCTTTAGCAATGCAGATCAAGAATTTTCCAATATAATACGTGTTTTCAGGAATAATGTTTCACAGAAACCAAAATGTTTTTTCTGTGTTTATTCAGATTCAACAAAATTTAGCTGACACAGGGCAGAGCAGAGAGAATGGCTGGAGCTGCAGTGCACAGACTTGTAATTTCCCCCCTCCTCCTTGGAGAGTGCCCTTTACTGTCCTGGAGCCCCTGGAGGAATTTTTCTTCACTACTAAAAAGTCAGCAGAAGAATTTGTATTTTCTTGAAATAACAGGTTCTCATGATTTCTTCTCAAGTGGAGTTTCAGTTTCTGTTGTTGTTCACCTCTGGGGAATATCAGAATTTGAGCACAGTTATCCAGCTCTGATTTGCTATGTTTAAAAATAAAAATAAGTCCTTAGTTGTGCACCAGAACTTGAAGGCCAGCCACATGCACAGTAATTATATAACTCTTGCGTGTAGTTATTTATTTGGGATTAAAGGAGATTTTGTCTAAAAATGATAACCCTTATGCTGGTTCATTTTAGGAAGGAATAGAATGGGATTTTGGTCATTTAAGTGACATATTTCTGGAAGACTAGTTCAAAATAGCATTAACCTAAATATAATCTAAATTTCTCTGTCTGTAAGTGACGATTACCCTCTGAATTTTATTTGGCTCAGAAATTTCCTAAAGTACAACCTCTACTATACACTAGTACAAGACAATTAATAATACCCATACTTTGAATCAGTCGTCTACACAAAGAACAAATACTAGAGAGCATATATCTCACTATGAGGTATCCAAAGCATTTCCATTTCTTGATTTTCAGAATACTTTATGCCTTCTCCTTAGGCCCTGGTGTTAGAAAGTACCTATGCTTGTAATTTAGTGTTTGTAATTATTTTTATTAATCCCATATAGTCCTTGGAAGTATTACGTGAACTATATTGGGGTATTTTTAATTGTAGTATTCTGCTATAACATCAGATTTACCTTAGTTTCTCTAACTACTGATTTTAAGAATGTCATAGAACAACAGTGTTGACAGAGAGGACAATCATTGTGTGTATCCATATTTAGTGCACAGGAGGAGTTCCCAGGTAGGAATTTGTCCTGCATCCAACCTTGATAGATTGGAGAGGTGGGCACAGAAGATTGGAGAGGTGGGCACAGAAGAACCATCTGAAATTCAACAAAGGCAAATACAGAGTCTGGGCAAGAATAACCTCCTGCACCAGCACAGGTCGGGGGCTGACCTGCTAGAAAGCAGCTGTGCAGAGAAGGACCTGAGGGTCCTGGTGGACAAGCTGTTCATGAGCCTGCAGTGTGTTCTGGTGGCCAAGAAGGCCAGTGGTGTCCTGGGGTGGATTAGGAAGAGCACTGCCAGTGGGTTGAGGGAGGTGATTCTAACCCTGCTCAGTCCTGGTGAAGCCACATCTGGAGTGCTGCGTCCAGTTCTGGGCTCCTCAGGACAAGAGAGACTGGAGGTCCTGGAGCTGGTCCAGTGGAGGGCTACAAAGATGGTTAAGGGACTGTAATATCTCTCTTACGAGGAAAGGTTGAGGGAGCTGGGCCTGTTCAGCCTCGAGAAGAGACTACTGAGATGGGGCCTCATCAATGTACACGAGCGTCTGAAGGGAGGGTTTCAAGAGGCTGGATCCAAGCTCTTCCGGGTGATGCCAAGAAATGGAACAAGGGGCAATGGACAGAAACTGTTGCACAGGAAAGTTCCACCTTCCATGAGGAAGAACTTCTTTACTGTGCAGGTGACTGTGCACTGGAAGAGGTTGCCCAAAGAGGTTGTGGAGTCTCCCTCAGTGGAAGTATTCAAGAACCATCTGGACACAGCCCTGTGCTATGTGCTCTGGGATGACTCTGCTCTAGCAGGGAGGTTGGACCAAATGGCCCACTGTGGTCCCTTCCAACCTGACCTATTCTGTGAATCTGTGAATCTTATTTTCTAAATCATACCGGCAGTAGGACTGTGATTCACGCACCCACAAGCTTGTTTGTAGTGATAAACCCTGTGTAATGCTTCTGCACTGAATCTATAGAATTTATTCAGAATAATAATAAACCTTTGGTCCTGAAGTTCTTGACAGTTTTCTTGGAAGAAGCCCTACAGAATGCATTTTGGGGTCAAAGAAAATTGAAATATTTACCTGTAGGCTGTTTGCTTTTGTAGCTCTTGGAGCTCCAACGTGCAGCTGGTTAATATAACTTAAACAATGTCCTCTAAGCAGGACATCACACTAGAAACAGATATGAGAAAAGATGTTGGCTATCAAGTATCAAATTTAGATTCACATTAAAATAATCAATAGCTAAAATAGTGTTCTGCTTAAAAACTGAAGTAGTCCATCAAGTGTTAGTAAGATAGTAGTTTTTAGGTAACTCTTCTAAACCTATGTGTCTTTCTAATCTTTGCTTCTTTCTGCTTAAGAGTTTTTAAGTGTTTTCATTTCACTGTGGAGATGTCTTATGAATAATGTTACTTTTGACGAAGAAATTGTAATAGTCCAAGTAGCAGAATTATTTTGGCAAGAAATAGTGTTTGTGACTTGTTGCTTGAGTTTCATGAGAATCTATTCTAATATGATTCTATATGTAAGAAATACATAAATAAGTTTGAAAACCGGATGTGAAAATAAGGTGCGGATATGTCAAACATCCTATTAACCCATCCACCCAGTACCCCATCCATTTCTTCCTACAAAGCAAAATTATATGAAATGGATTTTCTGATTAGATACACTGAAAAGGTTTTTGTGTGTGTGTGTGTGTTCTTCATGAGGCGATGGACCACTTAAATATATCTAAATTCTAGAATAAGATGAGAATAATTTCAGTTATTCATGTCTGGCTTGGATTTATTGAGGCTCAGAATGGGAACATATTATAAAATCTTGAAAATTCTGATGGGATAAAAGAGGCAACTCCTACTTCTAGAGATTGTTCTTATATGACTGTAATGTAAACAGAAAAGGTTGGAGTAATTTTCCTTTTAGTGAAATATGAATGAACTACCAACATGGCTGGAGAGAAGAGTATCCCACTTCTGTTTCCTGCAATTTTGTGCATATCCTTCTAAGATTGAATATGTGCTTGCAGTAAACATGCATATGTATGTAATGAAGGAGGATGGGTTTTATTGCAGAAAAACCTGATGTGATTTTTGAGATCCTTTTTTTGCATAGTTTTTAAATTTGCAATTTGTTTTGTCCTATTTGAATATCTTTAGGATAATGGTACAAAGTTAATTGCTTCTGTTTTACAAGCTAGGTTTTTAAAGAACAGGCAACTAGAGCATTAGAAGCCAGGTGCAGAACTATAAAGGATTCCTAGAAGTAATTTTCAAAATTAGCTTTACAGTTTCTAGTTTTACATTTTTTTGTCTTGAGGAGTTTTGTGTTCTATGGAACTGTCTCCTTAGATAAGAAATATTATGAATTTACATTGAGCTTTCAATCAAAAATAAATCATTCTAGGGGCAATAAAAGGAGATAAAGTAATTGGGGGAGGAGGGTGTTGGGGAAACAGTTTTGAGGAGTACAAACAAATAGATGACTTAAGATCCATGCATATTAGATAACTGTGAGAGTCATAAAATGTGAAATTTAGGTAGGGCAGACAAGTGGGTTCTACTTGGTTTCAAAGGTTAATTTCAACCTTAGTGTAAAACAGCTGCAGAGAGTAAGAATACAGAGTGAAAAGAAACTATTTTTTCTTCCAAGAGATAAGTTATTTCTTTCCCCAAGGTTTTACTTCAATGCATTTTTGTGATTCCTGGGCTTTGCAAAATTGAATTGCATTTTTGTTATTCTTTTCATGTCTGAATAAATCCAAGGTAAGATAACCTTTATGTAAATGGCAGTTATATTGCATTTAGAGCTACAAAGCATTTCTTCAGAGCAGAATTTGTACTCAGGATTCATAAGAGCCTGGAGAAGGATGGTGGTACTCCTGGGATGCTCATTTGAAAGAACAGATACAAGCACTATTTGTGTAAATTGCTGTCAAGGCATTGCAGTCAGCTGGTGCAGTGGGAAAGCCTGAAGACAAAGTCTACCATAATTACTGTATTTTGCTTTTAACAAGTAACAAAGGAGGAGGAAATATTCTTGTGGTGGATTAACTTGCATTTCCTTGTGGTGGGTTAACTTTACCTAAGGCCCAGTTCCCTACCCAGCCAGTAGGATGACAGGAGAAAATAGGAAGTAAAAGCTTGTGGGTTAAGATGAAGACAGGGAAATTGTTTACCAGTTCCTGTATTAGGCAAAGCAGACTTGACTTGGGGAAAGTTAGTTTAATTTATTGCCAATTAAAATAGGTTTAAGTGATGAGTAAAACTAAGAGACAGACATTAAAACCACACTTTTCCTTCTTCCTTCCCTGGGCCCAACTTCACTCCTTCACTTCAGACTCCTCTCTGCACCCCCTGAGCGGTGCAGGGGAGACAGGGAATGGGGGGTTGTGGTCAGTCCGTTACAACTCCTCTCTGCCCTTCCTTCCTCACCACACTTTTCACCTGCTCCAGCGTGGGTTCCCCACTGGCTACAGTCCATCCTGGTCATATTCACCTGCCCTGGTGTTGGTCTTCCATGGGCTGCATGGAATATTGGCTCTGGCATTTCACCATGGGCTGTAGCGGGGTAGGAGAGTATATGCCCAGAGTGTGGAGCACCTCCTCCTTTGACCTTGGTGTGGTCTCTGCTATTTCCCATTCTTTCTGTTCCTGCTCTTCTGCCTGTGGGGCGTTGTTGCTGGCTCTTCCTTAACTGTGTTTCCTTCAAGGTGCCACCATTTTGGCTGAAGAGCTCAGCCTTGCCCGGCCATGGTTCTTTTTGGAGCCAGATGGAACCACCTGTGTCTGGCTCAGGGCAGCCCCAGCCTCTCCTCACCAAGGCCACCCCACTTCCAACACATTGGCACGGACATCCAGTACAGTCCTATTAAGTTAAAATATTTTTGAAGGTAGAGAAGGAAGCTTGCAGTTTCACATGGACACCAACCCCCCACTTTTGTTAAATATGACAAGTATGCATAAGCTAGGATTCAGTTGGCTGTTCCTTGGAGGCTGGTTTTGCTTACTAGACAGTCTGGGATGTTGTGACTGAACCACAGGTGTGGGCTTTTGAGCAACGCTGCTCTTTTAATTAGAGCAATGTTGTGAGCAGGGTATGTAGTCAGGAAATAGGTTCTTCTGTGTCTTATCCATGGAATATGATTGCAAATGTTTTCATTGCGTTTTTCCACAATTTAGATTGCAAGGGGATAATTTGGCAGAGAGGCCAGAAGATGTCTCCATGGTATCTCAGACATCTGAGCCAGCAGTGTCAGACTCTGATGGTAAGTTACATAAATATTTGCTGCTCATAAAAAAACCCCAAACATCAACATTTTGAATTCGAGAGCAGGGGTTATGTCTGTAAAAGATTAAACACTTCCAGGAGAGTGTTCCTGGGTGTTTGAACTCAATAATTTACACTTCAAATCTGTTCAAAGAGCCACTAACATATTTTTTGTCATGGCAAATTAACACTCCAGAATAATTCCTAGGCATATTTTGAGAGGTGCATTGGGCCAGAATTTGTTCTTAGTAGAGAGATTTTGTGTTAGCACACTAACATTTAAAACAGCTTAATAGCATAGACATGGGAAGTTCATTGCTGGTTGGCTTTTATGCCAAAGAATGGTCTTCGAAATATTTATTACTACCCATGCACCCAGATGATTCGAACAATTTACAGTAAAAATAAAGAATTTATAAAATGACTCTGGAAAACACTTCTTCTCCTTGTACAAACGTGTTCATCTGTTGGGTTAATCTGCAGTCAGGACACTCAGACTTGTTTCAGTTTCTTCTCAGATTTTTGAACCGAGTAACCCCTGAAATGTTGGAAAGGGCACTTCATAAGGGTTATCTTTCCCGAGAATTCCCAACTTTCCTATGAAAGATGAAGTTGGTGAAGGTTAACTTTATCTTAGCTGCCACTGTAGTGGAGAGAGAAAGAAATAGAGGTTTTGACAGAGAATCTGCAAAGATGAATCTTTCAGTCCATTCCCTTACTGTTGGGCAGAACCTGCCAAGTCTTCAAATTGCATGTTTTGATTTGCAGTATACTCTTCAGCAGCTATGGACAAGTTAGCTATGGTGATCAATTAACACAAAAAAAGTCAGAATTAACTTTTTAAAATTATCCTACTCTCTGTCTGCTATCTAATGCTATTATATATGCTATTAGGTATCACAGCAACCTGAGCTTTCACTCATTTCTCTTGCCTCATTTTTAAACCAACCATTAGTAACTAATATGTCTTTAAAGATAAATTTTTCAAACTAATTTTGTGAGAATGCATGGTTTCATGCAATCAAGACATTGGCTTTTCCTTTTACCTGCCATTGATCACTTAATTGAACAATGTAATAGGGGATTAAGAATCTCACAACATGATGTCCTTACAATCTTCATGAAGATTGTCAGCAAGAGATGCTCAGACTGGTGACTTCAACCAAGCCCTTTGAAAGGAACACAAAATTCTATTGTTGTGAGAGTGATTCCCAGAAAGGGAGGTGGTGGCTTGCTTGGGATAGGTAAGGGAATATGCATGCACAAGATTATTGCAGCAAAAGCAAAGAAATGGGTAAGACAGACATGTGGGAAAAAGTTCTATTTGAACAGACCTCATTATTCCATTTTCTTTCTTGCGTACTTTTGTTCTTGAAGTGAAAAATCTGCCTACTTTGCCATGCCATCTTCTGAAATTGCAGGCTTCAATTAAATAGTTAGGTTTTGCTAAGTGGCAGAGACACCAGGATTAAAGAAGGTGAAACTATCCAAAAGTACTGGGTGCTGTGTAATATTGGAGCTGGATCTTTCGTGGTCACAGGGTATGGAGCACAAAAGTGCTGTAGCTGTTCTACCTTCGGCCACTTCCTATGCTTCTGAATACTCTGCAGTCAATATGGCTACAGAGCAGATGGAAAACGTTTTCTTTAGAAAAACACTACATTCAATAAGATATAGGGAGTAAAAGTTAGATAAGTAGGTGGGGCAGTGACATTCATGTTGTTACAAACACATCTATCATGTCTGTGAATATATATGGACCTGTTAGTTGTGTAGCAGGAAAATAGCAAGGCCTCTCGGGCAAAAAGGCTGAGGTCAATAGTAAGGAAATGCCAAATTTCTGTCAGGCGGTGCCTTCAGAAATGCTCAGTGTTTCAAAACATACAGTTGGGGCGTTTTTTCCTAAAATGATGGCTAGTGCTACATTTTGATTTGAAAAAAACCACAGCTGGATTTCACAAATAAGTACAGGCTATAAACAGACACAGAACTCAGGTAACTGCCCATTCTATCAATCTTTCCTATAAATGCAGCACATTATTTGCTCTCTGTACATCTGATACTTATTTCCAATAAATATTACATATGAGAGGATGATAAAAGAAACTCATAAAGATATTGTTAAAAAACCCTAGGCATTGTTGCACTGAATTTTTAGTTATGTCCTCTTACAGATGTATTATATCATGAAATAGTGGCTAGCAGGCTTCACTTACCAGGTTTATTTGAATTTATTTTCTGCTGTTACTTCTCGGTACCAGTGACCTCACTGAGGGAAAACTGTGCATTGGGAAGTGCTGATGCAAACCATTCATTCAAAAATAAGCAAGCAAGGCGCTGATGCACAGCAAAGTTGAGAGTAGCTTTCTTCAGATAATGATCTGTTTCTGTTGTTAGATCTGGAACATCTCTCCTGTGGATTTCAGATGAACTAAGCTCAGAAGTAATTGGCAGAACATCTGATCTAACAGCCCTTATAAATAAACCTCATTTTAAGCAATTCCACTTAATAAAGTCAATGTGGTAGCTTATGTGAAAAGATCACGGGCAGCATCAGACACTATACTGACTCCACTGGCAATCTGGATCTGGTTCTAATTAACCACTACACTGATTTCCTTCTAGTATAATCCTACTACTGAATTGGACGGACTTGTGTTTGATCTAAGTAGTAAAAATGAGAGGTAGGAATCAGGTCTCAAGAGTGAAGAACCCAAGACACTTTAAAGCTGCAGGTTTTTTTCGCTGTCCTAAACTATACCTCTCAAAAATGTTTCTCTTTTCCATCAGACCGCTTCACAGGAAAGAGCTAAGGGAAGAATTTAATAGGTTCTTGATTTTGATTAGAAGCAGCAGCATTGATGACTGCACAGCAAACTTCCCCTGTAGATGCCAAGCCTGTCTGGTTTGTCTCTTGGATCAGTTCTCCACTGAGCCTTGCTCTTGTTCTGTAGAGGTGGATGAGGAGAATGTCTGAGTCTTCAAAAGATACACAGTAGGACAGAATTGATCCAGAAAAATCTACATCTGTCAGCCCCCAATGTGTTTTTCAGGTTGGGGGGGATTTTAGAAGCAATCTACTTATGTGTTGTTGGGGGGGACGTGGGGGGGTGGGGTTAGATACTTAGAAATAGTATCACTAAAGGATAATTACTCATTTACTCCCAATTTCCTACAAGTACCATACAACCTTGTTTCACTTGTTTCATTCTCTTCTGAAACGTACCTTACCCTTTGAGTGAAGCCATGATATAAGGAGGAAAAGAAGACATTATTGGAAATAAAGCTTTTGCAGTCTATGCATTCTTGTAGAAGGAAGTTTAAAATGCAGTGACTTATTAGGGAGTAATCTCTTAATATAGGATAAATGTAAAATGTAACACTTCTAAACCACTCCTCAATTTGTCTGAGAAGAGCTGCTTGTTTTGTGAGTTTCTTTGCAGTGTATTGTACAACTCCACATATTTCTGAGGTGTGGGCAAAGATTTGTTTCTTTTGCGACTCTACTGGAATAATATAGTTGGACCAAAAATGATAGATTCTATGCCACTGTGTAAATGTGGTATTTCCTATTTTGTTGTGCTATTACATCTGCAGCTGTAAAGATTATATTGTGATATATGATACTTAGTTTGCTAAATAAATTTTACTAGAACAAATTTCACATCAGTACTTCATTCCCTATCAAACAGAACTCATGGATTTTATTATTTGCAGATAGCTAGTAGAAGCAAGAGAAAACTAGATATATAGTTTTTACATACTTGGGTGTTTTGGTTCTGGTTTGTTTATTTGTTCATTTTTTGTTTGGGTTTTTTTTTTTTCACTTTTAAAGTAACAATATAGTAGAAAGTTCAAAAGAGGCATTAGGATGTAGTGGAAAATTTTGAAATTGGGGATGTTCAATAAAAATATGAACATATGAAACACATATAATGTTGTTCTAGGTGGAACTGCATGATCAAGGTAAAAAAGTAAGGATGTAAATATGTGGGAATTAGGATTGAGAGCTAGATAAAGCAACGGCGAAAGTGCGGCATCTCTCAGTTCTCACACTATTCCCTGACCATGACTTTGTGTCATCATCACCTCTTCCTCCTCCACATAATATTTGTGTTTGCAATGAATTGGTAACCACTGTTGCCACACTTCAGTACAGTTCTGCTTTCATAGTAGGTATAGTCTGAGATGTTTAACAAATCGCGTTCTGGAAACATAAGGACCTCCCTGCTACGTGTCTCAGTAACAGCAGAACGTAGGGAAGATCAGGACATCTTGTTTTGTTAGGCTGCTGATGCAGCAGCTAAGTGCCTTAGCAGAGTGTTAAGCAAAGGGTGAAACTGCATAGAATGTTACTTGGAAATTCTTGCTCTGGCATGGGTGCATAAAATCTGTTTTAAGTCATTACACATCCATCAAAGAGACATTTTAGACTCCTCACAAAATTCTGTTGTTTTACAAATGTGGCAATATGGACAAAAATTATACTTGCAAGACTTTTAAATCTTGTCTAAATTGACCAAATCCTTTTACTTCAAGAATTTTAACTGAATTAATTTAATATAATTTTATTCATTTTATTAAAGCTGGAGATCCACTATTCATATGTGTAAAGGGTAAACAGTATTGAGTTTAAATAGTCAAGGTAATAAAAAACCTATAAGATACCTTGGCAGCTGAAGGAACCTTGCTTATCACTCTAGTCATGTTAGAGACACTGTTCCATGTTGCATTAAGCTTATAAATTAAAATCAGACATAAAATCAGACTCAAATTGTAATCCATTGAAATGTAACTGAAAAGTAGTACGTTTACAGTAGCCACATTCATATTCCCAGCAGTAAATTTTTAGGCATTAAATTTTCAAAGTGACTAATGCTTACTTAATTAGAGTGATTTACATTTCTCTTGTACCTCTTTGGAACAGCTCACGTACCTGGGGTTGAAACACTCACAGAAGATATTGATGAATTTCAGAGTGCCTCTCAAGTGGCAGCATCTGTAAGTACCTTCCCTTACGGCTAATCCTGTACTTTTTAAAAGTAGTTTCATAAAAAATAGATTATGCATAAAGATGAAAATTGTGTTCACCAGCACTGTCATCCTAGAGAGAAGAAAACTAAATTTATGTAACCCTTCTGAATTTTCAGTTCTCTCTCTGTGTTAATTTTTTCATTCTAGGAAAGGTGGTATTTTGAAATACATTATTATAATCTACAAAACCACATGTTGTTGGACTTGCTCATATAGCTCCCATTGAAAGTGCAGTAGTTTTATACCTATTCTGTGTGTTTTTAAATGCTAGTCAGACATTAATTTTACCAGATAATATTCAATTTTACAAATTGAAGGCAACAAAATAGTTCAAACTCTAAAGTACAGGTTGTGTACTTTTGTCTCTTTATAATGGCTTAGTATTCAGAGTAAGATTCAGCTATCCAACATTTTGTAACTGTATCTCCTCAAAAAGAAACAAATGATCCAACTGTTCTCCTTGCCTTTTGGGGCTCTGAAGGAGAAATCTGTTCCATGCTCCCCTAATAATTTTCAGTGACATTTATTCTTTGACAACCTTGACATACAAAATATAGAGATAAAACTGAGATGTCTCATAGGAAGGCTGTGTAGATAAATGCAATCCTGCAATGGATTTTCATAAATCCATCAAAGCAGTCAGAAATATGCCTGTAAAATGACTTCAGAATTGATACCAAAATGCATTCGCATGACTTGAATGATTTTTAGATCACATATGAGATACAAGATGAGAGAAAAATAGAATAAGATGTTGATCAGACATTTCTCATAAATTGGACAAACTGATTCATGGCATTCACTCAAATGTGCATATTACACGTAAAAATTCCTGACGTGGTTCAAGGTGTGCAATGTTTAATATTGGTACTGCATTCCAATAGAGTAATTTGAGTTTGTTGCTAGTTAAATGGATGATTATATAAAATTTTTCTCTACTAATGGATATTGGACAAAGATGCCTTGGCCTTCAGAGGGTAAGTGTTCTGAGAAAAGTTGTAGGTTAAAGTAGCAAGAATTATACAGACGTATCTTCAGAGAAGGACTTTGGGTTCTTTTTTCATGTCCCATATATGAATCCACATGTAAGATCTTTAATGTGGTTACTAAAACAATCTGGATACTAGTACTCAAAAGAGATAGGCAACGTCTGTGTCTATAACGTGGTTCATGTAATTTTCACTGTGGTTGTATTATGATTTTCTTGCAGCTTTGTATATGTTTCCTGTTCTATTTCTGAAAAACCTGGAGGTTTTTGTAGTTAGGCCTTTTCCTTCAAGCTTTTTAAAAGAGAATATTTTGCTATGCCGTATTTTTTTTTATAAAAAGAGTTAATGTTTGGAAAATTGAGAACTTGTATTTTCAGTGCTGCACAATCCCAAACGAGGCATTCTGGATGCATAAGTGAGTAAAGCTGGCAAAAAGCTGGTTGAAGTATTTATAGGAATCAGCACTTTCCCCAAGTGTTTTTTAAGAATTCAAAGTGGAAGCAAGCATTCAAAACATCCTTAGAGATCCTAGTTTACTGCCTGGCAAATATTTTGTGTAACAAAAAGTGCCAGGCAAAATGCAAAAGCTTTTTCTTGAGATTTTTTTCACTGTGGTGAACTCAAAGTTTGCTAACCAAATATTTAGAACATTTCCAGAAACATAAAGTCAAATAAAACTCTAAGAAAATACAGAAGTGATACTAGGAAAAATTTAAGTTGCCTGTAAATCTAGCAGAAATGGAAAAGCAGGGTATCAGAGGAAGCTGCTAACTTCACAGTGACTAACAGATAGAAGCAGGGCACATGCACTGAGCAGATCATATCAAGTTGCCTTTGCCTTCTCTCTGACTTGTTTCTTTTGCCACCTGGCTCTAACAGGACTTATGCTTAGGTTTTGGGGGTTTTTATGTGAATCTTGCCTTGCACATGCACATAAAAAGGTGTATTTTTCTTTGTAAATTATCCATGTAGGCACACCAATCCAAATTCAGCAGAAACTGGAAGAAAAAGGTTGTCCAACTGCAAAAAGCATTTCTGCATGAATGTGCCTTGGGTTTTTACTCTTTATTACTGTGGGAAAAATACTGTAATAAAGTATTTTATAGAAGTGTTTTGTTTTAAATAATTTTTTTCCTGTATTCCCTACTGCTTTGGAACTTTTCATTTGCTTTCATAGAAGAAATACAGACATGGATTTTCTGTGATAAATGCATGAATTCCTTAATTCAGTTTGTGAAATTACTTGAAGCTTCATGCATGAGGAGAAATTAAGCTTTTATTCTTGCTGTCAATATATGTTGAGTACAATAATATTACAATGATACATGATTTCAGTTCTATTTGTTAGAAATTTCCCACTATTTTCCCCTAGAACAATACTATGAAGTAACTTAATTACTTGTAGAAGTTTGAGTATAATGAGCAGAAATCACCCAAGCTTCCACATTTAACTAAATCTACAAATTATTTTTGTGTTGGGGTCACTGTTTAGCATTTAGCAGGCTAGTCATTAAAATAATTATTTTAAGATTGCACTGGCACATCAGAAACAACAGCAGTGTACCTTTGAGGTAGTATGAATTATGAAGGTCATATTTATGTCATATTTATGTACGTATTTATGTTCAAGTTGATGTGTTCTGATATTAAAGTTTTAAAATCCAAGCTGAATTTTGTAATTATGTGGAAATTCAGGCACTTGAAGGTAAAATTTCAAATTTTAACTTCACATTTTAAATTTTCTGTAAAAATATTAACAGATAATATTAGTTTACTGCAACTCTTCCACAGGTAGTTAAAAAAACCTCATGCAAATGTGTAAGTTTTGCCACTGTTAGGTAAATTAACAGTACAAGATGATTAGAAAAACATAATATAAGGATCTTGGGAAATAAGTGATGATTCCTGCAAGTAATTAAGAAAGTAGTTTGAATTGCATGGCTTGAACCTCTTTGATTGAGACCTCCTTTATGTCAAACAAAATCCATAAAATAGACACAGATTTTGTATATACAGCTGCAAAAAAACAAAAAAGATTTCTTCTTGGGTGAAAATATTCTTATAAGAAAATATTTAATCCTCTAAAATATAATTCTAAATTGAAAGAATATTCTGAAATTTAGAAAAATACATGTAAAAAAAAAAGAAATCAATGAATGCCTTGTTTTTACCTGTCTAAAATTTTGTGTTCTTGGGCATACCAGATTCAGAGATATTAGTCCAAATAACAGTAAATAAAACAGAACTGAAGTTTAGAAAACAATTATTCATTCTGGTTGCATTTCAAAAACTGTAACAAATGTGATTCCCAGGTGTCCACGTATTTCCTGCTTCCCGTTTTCCTGTAAACAGAAAAACTATGTGTAAGTTAACTCAAAGTACCATTTTTTTAGTGTAAGGTTCAGCGTAAAATGTGCTGCTGGCTGACTGCCACGGGAAGCCCAAAGCTTGTAATTGCAATTACATGGCACTTCAAGTAGAACAGGCCCTGATGTGGAAGGGGGGATTAGAGGTGGCAGCCGATATTGTAACAGAGCTCCGAGAAGCCTTGTTATTTTTACGGTATCAAATGGCTTGCTCACCTTTATGTCCTTGAACAGATTATGGAAGCTGAAAGATTAAATATTAGGTGACCTCTTTACAGAAAGTACATGTTGAGTGAAGAATCCTTAAACAAAATATTGCACAAAAATTTCCACTGCATGCATAACATCTGTACTTGCCACCTGCTTGGCCAGAGTGGAAGGGACACTTGAAAACAAATTGTTCAATAAAGAGGTTTTGGTTTGGGGTTTTTTGGTTTTTTTTTTTATTTAAAGGGATCTCTGTCAAATGTGTCTATTTAAGATACTTTAGTTATTCAGCAAAGAAATGCTATGTTATACATAGAAGCTAAGCATGGTTGTATTCCTTACACTTCTACCTCCTGAAGCTCATAAAATTTCCACTTGATTAGAAAAACTGTGTAGCATGAAAAGTACAATAAAACCACTTTCCATGTATTTACAGCTTGGCAGTAACTAACTAATGTGGTTTCACCTCCTTTTCCTCATTTCACTGTGATCATTCAATTCCCATCCAAAAAACTATGTGTATGTCTGGGCATGCACATGAATATCTGGTTTTTACTCTGAAATAGGTCACAATGACATAGAAATACATGCTGAATAGTTTGTTAACACTTTTTATGGCCAGTAAGGAAGAGTAATATATTTTCTAACAAGTACTTGATTTTCAGGTGATGTTGTGAGTAAGCTGGAGCCCTAACTCTTGTTCGTAGCTATTCTGAAAAGTTGTACCTCTGTAGAACTCTCCAGTTGTCAGTGGGTATTACATAGCCCATGTCAATTCAGCTCAACAATGAGATTGAGACATTCACATCTGCACTGGTGTTTTTTTAGGGACAAAAGCTCTACTGGTTCATGCTGTGTAGCATTGTGCTACAGATTGAAGCACAGAGAGTGAGCTCGAAAAAGCTTTCTTACTCTTATTCATGACCTCCTTAATTTTATTGCTGTTCCACTGTGGCATTCCTGGTAAGTTATGGTATTTTCCAGAAGCTTGAGGAATCTGTGATGAGAGGGATTATCTCTGGCCTTGTTGTTTGTAATTTTTTATTTTAGCAGTAATTTGGCTAAGGGATATAAGGAAGAAAAATGCAATAATGAATGTATTGTATGTGAAGAAATTTGATTATGATATATAAAGAAAACCACTTAAGAAATGGACACATAGTTGACCTTCAAAGTTGACAAATGTATCACTCATTCTTTGTTTGAACATATTTCTGGTGCAGAGAGACACTGCCTCACCTTCAAAGTTTGAAGGTGATGAACAGGACACAGAGTTGTTTCTACACGTTAGAAAGAATGTCTTTCAGGAACGTCCTCATACTTAGATCTCATTAATCTTGTTAATGCAAATAGGCCATTTATAAGTTTTGTGCTAATATTTATAAAGCTTTAACGAATGAGCAAGGGCAATGGTAAGTTTGGAAGATGCTGAAATAACTGGAAGGATTCTATGTACATGCTTCATACATACATGCATTCTTTATCTTTCAACTGCTTTCAGTCTGCTGTCATTATCATTAAAGTCTAAGTTAACTGACAGTAGTTTTGTCTCTGCAGTTCCTGGCCAGGAGACAAAGGGTAAGTTTTGGTGAAGTGCAGTAAGAATGTTTAAATAAATGGCTCGCAAGGCTGAATCTCGCTCTTAAGTGACATATCTGAACTGGTGCTATGTATCCAGTGGAGAGAAGGGGCACCAGGGAATTCTGCTGGAGCTGCACAAATTCATTTATCCTTGCATTTGAATTGACATGCTTCCAAAGCCTTCTTGATAACATCCCCTACTTTCAGCTTGTGTTTATCTTTTAGGAAAAAGGCTGTTGCATAAATTGTTTGCTGGAGACACTGAGGACCTCTGTCTGTGTTTATGCATTATTCCCCTAGATGAACTCACAGTTTCAAAATGTTAAAAAATATTTTTCAATGCTCAGTGTTATTTAGAAATATATAAAAAATTACCTGGGCCTGCCTCCAAAAATGTTGTTGGTTATAGCCCTGGAATATTTAGCTTCAGAGAAAGAACAAAAAATGGTTACAGTACAATTTTAATGTCTTAATAAACTCTTATGCCCTTTTTTTCCCAGATCATTTTGATGCTCTATCAAGTAAACATTTAATTTGAAGGTACTATTATAAGAACATAATTTGTTATGAAATGAAATTGCTAATATTAAATATCTCATCTTCCATAGCTACTATAGCAATACTGTTCTGGTCTTTTGTGAAGCTATTGCCTGAAAAAATGTCAATGTTTACAGTATTGCATAAAACAGAAAATGCACGGGAAGAGTTATAAAATTTGGGGAAAAATTCATCCAAAGTTATCTTGGTTTCACAGGGTGCTGAAACTGTGTATCTGAAAGGGAGTTTGAACATATAACAGTATGTAATGATAGAGACTGAATATATGTAACTGTATTTTAAATCATATGCAAAATTAATATTTATTCTTTGGAAGAATGGCTGTATCTGTTTAATGTCCAGAACTGAAAACAGACGTGTATGGAATGTGTAGATGTGCTGTTGTGTGCCTGTATGGGTTTATACTTGGGCATATCTGTATGTCTCACATCAACTTACATGAGATTTAAGAGATTTAAAAGCCTGTGTTGAAACATGTGAAGGTATTGCAGACATTTGATTCCTTTGTGATTTGGAGTCTCCTAATTTGAAGTCACTTAATTTAAATATTACTCATGTTTTCATAAATGTCTAAAGCACTATCATGATGGCAACCTTTAGGGAATCATTTTTCTTCGTTTATCTTAGATTCTACTAAGACAGTAGAGAGCTTCCTTTACTCAGCCACCTTTGTTTTGTGTGAGTCTTACATGACTACTGTGCATAAAGGGAAGAAGTACAGTAGAGGCAAAATGTAGAAAAAACCAGCAGAGGTTTGTAGAAGAGAAAGATAACTCCATTTCATTTCCAGAAGCAGTTCCAGGACATGGAAAGTGAGATCTTCTCATCAGGCTAACCTTTGGAAGTATGTTTTAGGGAGGTTAAGGAGTTACTGAAAGCTGATAATAATTTGCTATAAAAAGCTTGAATAATCCAGTATGAGAATATTAGAAGAGCAGTTTGGTTTTCAAGTATCGCCACAGACCACTGACTAGTTTTTATTCCATGTTTCATCAGAGTGGTATTTATGAATGAAATTGTATATTCAAAAAAGGATTGATCCTTATAACCCTGGGGTTTTTTTCCCAGATATGAAAATATACCCTATAAAATGCAAATAAAAATGTCCTTTTCCACCATAAAAATCTGGGGATAGAGAATATCTAAAAACTGGTTGAAAATTAAGATACTGGAGTTATCTTACATACCTTTTCCTCCTTCCCATCTCTTATTTACTTTCATTTATTTCAGAGGAAGTGATCACAGAATAATATATTCTTCCATTTAGAGATAGATATTGGTTAATTAATATCCATTGGAAATAAGCATTTAGGAATGCGAGTAATTTAATAGAGATTAATATTCTGTAGTGAGCTCAACAATCCCAATTGGGTTTTGGATGGAGAATTCACAATGAGGAACAAAGTGACAAGTGCTCAAAATCTCTGAGGGGAACAAGTGAATCAGGTCTAGTGATATGTCTGAAATAAAAGTGTTTGAAGATGAGTTCACTTCTGAGTAATTTACTGTTTTATTCATCTATTCCTCTGTATTTACGTGGGATTAAATACAGGTGGCTTTAACCAGAGGAGAACTAGTATAAAAAAACATTTGGCAAAAAAAAAAAAAATTGTTAGTGTTCTAAAAATGTGTTTGTTAGTGTTCTAAAAATGTGTTAATAAGGACAGAGTTATCTGCGGCTTCAAACTATTTTGTATGCTGGTAAATGTGACTGGGCTTTTTGCATATGCATGATCAGCATTACAATATAGCTGTTGATTTATAAGTATAAATCTGTGTTATAGTTTAAAGATGCATGGTTCACAATGATCACTTGCATTCAAGACAGTGTTTACTTGGAACAGATTAGGAATGATGTAAAATATATCCCATATAACATTTTACTTCTATAGAATTATGCCTACTTTTCTAAAAGGGAAGGCAGCTACACTGTTTAAAGCAATTTTTTTGTGAATAGGGATGATATCAAACCTATATTTTCATGTTCATAGTTTGAACTGTGCTACAGCTTTCCCAGTGGGATGAGAGTCTGGCCAGGGAAGTGCCATCACTCACTGCAGTGATCCGCAGCAGCCCGGTGTCAGCCGTGGTGCAGCTCCAGCCTGACGGACTGCGGAGCCCTGCGTGCCCTCTGTGAATGGGGCCACCAGTTTGGGTCTCCCTCCTCTGATCAATCATTCTTCTCCCTGAAATTACTTCAGTTTAATGTCTTTGAAACAGTGGTCTGTCTCTGAATTTGCTGGGCATTTAATGAAAGATTTAAAAATTAGTAAGAGGTGAATGACAATGACAATTACATAAGCCTGGTTTCTTTAGGCAACAAACAGCACTTCCTAGACTACAGATTAAATGTTTTGGTGAGGTAATAATGTCAAATTTCTTTCAGATAGGCTGTCAAGAAATATTTAATTAATGTTCTTGTTTGTTGTTTTTATTTGGTCATTATGACCAAGTGTTGCACACTTGGTCATGTGTTTTAATTGTGCATTTTAAATACATATCTATCAAGTTTACCTCATAGTATATTTTACAAAAATTTCCTGAAACTCTGTGGAGTGGGTTCCAGAAAATGCAAATAATTTTGCATACCATAGTGTTCAATAGAGAAGAGACTGAGGAGATGGTCTGTTTGCTGACAACCCTTTCAAGCTGCTATGTTGCTCTGATGATTTAGTTGCCATTTCTGAAAGGAATGCTTCTTGCAGTGATAAAACAGTACTGGCAATGTTGATTAGGAAACTCTATGATATTCCCAGAAGTGCTGCTTTGCAGAGATACCGTGCCAAATGTTATGGTAATTTAAAGTAAGTGCAACTCTTACTAAGTAATTGGAACTGAAGAGAATGTAAATCATTGAGGAATTTGTCCTGTTATGATATCTCAGCATAGAGCAAGAGCTTGTGTGAAGGTGTATATTTGAGTTATTTTGGAACTGCTTCTTTTGGCTAATTCCTACTATTTATTTTATTTGTGTTAAGAAATGGTATTTTTTTGTATTTTGCATAAAATTTTATATATTCTACATAATAAGCACCAGATTCCTGATCCTAAATGGGGACACCAATATTTTTATTGTTTCATATATAAACATGAAACGAGATTAAAAGTATTCCATTTTCTTTTTATCTGTGTAAGTCTCAGACAGTTTGGACCTTGGATGCCGTGACTGTCAGACCTGGAGGTTCACCAAGGCAGAAACTCCTAAAGGACTCCTTAGCAGCAAAAGAACTTCAGACCATGGAAAAACACCTAGCTGGTATGTATGGGATCAAGGAACCATAAAATGCCTAGAAGTACTCACCCAGCTTGCTCTGCCAATATTTCAGATGAAAGAAAGGATTATGTAACTCACTTGCTGATGAAAACAGATGAAAACTTTAATTTCCCTTTTTTTATTATTGAAGAAAACACAATTAGTGTTTTATTTGTAGATTTAATGAACTTCACTGTAATTACAGTAAGTACAGTACTTAAACATTAATAAAACTGTATTAAATATACTGTGGTCTGAAAGCATAATAATGCACTTATTTTTTTGTTTCCACGTTTCACCCAGACTTACGCAATCAGCAGGTGCCAATGTTTTACTTACTGTTAAATAGCCTTTAAAAGCAGGCTGCAATGGATCTTTAGCTGATGAATAGATTGCTTTACAGGAAAAACTCACCTTGTTCATGAGACTTCTGTTTGAGTGAAGCCTTTTAATTTGTGTGCCTTGGAACACCTGCAGCATTTTTGATGGGGTAACTATTTCTGAAAAATCAAACAAAAAAGTGTGGTTTTTTGGTAAATAGATGTTTCAGAGCTCTGTAAAGATTAACAGCAAATATTCTAAGATTTAGCTTGCAATTTGTTCTTCTTTGTAACCAATGTTTTCTAACTTCAGCTTTCATTATAAGGTATGACATAGACCTATAGTGTGGTAGTCCTATGTTATGTATGCTATTTGTTATATGGTGAAAGCTTCATGGGCTAAATCTATGAAAAGTAATGTTGCACTGGAATATAAAGACAGTATATGTAAAATGAAGGTAGAAATGAAATTTCTCTTATCCTTTTTTCAAGTCATTTACAGAGTGAGGCAGAGAACACTTTTGGTATGATTTTCTAAAAGACTTTGGATATTTATCTTGCCAATTACGCTGGTGTGAAAGACTTGGGGGCTGCATCCTCTTTAGAAAGGGGTTGTTGCAGCTGAGGTCAAGGCAGAAGACAAAGCTATGAGCACAGTGAGGGAGGCTTTTTAGGAAAATATTTTGCTCATAATGGAGCAAGAAGTAAAAATTATGACATATACAAACGAAGCCTTTTTAGGTGAGTTTTGTGTCTGACAATAGAGATGCTGTCATTCAAGGGGTTTTTTTGATAGGTTCATACGGCTTACAGCTATTAGAGCTGCAGCCACTGCCAAACAAGACTGAAAAATCCGTGAGCTCTCTCTCTAAACTGAAACTCCCAGGAATGTTTAGTGGGAATCAGGAGAGCAGCAAACCAATATGTGGTTTCTGTAGCATAGCAGGGACCTGTGTACCCCAGGGGCCTCTGCTACTGAGGTAGCACTTGTTTTCCCTTATGTTGCTGCAGTTGTCACTCAGGAGGGGTCTGGTGAAGATCGCCCTACTTTGATTTATGTCCTGACTGGTCTCACTTCTGTGGTCATACAAGCTGTTCTTGTATGCATTATGCTATGAAAAATGCAGTCTCTTGGCAAAGATGCCAATAATAACTACAATATTCAATAGAATATGGAATTTAAAATACTTAATTGATTATAAACTAACTAGCTATATTCACTTAATCTCTGAGATTCCTTCTGCAGCTGTGTGACCCACAAGTTTTTTTCTCTCACATCAGTACTGTTCCTGTCATTTGACTTTGTACCTGTTGTTTCAGTAAAGCTGTAACATGAGGTTCAGTCATTCTATCATTCAGTAATTTTTGTCTGGCTGAGAACTTCACATGAAAACAGCCCAATTATTAGACATTAGACTATTATATTCCTAATAAGTCATGTCTTATTATAACTCCATTGGTGCTTGAGGCAATTATTCCCCTCAAAGACAAGAATAACAGAATTTCCATGAATAATCAGTTCAGAGTACCTCAGATAATAATGCTGTGGTTTTGCTTAGCCTCATTTGTCTTATACATTTGCAAAAGTTCAAGTGTCTGTGGTATCAGCAAGTCTCTCGTTTCAGTTCTCTCAGCAAGCGCAGGGGAACCTATTAATTCTACGAAATGGCTGCCTATCTAGGCAGTAATTTAGATGCCTGAGTTATGACTTGGATTACCTGTGTAATGATGAAATATGGTTCCCTGTCTCAGATACACCTTCTTAAGTGGCCTCGCCTTCCCTTATGGACTATGTGCTGGATAAAACTCACCCCTAACATACGGCATAATTTGGTGCCTGTGCCTAAATTAGGGACTAGCACCAACTGCCAGCAACTACCTCAGTACCTTGATATTTGAAAGCAGCAGTTTTACAAAATCAGATACTGGAGCAATCAGTTTTCTTTTCCTTCTGTACATATGGCTCATATATTTTTTTGTCTAAAATCCAGGCTCTTATGTTACTGAGGCTGCTTTATATCGCATGCAAATGGAGAATGTTTTTTTGGTAGTTGATTCCAGTATCTTGCCAATTTTATGGTCTTTGTATACTTCTGGAAAATATTTTATCACAAGAAGAACTGTTAAAAAATAAACAGTTTGTAAGTGCATATGAATCATATCCTTATACTGCTATTTTTTTATATGAAAGCAAAATGCCTTTGTGTTGCTCTGTTGCTTTTTATTTTCCTTTAAATGACATTAACAAAGATTTTTAAAAATCCTGTCATAATTTGATTGTGTTATTTAATATGGATCAGATAATACTGCAAAGCTGGGGATGCATGATTTCTTTTTCTTTCTGGTTGAAAAGCTTATATTAAAGCAAAATCAAACAGAGGATGTGTAAATAAAACTGAATAATTATGCTATGGAAACATGTTAATTATATGTAGAGAAATGATTATAATAATTGGTTTATCTGCAGGCTTGATTGCTATATGAAATTAAGGAAACATGAGCCAGCATATAATGTTTATTTAACTCTTATTAAATCATGCAATATTCATGCTATTTCTACAGGCAAGTTGGAGGTCTGTAATTTTGCAGAGATAGACTAAGCTGGATCTTTACAAGACCATATTCTTCATTTGGTTTAAATCAAGTAGCCCGCAGTATTGTTTATTGGCCCCTGAATTTTTGCTACGCATCTCAGAAGTTCTGCACCAAAAAAGGAGTGGGCAGCAGGTTAAGGAAGCTGATTCTCCCCCTCTAAGATCAGTTCAGTTGGTCAGAACCTGGTGCTAATAATGCCAAGGTTGTGGATTCGGTCCCACTGTGGGCCAAACTGAAGAGTTTGACTCTATGATCCTTGAGGCTCCCTTCTAATTCAGACTATTCTGTGATTCTGTGATTCACTACTCCACATTCATGGGACCCCACCTGGTGCTGGATTCAGCTCTGGGACCCCCAACATAAGAAGGATGTGGACCTGTTTGAGCGGGTCCAGAGGAGGCCACGAAGATGCTCAGAGGGCTGGAGCACCTCTCCTATGAAGACAGCCTGAGAGATATGGGGTTGTTTGGTCTGGAGAAGGGAAGGCTACAGGGAGAGCTAATTGCGGCCTTCCAGTACCTAAAGGGACCTTCAAGAGAGCTGGAGAGGCACTTTTTACATGGGTATGTCGTGATAGGACAAGGAATAATGGCTTTAAACTAGAAGAGGAGAGATTTAGATTAGATGTTGTGAAGAAATTCTTAACTGTGTTGGTGGCAAGGCACTGGAACAGGTTGCCCAGAGAAGTTGTGGATCCACTGTCCCTGACAGTGTTCAAGGCCAGGTGGGACGGGGCTCTGAGCAACATGACTTAGTGGAAGGCATCCCTGCCCATAACCAGGGGGTTTGGAAGCAGGTGACCTTTAAGGTTTCTTCCAGCCCAAATCATTCTCTGATTCTATGATGTTCCCAAGTGAAAGCATAGTGGAAGAGTAGTTCCAAAGATGTAATAATTTCAAAATGGAAATAATTAATTTTAAGAGGTCAGCAAGGAATCAATTAGAAATATTCTTAACTGTGTGCTAGAAATATTGACTATGTTTTGAAATTTGTTAACAGCAAAATATTTAATTTTTAAGAAGTTGAGAGACACTTCTTAGATGCTTTCACAACTATTTCGGTTTTACTAGCTTTTCTAGTAATAGCATTTGAATTGTGTGCAATATGTTGTATTAGACTAGTAACATGAAATTGACATGGTTTATTTTCCTGTTTTCAAGATGTTATAAAATATGTTGATGTTAAGGCAGCACATTTTTGATTGTTTAACATACGACATTCCTTTTATACCTAATGGTAAACAAAAGTGAAAGAAAATCTCATTTTCCAATATGCAGTTCAGAATCTGTTTCTTTTAGGACTTTTGGAACCTGAAATAATTGTTATCAAAATAAAAAAATTAAATGCTTATTTTAGACAAGTTGAATTCATAGGTGTCAACTAAATCAGTAGAGCCTTGCTGATGTACAGCTTCTGGGACTGTGACTTGTGCATTTTAGTGGGAAATGGTATTCCTTTTTTAAAGATAATCATCTGTCTCTATAAAAATCAAGTACAGTAGAGTACATGCCAGTGAAAATGAAAATTCGTAGCAGTAACGTAAGATAAAATAAACTTGATTAAACTGTTTATTAAGCTCTACATTTGTACTTGCAATGACTTTCAATACATTATCAATGCTAACCTAAATTCCAGCTACCCTTGCCTGACTTTGATGGATATATTCTGATTTAATTCATTAAAAGCATTAATATGATTTAAATTATGTCAGGAGACACTTTTCATTCACTGTCCTCAATCTGTTGTGGTTTTAAAACAGATCTTATTTCCTGTGGCTGTGTGAGAGGTAGGGATTGGGCCACCAAGTGGCCGTTGCCATTTCTCCTTGGACTCTGGATGCTGGTGACCCCATCACCTGCTGTGGCACTGATGGCAGGCCAGAGCACAAAATTCAGGTTCAAACGGGATCACAAATCCAGATGTGCTAGAGTTCAGTGGTTATTTCCCTCAGAGTTTTTGTTGGGCAGTAGACAGCAAGGCCAGAAGCAATATTTTTGCCTTGAGCCAGTTTTGGATTGCTCTTTGGTGCTGCTGAGTATAGCAAGTTTACATCACTGCTCCATCTTGGTTTGATACTAAGCTTGATTTTGCAGTAACTGTGCAAAAGCCATAATTATGTCCAGAGACATAATTTTGATGAAACAAGAGGGATTTTTATAGGGTGTGTTGACATTCAATAAAGTGGTAATATTTCATTTCTGTGGGATAGTTGTGTTTGCAGTGAATCAAATGTAAATAAACTTTAGGGAAATTCTTGCCAAACATTTGCACTGTTAATTCTGATGCCTTTTATTTTAAGCATAAACAGATTTTCTCTGCACAGCTTCAGGTTTTCACTTACATTGGAGAAAATCATTATGAGTTTTAAACCAGAGAGAAACAGACAGTGAGTTTCTTTCTTTTTTGTTTCGTTCGTGTGTGTGTGCATAGACATTGAGAAGGACCTCGCACTGTGGGAAGAAGCAAGGCTCTCAAGAAGCCCTGGTGTCCAGCATCCCAGTGTAGTTACCTCTGACCATCCAGGCAATCTTCAAGCTGCACAGGGCCAAACCCCCAGGCCTCAGGTGCCAACTCCGACAGGGAAGAACATTCAGCTCCAAGGAAGCAAATCGCCACCGCTGCCCGCTAACAGCAGAACACAGGTCTCCAGTGTCACAAACAGCAGACCTTCAACGCCCGCTGCACAAGCCAACAGGCCATCAACTCCAGGGAGCAGACCTATGACCCCAAATAGCTTGTTGTCACGGCCTCTTACCCCTAGCAACCAAGGAAATAGGGAAGGGATTATTAGTATTCAAAGAAGCAGATCTTTGTCATCTAAGAGCCAAATGGGGAGGACCCTCAGTGCTGCTTCAGGGCTTTCTGTGCAAGTGAGTGGAGATGTTGTTGGAACTGTCACTACTCAGAGAAACAGTTTATCAGAAGTAAGATTTTCAATTTAATGTTTTTGCTGTGTTTAATAACGTGAAAACTTGATTGCATTTTATGTTCAAGTAACATCGGTATACCTAATGTAACTTACTGTGCTGAACAGAACTTGAAATATAATGATGAGAAAATTAGCAAGGAAATACTGCTCAGCTTTGAGAGGTACTCATTAGAGAATGTCAGTATTATTACAGAAATACTGAAACACTCGTGCCCCCCCAAATTTACCATGAGCTTGGTAGGGCTTTGCCTGTGTGATGCATAGCAGTCTTATTAGCCTTACAGTTTCTCATAGGTGCATACCTCTGGAATAGTAAACACAACTTTATCTAATCTTTATGTTCCAGGGTATTTTTTTCCTGCCACACTGGCAGTGCACGATATTTTATTGGTCTACTTTTTATTTCATTTTTTGGGCACATTGGAATGATTAGTTAGGCATCATTGAAAGGACAGATTTTTCCAAAGCGCCAAACTGAATTGCAAGAGAAAATGTCCAGCATTGTTGTATCACTGTCTGATACTATGTGCATGTTAACTGGGCTGATTTACAGCATAAGAACTTTGTGTCCCATATTAATGGGTTTTACAGGACTAGTCTTTGTTTAAAGCAAAACAGAACAGACAGTTAAAGTACCTTGTAAATTCTGAGTAGGATTCTCCTCTGCTAACCTTAGCTGCCTTAAAGATAACTTCAGTGTGTAGGCAGTGGAAATAAAAGCACCTGTGAAAGAAAAGCCCTGCTGTCTATCTCTATACATGCCTTACAAAGGTGAGTCTTTTCTCAGGATATGCCAGTCCTTCTATACTGACTTGAGAAGGAACTATATGTCTAGACTGCTAATTTTTCAATGGTGGAATATGTTTGTTCCCACCATTGTTACCAATCTCTTTGTAATCCATTTGTCAAAGCCTGGAGACCTTTTTTCCAAGACTGAAAGTAGTATCATACCTTTAGATTGTTTCTGAGAAGTATCATCTGTTCCAATAATCTGTTGGGTGTGGCACTTGACACAATGTATTATCAGTCTAATTACTTCTAAAGAAAATTTAAAATGTTGTTTGTGATAGTGTTGCTTAGGGTTGCTTGTAGGAAAATTGGAGATTTAATACTTAGTATAACCCTGCAATTAATTATATGACGTCCATTATTTGTTGTGAAGGAAAGGAAATGAGGCACAGATTACTCTAAAACTAAAGAATCTGGGGAGGAAATCTTAGTCAAATTTAGTGGTGAAATAAATTCTCATTATTTTGGTGTTTGAATGGCAGTGCATTAATCCCATCACTTGAGCTGCTTCTTCACTAAGAATTGAATATTCAGATTAAAGACGTGAGGACTGAAGGTGACTACAGTTCTCCTATAAGTGTCTTCACTGCCAGCTGTTATATTTTCAAAGCACAAGTTTTCCATGGAAAAAAAATAAGTAATTTTAACATTTTTTTTTACAAAAAAAAAATCACTTTGTGTCCTCTTTTGAAGTATGGGATGTGTTTGTGTGTTAGAATTTTCTCACGTATCAGAAAATGAGAATTGAAATTAGTATTTAACCAAAAGATGTTCAGTAGAAATGAAGGGTTTAATTATCTCCCACTAAACTCTTCACCCTTCTTTTTCTTCGTTTTCAGGCAGTCTTGTTCTTAACTGATGCATAGTCATGTGATGCCAAGTAAAATTATTGTATATACTCCTGAAAGTACGTGTATGTAATGAGCACTGCATCTCCACCGAGGGATATCCAGTCTGCCCATCACTTTTGATCTTTCCTGTAAAAAGGCAGGCAATTAAAAATGCTTTCTTCCACAGCCTTTCTGTAGTTATAGTAATGATAACCAAGAGTCCCTTTTAATTTGCTGTGTCATGTTACCTCTGTTTGCTGACAGCTCTCACAGTAAGTGTCCTGTTACACTTTTAATGTATGTATATATTTGTCTCAAGAATTTTAGCAAGTTAGCAATATTATTATTCTATTTTCCAGTTAGAATGGCATGTCCAGATTCAGCCAGCAATCCACTGTAAAGCTGATGTTAAGTGTCAGCATTTCTATGCAGGATCTTATCCTCTGTTAAAATCCCTTCTAGAAGTGGCAAATTCTTTTCTTTCTCTTTGCTCACTGGGTGCAATAGTACCTTGGCTGCTAGTGACCCAGCTCAGACCCTATTTATCCTTTCTGACATGCACAAGTGACCTTTGACATAATGGAAACTCAGCTTGGGACTAGCTGTGCTTCCGGAGGGAAAGCTGCTGATATGACACATTCATACGGAAAACCTGCCTCTGCCAGGCTGTGAAGGCCCATGGATATCAGAAAGTAGCTGATGGAGGTCTGGCCAATCTGCTGCTCCCAGCCTCATTTTTGGAGTGATATACAAGAAGATTTGGGAGCCCTTTTAAGCTATCTTTGCCCACTAAAGTTCCTGGTCACTTAGAGAAGTGGATTTACAGACAGAACATACCCAGGAAATATGTCTGTTCTGTGACAACTTTTGCCATGTTAGGCGTTTCCTCCTATTTGTGGCCATATGATTTTATTTTCTTGTGTCACAGCTTCTCTCTGACCATGGAGACATATTTTAAAAAGGCAGAGGTGGTTTGGGGTAGGAGAACAACAAGAGTTCTGTCTTTGTACTTTTACAGATCACAAACATATAAAACTCAAGGCTCATAATGTAATTTATTTTGCAACTTTCATTGTAGGTTTTGTATCCTATTCCTGTATAAAACCAGTAAAATAAAATAAGGGAAATTGCCTTTATTCTTATTAGCCTTATGGTCTCAACTGGGAATTTCTACTAGATGTAAATATGCTGTGGTTATATTGCCAATCCTGTAGAAGGCACTATGATAAGATTTTGCAAATAATTCTGCTTCCTTACTCTTAGGTGATGTTAATGGAATTAATCAGTACAGCGTTGATATATATTTGATGAAAATAATTCAGCTGAAAAGAATGTGACTACTGGGTACCAGGAGCATGTTTTACCATAAGGAGCTTTATTTATTTATTTGTTTACTTGTTTATTTGTTGGGAATTTTGACATATCTCTCAAGGCCTTATGTATGCTTCCTAGATTGTAATGTTTTTCAGAGTAACATAACAAGTCTAAATAGAAAAATATTACTAATAAATACCATTCAAAGTTCTTAAGCTTCAGTAAAGTTCATGCTTCAGCATGGGTGGTTTAATGTTGTTATAGCACAAATCTTAAATAATTTGGCAAGTACTTAACATATCAGCTGTTAAGAATGTTTTGGGGCTTTTTAATGCTCAAGACTTATAATGATCTGAGATTTTGTGGACAAGTTTCTGCCTTCTGGCACACATAATATTACTAAGTTCTAACAGGTGTGTTTTATTATCAGCTCTGTTCAAGGCTGAATTGAATTATAGCAAAGAAATGCTACCTAGAGAAATAGTTTTATTATCTCTATAAAGCTAATAAATCTGGGTTTCAAATCCTTTGGCAGAGATACTTTTATGCATGTACCTAATCCTTTGGTGTTTTGTATAAATTGGCAAAGGAATGTTGAACCCTGCTTATCTCTTTAGGATGGATTCCATTAAAGTGACACAATTCTGTGATACTTGTCAATAGCTGTAGAGATGAAAATACTACTGACTCCCTTGTTTCCCATATCATTTTCTGAACATATGAGATTTTACAATCGTTTTATTTACTGAGATAGTTTAAAGTGATATTCAGCAATCCTTATTTGTCTGTCATTGTTAAGAGCAGGAAACTTCATCTTGTTTGAATATAGCCTTGATTAACAAGCCTTTTATTCCTATTTACTGGAGTACAGAGCGTAACTTGTGATGAGGACTCTCTTCTTGGTCAGATACTTTCATTCTGCCTGGCTCAGGTCCTTGCTCTGTGTTTTTGGAAGATTAAAAAGTGTGTGGATCAGTGTGAGAGTCACTCATCCCTACTGCAAGAATCCTGTTCTGTGAACCAAAACATGTCAGTGGTGTCATCAGCAACCTTCTCAAACACATTGGGAATGGCAATTCATGAGTGAGGCCTGGAGCTCCTGCCTGAGTTTACTGCTGGGCCATGGCAGCAGTCTTTGAGGAGATTTTTAACACATTCCTAACAGAATTAATAATTTACTCCCAGCGAGTTAGATCTTGATTGAGCAGCCCTCAGCCTCCCAAAACTGATTTAAACAAGCCTGAATTCTGTATTTAAATCAGATAGCCTAAGAATAAAATTTATGTTGTAGTACAATTTAACTTTAAATATGTAGATTCTGTTTTCAGCTGATGTAAGACAAGACAGGGTTATTACCCACCTTTTTTTTTCAAGAACTTGTGAAAATCTGGCCAGTAATTCTATGATATCTGGCCAATGTTAAAGTTTTTTTTCAGAGACTAGACTTGCATGTTTGAACTGCTTTTGAAAATAAAACTGTGCATTCCAGTCTCATCTCTCCCCTTGAATATTGCAAAGCAATGTGTCCAAGTATTTTATATGTCTGTGTGTGTACATGTTCATACATATGTGTGTGTCTGCATGGAATAATATTTTTATACACATACATATATATTATATAAAAAAGTAGGCAATTTAAAAACATTTTCAAAAGCATATATTCAGCTGCATATGGATTTTTAACCATGTAAAACATTTATATTTTGATATTTTATGTTATCTTGGAGACAAAAGTTTCCCTAACATTTTTCCTTCCTAAGCCTTCTCCTTCTGCAATAAAACCATAGATTCTAAATCAGGTTTCAGATTTTTGTTCTTATTAGACTAGAGTGAAAATTTTGACAAATCAAAGCCTCACTTAAGCAAAATGCATTTGAAATGTCTATGCAGTCCAAAAACTGCAGGGTCGGATGTAATATCTGCAATTTTGTTCTGTCACTGCATTTCCAAGATGAGTATATATGTGTCTGTCATATCTGTGTCTATAGCAGATAGCTAAATAGACCCCTTCCTTTTGGTGGTTTTGGGTTCCATTTTTGTTTGTTTGTTTTACTGAATAGATAAATAAATTCTAAGGAGCCTGCATATCCTCTACGTTCTGATTTTATTTCACAGCAAAGTTTTTTATTCTTAAAGTCTTTCTCCTGTCTAGTTAATTGAGGCTAGTGTTTGCTGCAGTCTTCATTTATACAGAACAATTGTCTGTCATTTTATCTAAAATAGATCTGTTTGTGGCAGGATGAATTCTTACAACAGCTTCAACTTGCTCATCAACCTTGGATATTGCCGAGTGACACAGAAAGTGAAGGAGTGGAAGCTGATGAAGACAAATGTAAGTATAGATGTAAGGACCAGATGATACGTCAAAACCCCTCGACTTAACTTCTATTTTCCATATTTTCAAATACTGTGGAGATGTCAAGCCTGCTCACAGGGGCTTTTCTCACAAGTACCAATTACTTATTTGTCTGAGGGCTGAACCTCATAGGATTGATTTGCAGAAGCTTTCCTGCAGTCACTGAACAATGACAAAGTGATCACAGACCACACTTTCCTTAAGCTCAGTGAAACAATTTGTCCTGATGTGTTAAAGTAGCTATTCCAGAGAAGTAACCTGAGCTTGAAATAGATACTCTGTTTAATAAATCTGTATTCACCAGCAAAAAAACCCCAAAAACCTAAAAAACTCCAGGTCTGAAAATAGAGCCTCTCTTCTTAGGCCTGTCACTCCATTGTCTCTGTTTTGCTTGCATTCTTTTTAATTCATCTGTATTAATAAAAAAGTTCTTAATCATACAAGTAGTCTGTAATATCCTACACTCTTTGTGGTTTTTGTAATCATGGAAGTGAAGGTCAGCAGGATCAGAGCCTAAATGACAGAACAAGTAACTACAAGTAGCAGGCTATAAATTGCAATTTTTTCAAATTGTAACAAGTTCCCCCTGCCTACAAGGTGCCCGTAAATGATTTTACTGTTTCACATTTTCTTTAATTCATGGTAGTTTTGTGAGCTGCAAGGGGGAATATGCAAACTGTTTCCTAACAGATTTTAGGTGATATACTTGAAAAGAGCAGATGATTTAATCAGCATGTTTAGAAAACTCAATATTGGTTTAAACATGAAGAGTTAACATATGAAAAAGACGTTTTCTTTACAGAAGGGAACAGTTCTGTAAGGGATTAAGGATTCATAACAAACATTCCAGATAAACAGAATGTATTTTTAAATTATGCCACTTTAAAAAATTGTTTTCTACTCTTACATCAGTTTCACAAATTCATACATAGCCCAGTGTTTGACTGAAACTTAAATTTATGCAGTGAGGTTCTGAAGAGCATGTGCCAGGTCTTTTTGAACACTAGTAAAATGTTAAAATGAGATTGTGTGCATCCAGCTGATTTTAGTCCAAATCCAATTTGACTTTCACCAGAGCCTTTCAGTTATCTTTGGGCTGAAGCTCCCCTTAGGTGGCTCAAGAGAGACCCTGACACCTGCCTTTTATGTGCATGCAGTTTTTCCTCTGTATTTTCTGTAATGAATTTACAGTCCCACAAACATTGGTAGGACTGGCTGTGCACACACAGGCTGATGCTCCAGGACATATCAGGTACAGCACGGTTTCTTATAGCTGCTGTACTTGAATTGTGTGGGTGTGAGCACTTGTGAGCACCCAAAATCCTGTACTATAATATTCCAAGAATCCTGGTAGGTCATTGTCACTGCCCAAAAAAGAAAGTGGTAAGTTAAAAAAGTATGTTGTTAAGGTCAGTGTCCACATCCCTCTTGAACAGTGACAGACTTGAGGTAGTGACCATCTCCCTCAGAAGCCCGTTCCAGTCTTTCACCCTCTCAGTAAAGGAATGCTTCCTAATGTCTAGTCTGAATCTCCCCGGCACAGCTTTGAGCCATTGCCATGTGCCAGGGAGAAGAGATCAGTGCCTCTCTCTCCACATGCCCTCCTCTGGAAGCTGTGAACAGCAAGGTTCCTCCTCAGCTTCATTTTCTGCAAACTAGACAAGCCCAAAGTCCTTAACTGCCCCTCATAGGTCATTCCTTCTAGCCCTCTCACCAGCTTTGTTGCCCTTATCTGGACACATTCAAGGACCTTCACATCCTTCTTAAATTGTGATGCCCAGAAGTGCACACAGTGCTCCAGGTGAGGCTGCACCAGTGCTGAACACAGTGGGATAATCACCTTCTTGAGCAGCTGCTGATGCTGCATTTGATGTACCCCAGCATGGGGTTTGCCCTGTTGGCTTCCAGGACACGCTGCTGACTCCTGCTGTGCCTGCTGCCAGCCAGCAGCCCCAGATCCCTTTCTGCAGAGAGGCTCTCCAGCCACTCCTCTCCCAGTTTATACTTGTGCCTGATATTAGTTCATCCCAACTGCAGAATCTGGTATTTTGACTTGTTAAACTTCGTGCCATTAATCACTGTTCAACGCTCCAGTTTGTGTAGATCCCTCTGCAAGGCCCCTTGTCCCTCCAAAGAGTCAGCAGCACCTCCCAGTCTGGGATCATCAGGAAAAGTGCTAATGGTGGATTCACCTCCCACCTGCAGGTTGTTGGTAAATGTATTGAACAGAGCTGGCCCTAGAACTGACCCCTGGGGAGCACCACTAGTGACCGGTTGCCAGCCACATGTAGCCCCATTCACTGCAACCCTTTGAGCTCTGCCCTTCAGCCAGTTCTTCACCCAGCACAGCCTGCAGCCACTCATCCCACAGCTGGACAAGTTGTCCTGAAGGATGCCATTAGGGACAGTATCAAAAGCCTTACTAAAATCCAGAAAAAACACATCCATTACCTTTTCTTCATCCACTAGATGGGTGACCTTACCATAGAAGGCTATCAGAGTCGTTAAACAGGACTTTCCCTTTGTGAGCCCATGTTGATTGCAGTGTAGTTAGCTGGTGCACCCTCTGTAATAGATCACTATTTCTACTCATTTAACTAAAGCGATGGAACAAAAATGTTTTATTAAAGTAATATTTCCTGTAGCTGAAATCTAATAGTGAAACATTTTATTAAAAATAGCTAATGGTGAGAACATCCCTGTCTCAGTTTTTGTGCTAGTGACATTGTCAAGAAAGTGCAGAACTGCCGCTGCTGACAAAGAGAAGCTGCCAATTCCTGGTTGTAAAGTGGAGTCAGCAAGGGGCTTTGGCACACTTGCTGATGCCAGTGCTTGTAGGTAGAGCAGCTGGCAAGATTACACATCATTTTTCACCCCAAAGTAATAAATCTGTATGGATATTTTGTGTGTGATTTAGTGTTGAGAAGGCCCAGAAGTTCATAATTTGTGAGTTTGAGCAGAAGAGCTGCAAAATCAATCTTTACAATAGCAACACCTGTTCTTTAACTCAGCTTTTAATAAATTACATGTGGATAATATTTACCACATTCTTTGACTACTTTGAGATAATAGCAGCCAGGTGTAAAGCTAGTTTTTGGTAGTGGGAAAACAATGCGAAAAGAGGAACTGTATGAGTCACCTTGAATTCTTTACAATTAGTACCTTCTGGTTAGAGTTTTACAAGAAAAGGAATGAAAAAGAAAGGGGGGGACAGTTTCAAATGAATTCAGATGTAAGAGTTTAGAGAGGCTATTTTCAGTGCAAGTGATAACTGAACAGAACTGGGTCACTTTGGAATCTCAACATCTCTTGACAAACATCATTTGCAAAACAGATACAACAACGCATATCTTGTCTTATGGAAATGAGATCTTGGTTCTCAGTTCTTGTAAATCAGACTTTACATTTTAAATTCTCCAGGCTCTCTGACAGCATTTTAACAATTTATCCTTAGCAGCAAGTTTCAATGATAACTGGAAGTCAATAATTTTTAAACCTTCATACTAATTATAACAACATTTTAAATCAAATAGCTATTCATATAAAAGAGTATAAATTATTCTAGCTTAAATAATTTGTTATGTTAAAGAAGGAAAGAAAAATATTTTTAAGAAGCTCTGTTGATTTTTTAGCATACACTTTCCTTTTCTTCTTTGTGCACTTAATCAAATTTGTGGCCATAGATCAGAGAAAGAGATAGTGTGTAATTATTTGCTCTTGTAATGTACATTTTGTTGTTAAAAATAGGAATTAACACAGGCATTTTAAGAGCTATTATAATTTAGTAACTAAATCTCTTCTGCTTGCTAAGTGTGTTCTCCTTTGAAACTCTCTACACAATGAGAGATTAAAATTGTTGAGGCAGTATGATACAAAATCAAGGACCTGTGGTGTTCTTTTAGAGTCACTAAAAATGTCTCTAGACAGAGCCTCATGAGTGTTCTTCCTCAGCTGTCATTCTGGAGACAGTTCCCCATTATTTTCTACAGTAGACTGCTTCTGTGCTGATTCTCTGCAAAGAGTTTTCAGAGAATGCATAGAGATCATTCTTGGAAAAAGGAGGGATGTGGGGAAAATATTTGCCACTTGCATAATCCTTCACTTTGATGAAAGTTCTTTGAACTTGCAAGAATAGATTTTCTTCTTTATGGGATACTGACACAGAAACAGAAGAACTGCACCTACTACCACCAGAACATTTTTATCCAGGTTTTGTGAGAAGAAATTCATCCTTTCAGGGGACTCACAAGAGTCTGCATGAATTTTCCCTTGAGAACAAGTCCTACAAATACTGCAGGCTGGAAATTTCTTAAGTATCTCTAGCTTCCAAGAACCTTGAAAAGACAAAGACAGGCTTTCAGTGTAATTTAATCTACCATCTGTAGTCTTGGCAAGGATTTGCTGCCCAAAAGCCTAAGTCTGCTTTCTTGGGTGCCAAACTCAAGAAGTAACCCACACAGCAGATTTCCCCAGGTCACACAGCCTTGGACATAAAGGATCCCTACCTCCTGTCAGTCCACCTAGCAGATGTACATGATAGGTGAATAAAGTAGGCTCTTGAAAAGCTTGCTACTTGGTTTATCCAAATTAAATATGCCTGCAGAACATTAAGGGCTGGAAGGCACCTTAAGGATCATCTGTGTAAAAACATTCCTTTGTGCTAATCTGCTTAAGGCGTGCCAGTCCCTGTAGTGAATGGCACATGAAGTTGTGTGTCTACTGTCACTTCATTTCAGCTTGCCAAAAGGAGCACTAGATGCTCATTTCTAGCTCAGTTGATCTGGGGCAAGTCTTGAACTCTCACCCCCTGACCTGTGGCAAGAAATTTAAATGTTTTGCCACTCTTCATCTGCAAACTCTTTGCTAAGGTTGACAGTGTAAGGTCTACTGCTGATAAATCAAATGATGGTCGGGAAGAAGCTGGATTTCTACTCCATTCATTCTTGCACTGGTCTTGAAACTCTGCAGTTAAAGACACTCTGCTGATGACTTCAAGAGGTGCTGAAGAAAACCTCCATTTTCCCATTTGCACACGTCTGCCTAGGAAAAAACCCAAAAGAATGAAAGATGGAGGTTTTTTTGTAGACTTGAGAAATTCAGACTGTGTTCTAGTAAAATTCCAAACCATACAGTATTTGTCTATGGGTAAATTTCCTACACTGAGCAAATTCACATGCCAAAACAGTAAATTTTTCCCAGTTATGAAAATAAGTGTTCCTAAGATTTGGAAAATTGCTTGGTCAGAGTTAACAATAAGGAGAAGTCTACTACAGGAATATGTTTTTGCTGTGAAAGTTTGCTTTTGCTAGAGCCAGGTGCTACTCAGTATGAGTAAGAATGACAGAATTGGAGTTAGAGCAGCAACTGTTGATTGCAAACTTCATGACATTTACACAAACACATTCCATTACTGTCATTAAAATTCAGCTGTTTGTATTTGTGTTCTGCTCTGATGGAATATAGCTGTGTTGGAAACATCTTTCAGTGGGTATGAGTTTAGGGCAAGGCCAGATGTGGTTTCTCTAGAGAGTAAGGTTCTTATGAGGCATCACTCAAACGTTAGTCAATTATAAGTCTGGTTAGTAAGAACATGATTTTTGTAGTTGGCAGTTTTTTCTCAGTGGATAATAAATTCACTATAAATATATACTTTTTTTTTTTTTCTCACTAGTGAATCTGTCCCAAAAGTGAAATTTTGGGAGACTTTTATCCCAATTCATGAATCTTCTGGAGAAACTTATTGGTGTCTTTCTTTTATTTAATATTTCAAGGGTGATAATGCAAACTGCAGTAAAAAAGTCGTAAATCCCCATTCCATGTAACCTCTGCAAAGGGCGTCATAAAGCTTTTGTCTGCTTGAGGTGTGAGTTATTTTGTAAATATCTCCAATATGCACCTATGTATATTAAAGAAAATAGGTTGTCTGTCATCCTGCCTGCCATTGGCTTGGCTATGTATGTAGCTTGAGACAGTTCTTGTCTGCTTCAGAAATTGGATACCAGAAAGGATTGTGCCCCTGTAAACAGAATTTCTCCAGGCCTATTGGATGGTCTTGGCTGGATGTCTTGTGACACTCATAGCTGAAGCTGCACCATTTCATGTAACTGCTTTTTGAGTCTGAAAGTAGATGAAAACAATTTTCTAGCGTGGAAACCTGCCCACTTGGATTTAATTATTTATAGAGGGTGAAACAAAAGTAGAGATTGACATTATTTCTGCCAGAAGTGAGATGACTGTTGGGCAGTGAGTGGTGAGTTCAAATACAGTTTGGGGAAGTTGGAGTTAGACTCCAGTTTCCTATTTTTTGAGTGGATGTGCCTAAATCCAAAGCTGCTCTTATCTTTTTATATTATTAAGGCTTTAATTCACGTTACTTTATTTATACTGATGGATATTTGGTTTCATTTTGGAAAAGTTCACATTGGACTAAATATTTAGTAGGAGAAGGGAATTTTCCATTGCAGTGAGTAAAACCAAAAAATTCTTAAAATCTGTTTTAATGCAGAAAGCTGTTTTCAGTACAGCTTCCAAACCTACAGATATCTTTTTCTACAGCTTGCCTTATTATGCTAAACTTGGATTCCCAAAGACATTTAATGGGATAAAAAATGACAGTGTAATTTAAAAAATGGCATAGAGAATTATCAGGACACACATTAGGTAAATTAAAAGCTGGCTCAATGAGGAATCAAAAACTACAGTTTCTAATGGGAAGATGTAGATGAATGGGGCTCATTAGGGTCTGATAGGTTTGGATAATGGGTGGGAAGGACAAGTTGAAGTTATTAAATTATATGAATCCCCTGGTATAATGGCCACATTCCAGTAAAATGCACTTTATTATAACCAGATGAAGTATATTTGAAGCAAATGAAATATATCTGGCACCAGAGAAGCATATCTGTCTCTGCTGCAGAATAATGAGGCTTTGTCCTGGAAATCAGTGACCTAATGGATTTAGGATGGTCATAGAAGATCATCTCAGTGTGAGCTCTCTGCATAAGGCTGTCATAAAGAAGGGTAGACCATTTCTTGAACGCCTTAAAAGTTAAGTAGCAAAGTAATTATTCCACATCATATCAGTGAAAAAACCTGTGGGTTAGGTGACTTGCCATTAAAATGGATTGGGATTATTTGAGGGATTTCAGAGGATGATTAAAAATGACCCAGGGTTTGGTAAACCCTGTTAGGAATTTGTCTCACTCGCATAAAGGCATTCAACCAGGAACTTCAGAGATAGCCTGATATATGTAGGTAGACGTTTAAGTAAAAAAGATTCAGCTCATCACACTATGGCAAAGGAAATTAAATGTTCTGTCCTAGCAACCAGGAGCTTCAAGTGTTATAAGCAAAAATTAAGGGAGGAAGCTAACTCAAAGCCATTAACATGTGATCAATTTCTTAAATTCTTCTTAACTTCCACAGTTAGGAAGACCAGTCCCTGGGTTTTCTGTGGGTAACAGTCACAAGAGGAATCTGCAAATGAAACAGGCTTACACATATTTGCTCTTCTTTATCCCACCATAAGACAAGTTTGTTACTTAAAGATCAAACTGTGACAGAGCTTGAGTATCTGCTAAATGAAGCAACTCTAAGGAAAACAGTTGAACATTAGGTATAAGTAACAAAAAGCCCCCAACCATATAAAGGTAATAAAGGATAAGAGCTGTTTCTAAGGTTTCCTAGGCTTTATGTCTTGTTTTTTGTTTGTTTGTTTGGTTGGTTGGTTGGTTGGTTGGTTTCTGTTGTTGTTGCAGAGGTTTTCATGGAATGTCCCTTGCTCTGTTGATTATCAATACAGAATCACATAAAAAATCCAGGCTTATCACCTGACAAAGTGAAATTTATTCCAATTGTATTTAATTAATTCGCTGGAGATAATAGGAAGAGTTTATGCCTGCCAGGTTTCTTTAATCTCCCAGAAAGGACTTGCATATTTATTTGTTCAAAAGGAGTGAATAAATGTGAAGGTGCTGTGCCTGATTTCCTTCAGTGTTTAAAAATGGCAAGGTGAAGGCTTCTCAGGTAACATACAGACCTTTATGCATTCACCAGTGCAATTAAATGTGGTTGTAGTGTTTATAACCTTGTTTATAACCTTGATTCTCTAAATGGATCTATGTAATAGGTCCAGTTACAGAATTACATCTTATGCAAACACTGGAGGGTGCAGGTTGTCTTGCAGTCAGCAACATTTGCAAAACAGTCCACTGCAATATGCATATGTAAGTATTTGTAAAAGCTGGATTTCCATTTGCTTTGGGGAAAGTTTTCAGCCTGAACACAACCAGAAATTAAAACATTGCTATCTCAGCTTATCTGATTCATCACAGTTGCATATTGTGTTCAATGTTTTTTGAAACACGGGCTATTTTTTGCAATCCATTACCACCATGGAAAAAGAAGCAGCAGGAAAAAACCTCCAAAACACTGAATAATTGGAAAAAATAGTATAACTAAAGACATGTTATTTGCTTCTGAATATTTTAAAATAAAAAAGAATTGAGATTCACCAGCATAGTGATCCATGTTGCTTATTTAACTGTGAATTCAGAATAATTGAAAACTTTTACAAAATGCAAACACAGTGAAGGATTAATTTTCCCTTTTCTCCTATTTTTGTGTACATTACATTTTAGCCCTAATTTCTGTGTTTTTCTGTTTGATTTCACAGGTTTGTGAAATCAGTGGGATTATTGAACAACAATTTAATAAAAAAATTATGATGATCAAAGCTACACCTGAAAATTTGCTTTAGTTTATACATAAAAATTTTAAATAGAGTTATTTTTCTAGTATCAGCAGCACCTGAGTGGAACTGCTCTGATGTGTGGATACTGTAATGCAGTGAATCAGAGTATTTACTGTGGTACAGTGGCCTTAGGAAAGAAGGGTAACTGTCACCTTTTAGTATAAAGTTACTATAATATTTTGTTTAGTTTATACCCCTGTTGTTTTGGATTGACATTTGATAAACTAAATTCTGCCTGACCAAAACAAACTTTGTCTAAAGACTGTATGTATCTTAACTTGTTTAAGCTTTTCTACTCCTTATATTTTTGTAATCTTTGCCCTTTTTTAGATTAATAAACATTAAAGTATTTGCTGCATCTGCCCATGTGTATGTCCCATTCAGGTCTCACAGAGAACTAGCTGTTCACTCATAGTCACCTGCAGAGAGAGGTCAGACGGGGGAATGAGTGAAAGAGTGTGTGTGGGTAGCAGAAACAGGTGCTGCTTGTGCTGCATAGCTTTGTATTGAATTTATCTTCTTTGATCCTTAAAACAAATAAAGACTCTGTTAAAAAGGGGAACATAATAAAGAGTGGTGCATGCATGCAAAAATAAAGCACCTAAAGGAATTTCATATATTATGATAAAGTGTTAGTTACCCATATGAATTACTGAAACAAACTTGCCGTTTAAAATATGCTATCTGGTGTGTGCTGTGTGCTTGGAACTTTAGAAGATGCTTTAGCACAGGCATCAAATGAAGGGATGTGGCAGTTGCATTTACTGATTTCATTTACCTGTTAATTCTGTCAAGTGTGTTCTCAGTTTCCTTTGTCTTCAATTATGTATGCTCGGGTCCTGTATCTTAGACAGAATTATATAATGAAATTGCTTGCAACTGTTAAAAAATACACTATTACAAAGCATCTATTTGTTTAAGAAATAAAAGCAAGTTGTCTGTCATAAGTGTTTCATAGTGTGAACTTCTTTCTGCTGTCTCACAAGTGCGCAGTGCTAAATACACAGAAATTGTATGGTCTGTGTTAGTCATGAGCGAGCTAAATGGAAGTTAACATTGTGGTGAGCAAGTACTTGCTATCTGTGTCATCATAGTGTACAGTTCCTATATGTAAAATGTTTAGCATACTGAAACCCACAGGGACAGTGCCTTTAAGTTCATTTCAGGAAGGTACTTTGTTAATTTGTCATCAGTAAAGGAAATCTGTTATGCTGTGTGCATTTCCAATATATTTGAAGATTCGTTTGCCTATTATCATTGGTATGCTGTATTTAGTCAGTTATGCTCAGAAAAGCATTCTTGTGAAACTAATATCTCTTCTTGATGAGTTTTATTCTTCGTTAGTGGTCCTCATTTCATATTTTACCTTGACATTACTGAAAAATATAGAGTAGGATTGCCTTTTTTTCTTTCAGTTGCTTCACTAAACATCTGCTAAGTTGGATTCTTTCTGCTTCGTGTCATTACTGGTTGAAATTATGACTGTATTTAATCCTTGGGAAAAATCTCTTTGAATTCCGGAGAACTAAGATTGCTCACAACAAGTTGAGAAAGAAATTGGAATTTGGCAGCATTTTCATTCTAGAAGTTCTTGTATATATGAGAACTTGAAGACAGTTTTGGCCCAGTAGGGCAGAGATACTTGGTCAGGGACGTGTCTGGTTTTAAATTTTGGTTACGTGTGAAGAAATACAAGACAGGCTTTATTCAGAAAGGCAGAATATCAATCCTGTCTCTGGTATTCACAGGGTAAAAAGGCTTTTCAGTTACAGATATAGTGAGTACATCACGACTTGCTAGAGTGATTAAGAATTTATCAAGTACTAATTGTACACAAGTATCTCAAAGTGTGGTAGGATATCTTGGGTGGTCTCAGTTGTAAAATCTGTGAAGCCTTGAGCTCCTGAGATATGGCTGTTCTTGGGACTGGCCAGAACAATGGTATTTTTCTGGGACACTTTCTAAGCTGAAGGGTAGAGGATAAAACCACGAAAAATATGACTTTATTTTCACACTAAAACGTACACAAAATCCCATGTGATTTTTTTGTTTGTTTTAGTTCTCATAATTTTGACATGATCTCTTGATTTTTTAACGCTCACGGTTGGCACTACTCCCTCTAAAGCATACGGCAAGCAATTTTGGCTGATATTAGTGCTCAGCCCAGCAACCAGTGCTGGCACTGCAGAGGAGAAGCAGCCACCTGGTGCCCTGACTGCGAGCAAGCTGGCAGTGAAGCGTAGCAAGTCAGGAGAACTCCAAGGAGGAACTGAGATGCACTTAATAGGCAACAAGCAGCTGGGCTCAGGGGGCCCGGGAGCATAAACAGCAGCTGGGCAGACCATGCAGAAGGCATGTGGGATAAACTTGTTTTCACCTCTGGACTGCAGGAAGCCTTACTCATTTTCTGTTTGACCTTCTTGGCTTCAGGAAGCAGTTTCTCAATTGCTTATGGAATAAGCTGTGCCTACATGGTGCCTAATTGAATTGAGCATCAGCTGTGGATGCTCTTGATGTTGCTCTAGTTAGTTTGGCAAGAATGTCAAGGGGTGGGGGGGGTTGTTTGTTTTTGACTGCACCAGGCACTTCAAAGTCGTCCAAAAAGCTATTGTAAAGCTGCATAGAAATGTACTGCTGTCTAGTTGCATGGAACAGAATAGATTTAGCACTTTTCAGAAAGATACTTTATGGGTCATTTCTGGTGCTGTTCAGTTACTGCATTTTGATGGAAAAAGACTCATGAGAAACAGATAAATTTTTCCTGGCCATATGTTTTCATCTTAGTTTTTTTAAGCCTTTATGAATGCAGTGATGTAGGGATGCAGGATTCTAAATAGCACTTGTTAATGGAAAAATCCAAACATGTCTCAGTATATAAAAAATGCATGTAGCTTGTCCAAAAAGCAGCGGTTTTCCTTTCAAAGGCCAATTTATAATAAAATAGGCTTTATTGCCATATGAGTTACTGCTGCTTCCTTTTAAGACCTTCATACCCTTAATGCTTTATCTGGCTAATCTTAAAAACAACCTTAATGTATCTGTATTCATTTCAATAACATGGTAATACTAACGGGTTTCCTTCTGTATCGCTCATGTCAAGTAACTTCATCATTAGTCAGATTTTAAAAAGTGCCTTCTTGCTACCCCAGTGTCTAGCTCTGGGATTTGTAGGTGTGACTGAGGGAGAAATGGGGAAGAACTTTTACTTGCATAAAGCTATTATAATTAAACAATTTCTTTTAAAATATCCAGTGGAAGATTTCTCTGAGCAAATCCTTATCTTGAAAACTTCAGCAATAATTTAAAAACACACAACAATCAGTTAATTTTGTATTAACAAAACCTTCTTGCCCTTTGGGAATATGTTTCCTAAAAATATGGCCTTATTCACAGTTCAGGTGTTGTTCATCTGAGTCTTACAATACTTACAAAAGAGAGAGGAAAATTATTTCATTCTTCCTGGAGTATTGCTTCAGGTATGTCTACATTTCACTTGCAGAGGTAGCTACATAAGTGCAGGGGAAGTCCTATAGTCTAACAACTAAATTCAGAGAAACATGTGAACTTGATGAAAGCCAACTCACATGCGTGAATGTGATGCTATCAATTGCTCTGGCTATACATGGACATGTTTCACATTTAATCCAATGAACTATTAATGTAAAATACAGAAAAGTTCCCCTGGGTTAGATTACAGCAGCCTGGACTGCTCTGCAGTAAGCATGCTAACCATAAAGTTACTAAGCTGTTACTAACTTTATATTACTAGCTCCAGGCAGCTTCGTGAGAAAAAAAAATGCGTAAAAATACGTGTTCAGGGAATTTTGTGCCCATTCAGTCTTTGCCCTGGTTTCTACTTTGTTTGGATGAGACAACAGAGAGTTTAGCAAAGCAATTAGTTTTGTAGATATTTTTGTCCTTTACAGTTTTAGCTGAAAGTGCAAAAATTTGGGATTAATCCAAAGAAGTTTAGGCAAACCACTGGTTTGACAGCATTAGCTTACTTACTGCTATATTGCTGAAGTATTAGTCAAATGAATTTTAATTACTTTTAATTATCAAGTTGCTGGTTAAAAGATGACGTATTTTTAAGTTAGAGTTCTGACACAACTGTTCCTTGTGACTTTGGTTGCTGTTTCTTTTCTTGGCATGTTATATAAAACTAAAGCATAATCAGTGTTTGAACCTCACATTGTTTTTGTTTAATTATTATTAGCCAGTCCGGGAGAATGCTTCTGGTTCTAAAATGTTTAGGTAGAATCACTGAACCAATGTCTTCTCTAAATTCCTGGGCCTTCTTTTGGGAGCTTAATGATGGGATGCTGTTCTGAGCTGTGAGAGAAATAGAAGAAACCTTTTTGCCCACTAAAACCAGCTACAGCACAGCTCTGAAGAGACCCCACAGGAGAGTGAACATAAATCATTCCTCTTGTGACTTACTTGAACGCTGAGCTGCTGATGCTCACCAGGGACGTCCTCTCCCAGAAATGTACATGTGTTTGCCTTGAGAGGGAGTGTAACAGGAAATGGGGCTGGGAAGAGCCTCCAGATATCGGTTAGCTGCTAACCCTGATGCAGCATAACTGCAGTTAAACCATTTCTGGCGGATGTTGGTCTAATGTGTTCTGAGAATGTCTGGAGATGGAGAACTCCTCTCCTTCTCTAGAAAATCATGTACCCAAGTGCTTGGATTTTGCATGACAGCTTTTTCTCAGAACAAGATCTTTTCTCCTTGAATACATTCTTTATGTCTTAATTATCTGCATCTTTTTTCAGCTCAGATAACAATGAATTGAGATGCCACCCAAGGCAATGAAATGAATTATTGGTCCTGTAAACTCTTTTGAATTTTTGCAGTGATGCAAATGTGCTCAGGATTTCATTCCAAGTTACAGACAGTGGTGAAGAAGCATTGTTACAGCCCCACAGATTTGTTAGCAGCACACAGCAAGGACTTGTGCCCTATGGGGTGGACATGCTGCTGCTCTGAGAAGCCCTGCTTTTGCACTAAAAGTGACATGGAATGAAATAGCAAAGAGTCCTTTGAGCATCCCTTCTTCAGCCATTGTAGCTGTCTCCAAAAGTGCATGAGGAATTCATGAGTACATTTCAAAAACTTGCCAAGATGCTCCCTGGGGCCTGAAAAGTACCATAATTCAAAATCTCTCCTAAGTGTCCCTAGAAATCATTCTCTTCCTATTGATGTGTGTAATCCAACACCTACACACTCGCAACTCCAGGTTTAATAAAGTCTGGGGCCCTTTCAGTGAGATTCCAAAGCAATTTATACTTCCTATCCCCCCAGGTGAAACTATATTTCTGTGTCCAGAATACATTATCTGTTATTGACTTTTCATCTGGACACAGATCTTGCAGAATTTAAAATATTTTCCTAAGAGGATGTGTTGAAAACATCTGATGGGCTTGCCTGGGGTATTGTGAGGCATAGACCTTCTGGGAGAGAGTGTAGCATGAACCTCATCTGTAATTCTGTGTCTGCTCTATGCAAAGACAGGAAGCTATTTAAAGGGCAGAGCCAAAGTTCCTGATGTAAGGATAGCCAGAACTCCAGGGAGAGATGTACACACACTATCTCTCTTTAAAGCAATTAATTCAAAGTATGAATTAACGTTATCTTCTATCACTTTTTCTGCACACAAAATCTTTGTAGAGAGTAATACTGTGTTCAAATGGTGGAACACTGATTTTTCGGCATTTGGGCATGTCAGGAGAAGGTTGACTTATTTAGGAAAAGTAAATGTTGTATCCTGTATATTTTAAAAGGGTAAGAGAGTGAATCCAAGAGTGTGGGAATGTTTAGCCCAGTATCGAGATTAAGTATCTGTATTCAGAATACTTTATTTATCTAGCTTGAGGTAAAAAACATACAGTATCTCCTTCTCTGCTCCATTCCACTGGAACCACGTTCAAGTACGTAAGATAAACTTCAACAACCCTTCATAATATTTTTATATTACTTCTGTCTTCACTAGTGATTCAGAAATCTGAGAACATTGACAAGTGCCATGCGTAGGGATCCTAATCTCTTCAGTGTGATGCAAGGAGACGTTACCAATACTGGGAAATAATATCTACAGAGAATGTTGACATGGTTTTTTTGCTTGACTTTGGCCTGTGATGGTCCTGTGGTATCATGCTTTTGTCTCAGCTGCTCACCTGACCCATGATACTTTTCAGTTCTATGCCTAATGTAGTTATGAAGTGCTAAACACTGATATGTAATAACAGAGACACTGAGATGAAGTTTTATCCAGATACAGAGGAAATATTGCTATTAACCTTTGTGTATAAGGTTTTGAAACCTGTGGCATGCTACATCCATTAGAATGGTCTTCTGTTATTCACAGCATTAATAAATTCTGTGTTCAGGAACCTACACTCATTTCTGAATGGTGAAAAGCATCATATCCAAATTGCCCTGTTACCTTTTTAACCTGTGTGTTCTCTTCTTTGCTGGGCAAAGTTGCCCTAGCAGAGAGCAGCCTCCAAGCAGCTGCATCTTCTTGGCACCCTGAAGGATCCTTTGCATCCTTGATGGTGTTTCCAGCAGATTCTGTACTACACGGTGAAGTTCCAGCACTCATACTCCTCATGTTTTATGATCCTGGAAGTCATCCAATTTTATTACTGGACATTTTTAAAGTATCATCTGAAGGTTTTAATCATTCTTTCTAAAATATTTGAGTATAGGTGAACTTTGACATAGATTAATTACAGGGCTACAATTTTTCCATTAGGAATATCTTTTCTCCTTCCCCTTGCCTCCATATTAAATATTTTTGTAAGTTCTTAATTGAGGTGGCTACTCTAATCCAAATACAGCATTTTTGAGTGATTCTGAGAAGCAATGATAGTTTTTTCTCCTATTAATTGTAATTTACCACTACCATGGGATTTTGGGGAGAGGGGGTGATAACTGAGAGAGACTTGGATAAAATACTGCATCTTTTAGCATGTTGGACTGTGTAGCATCTTTGAATTTTAAATTCTTTGTTGTGTTGCTTATAAAAGCTGCATTTTTCTATGTGAAACACTTTCATAAGATCTGCCAGTAAAAAGTCTCTCGCTTCTCTGTTTAGTGTGCCAGTAATTGGTCTACATTTTGATTTCACACCCTGTGATGTCATAGGAATACTGTAGTGTTCTGTTTTATGGTCTTCATGCTTCTTCACTGTTGAAGAAGTTTGGTCACAGTTCAATTTAGAAAACTAGCTAGCCTCATAGCAAACTAACATTTATGGTTCTCACAGGCTCATGTGAATTTCTAGAGACTGTTCTCCATTCTTCAATAAAAAATTAGTAGTTTTGGCTTACATTTTAGCTTGCGTTAATTTGCATTTTCTCTGTAGAAAAATACATGCCACCGGACAAGAGGAATTTTCTGGATTTTTGTTTGTATAATTTCTTTGCTTTTTGTAATTAGTTGGGCAGACAGGATGGCATTTAGCCACCTGGAATATGTAGCTGAGTGTCAGCTAACATTTTGACAATCTTAGTGTCTTCAGGTAGAGGCAAAGGGGCATTTGCCAAGTGTACTGAAATGCAGTGAAATGTGCCCTGAGCGCCACAAGGTTCCACTTTCTCCCAGTGCTTCAAGCTCTTTGAATTCCTCTCCTTTAAAGCTGCTCTAAGGGCATTTATGCTGCACTTATTTTGTCCTCGTCATGGTCTGTCCTCAGAACATGGCTTTCCACATGAAGTTCTTCCTTTTGCTTGTAGACTGGACTGCTCTGTTGCCATTGCAGCTCTCCTGGGTGGAGTGTTGGAATGGCCTCAGATGTGTCTTCACAGGTGGAGAATATTTTATATGTGTTGGGAAGTGAAGGGAGTTTGCATGCAGGTGTTCCTGTGATGCTGTTTGTGCTGTGTGAGTATGTGGACATTTCTGTACATCTCTACTGTTGTCTGTTTGAACAAGTGGAACAGGGTGGGCATCTCTGCCCTTTCTCAAGTGCTTGCAAGATCAGTTTGGGAAGCAGAGATCCTTGTTGACAACCTTTGATGCACCCCAAATCCTCTGTCCTCTCATAGTTCCCGTGCCCTGCTGACAGCACTTTGACACTTCTGCGGTCATCTGACACTGATGTTCTGGGAAGGTGTCCTGCTGCTGTCCTGAGATGAACGGTCCTGTCTCAGGTTTGAGAATAACATCAGCTCCACAGGTGAAGGGTGCAGTTCTTATCCTTAAAGTGATACAATTTAGTGTTCCTTGTTCTGCTGCCAAGCAACTTTCTGGCTCTGAACAGGGCTATAAGAGAACATTTAAAAATGCTTTCTGCAAACCCTCTATTTGATGCTGATGTGCTGAACTACTCCAGAAAGTGCTTCTCTCAGTCCCAGAACTTGACTTACAGACAATATTTACTGCAATCCAGTTTTGACCTACACAGCTTTCAAATCTGTCCTTTGCTTTGTACATTCTGTACAGAGAGATACCAATTTCCTCTTTCATGAGGGAAGGAACAGTTATTCATATGGTGATAGATCCCCTAACTTTGCAGAATGAGAAAATCATTTTAGTGGTATCAATGGGAAGCAATATTTATGTCACAGAGAGGAGGAACACTCTCCAATATATTATACAGGGTTCTAAATTTATTGTACACATTCCATTTTTGCATTCAAAAAAAATCCTTTTTGATAAGATTTAAGGTTCCTATGGTGAAATATTTGGGAATTGAGACTTTTTTATTGCTTATATTGCCTTGTAGTTGAAATTGCTCATGTAATAAAATATACCTGTTCTTTACATACCATTATGAAGTTTTCTTCTCTGCAGAATAATTTCGAGTGACTATTCTACTGGCATATTTCAGAGGAATGAGATTTAGGGCAAACTTATAGGAGACAGGTAGAATAAGCAGATAGATACAAAGTTGAATTTACCGGTATGCAATTAAGTATATTTTTTGTGTGAGGGTTAGGAAATTATTTTTTGAGCTTTAGCCCAGTGCAAACTCAAAACAAACAGGGTTTGACCCTTTTGGAAAGTGATTGTGTATTTCCAGTGATGACAGGCAGCACCACTCTTTGATTTATAGCAGAACAACTTTCACTTAATATTGACCATCTGGCAATTTTCACCACCTACATTGTGCAGGACCTATGTCAGTAGCACACAAAGCAATGAACCTTATTCCCAGGAAATTTGACTGTGAGGATGCTGCATTGCAGCATATTGATTGATAGCACAAACCAGCCATAATTAGATATCTCTTAATCCTTTGTAAACATGTTGCAGGCTGTTGAACCTTACTGTGTTATTTTGACACTATTGAATTATCAAGTGTGCCAGCTTGTTTTCAAATTGTAGATTTGAAACAGATTATGACAAAAAGGTGTCTTGGTACTAGTTTATTTAATATAACCCACAGTCCTATTTTATATATAGTCTATGTTAATACACAGTTTTAATGCAAGAAATGGGGAGGGAAGGATATCATTGGGAGTACTTGACTCTGTAGCTTGCATCTTCATAGAATGGTTTGGGTTGGAAGGGACCTTAAAGATCACACAGTTTCAATCCCCCTGCCATGGGTAGAGACACCTTTCACTAGACCAGATTTCTCAGAGCCCCATCCAACCTAGACTTGAACATTTCCAGGGTCTGGGCAGCCACAGCTTCTGTGGGCAACCTGTTCCAGTGCCTCAACACCCTCACAGTAAAGAATTTCTTCCTATTTCTAGTCTAAACCTACCGTCTTTCTGTTTGAATCCATTTCCCCTTCTCCTGTCACTACATGCTCTTGTAAATAGCCCCTCTCCATTTTTCCTGTAGACTCTCTTCAGGTACTGGAAGGATGAGAATGTCCCAGATCTTTCACAATGAAATTTTTCCTCCCATCAATTTATTTTTACAGTTCTAATTTTTGCTCTGCATATTGGAACAAAACTAGAAGCAGGAACACTTAACCTATATTTGGAGAGGAAAACATTTTTTGTCATTACTTATGGAAATGTCCATTATTGGAATTCTCTGATGGCAGTGACTTGACTGACATGCAGAACTCTAGGAAGGTGTTGGTACAAGTGAAGTGAACTCAGCTTGGTACCTCACTGTACCCACATTATTTATACACTGATTGTGTGGCTAGTTGGAAAGGGAACTTCTTTGGTCCATCTAGTGACAGTGCCATCAGACATGCCAAACATCATTATGTAGGGCATGCGACTTAGGATGTTTTTTCCCATTTCGCAGCTTTTTTTTTGCCGAAGGTGTTTGTAGAGCTCTGCCCTTCAGCTGACTGATACTGGGTGATTCATTACCATACCTAATACCTGAATACCTAAAGCTTTGTGAGCTAGTTTCACTGAGGCTGGATAACATCTGGCTCTGTAGCTGGACTGCCTAATGGCCAGAACATGCCTCTCCAGGCCATCAGGGCCTGTTCTGTTCATACTGGGTCTACACCAGTTGCTGCTGAGAAGCTTCCCCTTCCCTTGTGCCAGTGCTTACGTGTTGTTGGCTGTGAGATGACCCAAAAATGAACCACTTACTTTTGTCAATCACCTTTAGCCAGATTGTTTCCCAAAGCACTAAAGTATTTAGCCTGAAGACTAAAATTGTATCTTGGGTCAAAGATGGAGCTGAGGTTTACAGAAAGCTATTGCTAGTTGAAATGTAAATAGCAGTAGATCCAGGAGACAATATGATTGTACTATAGGCATATGGAGGTGGGATCGGAGAATGTGAGGTGAGGGCTGGGAGGGATAAATGCTGATCCAGTATGAACAGACAGTGCCCATAAATAAACAATAAAACCACATGTGAAAGAGCATGGTCAGTATGCATTATCTATGCTTATAACCTCTCATCTGGTCCCAGATCTTTTTGCGATTAATTATGAACTATTGACTTTACTGGAGTCCTTTCAGGTGCCTTCTGATACCATAATTGCTTTTATAATGGAAAATGGAATTAAGTGATAAGAGAGAGAGCTCAAAATACCTTTACTGTATCTGTGGTGAGAATGAACTGCTGTGATGATAGAGTAAGTTCTGGGAAAGACAAGAGTGATAATTTTTGTAGTCAGGGAGAAGAAAAATAACCAGATAGAAAAAAATTATTTTTTCCAACTCCTTCTGCCTCAAGAATGCTAATAAAGATTGGCTGGACACCACTTAGCTCACAGTGACTCTCACTCTATCCTTTCAGACATTCAGTTGTTTGCAGGTCCTGCACACCGAGTTGCCTATCAATGTGTGCACAAGGAGCCAGCATTTGGGTTTGCCTAACTATCCTTCATGACGGGTCTTACCAAAACCTGCTGAATGTCCCTGCCAGCTGTCACAGAGGGAATACACTTGTGACTGCTTAGCAATTGGTCATGTGAGGAACATGTCCCTGGTCTCCTTCTCTGTAAGTCTCCAGATCACTTACGTGTCTAACTTCCATAAATTAGTCTTCTTGATGACATTTTTTCTTCTTTTTTTCTTTTTCTTTTTTCTTTTTTTTTAACAAAATGAAGTCCTTTCTGTAGACACACCCCATGGTTTGCCTACACATTTTAGCCACACGAAGTCACAGAGATTTGCTGTAGTATTATCTGCAGTTGTAAATATTTAGTAAATTTATGAGAGTGGAGCACTTTGATTAGAAGTACCTCAGTCCTGTCATGGACTTGTCAATATCCTTAGGCCCTAAATATACGGCTTGTAAATGTGTAGCGTTTAAAGTGTTACTCATGTTTTGTTTCATATTAATATATGTGATAACAGACTTCTAAGGAATCCTCCCCACATTTTGGGAGGTTGGGCTATATGTGCATTTCTTGTGTCTTTACATAAAAAATAAGAGCCACGTTTGGTAGAAGTTAATGTAGCTACAACAATTTTATCACTGGCAAGCCTGTAACTTTTATAGGTTTCTCAATCTGATTTGTCATGAAGGAAAAAAATGCTGCTGCAGCTAATGATGATAATACTGACTATAATGTTTGTTTAGCAGAATTCTGATGGGAATTCATTGTTCTTGCCGGACACATGCTTTTTCAGAAAAAAAATTATTTATTATTGGAATAAAAATCTTAAGTTCTACCCAAGTATGCCAAATATTTTTATATAAATATTATATATTATACTGACTTCCTCTATATTAAACATCAGTGTTTACTGGCTGCCAAAACAAACAATACTGCGATAAAAGGAACAAATAGAGGAACTCGGTTTTTATTTCTAGTTTTTTGCCATCCAATCAGGTAGGGCCAGTTTTTACTGCCTTTGATGAAAGTAGAGTACAAAGAGAACTTGACTGATTAGAGAAGTACAGTTCTTAGACTGAAATGATGAGAAACTTCAAACTATAGTCTGTGGACCAATACCAGTAAAACTTTAAGAGCTTTGATATTGATTTTCCAGCAGTGGGATTTCACACCTTTTCCTTTCAGATTTCATTAGTGGTCTGGACTAAATTAAAAGGGAGAGGCTTCTCTTGGATTTCAGGAGAGTTGATCATCCCTCAAACTTAAAAATTGTGCTGTGGCAATTAAAATGATCCCAGCAATATTCAGTGTCTCTTTTTAGCAGATCAAGAAGTCTGATTCTTCTTTACTTAAAAACAGCTTTAAATTGAACATCGGAAGGCAGATAGATTGCATGTTTCCCTGAACATTTACAGACTTCCCAAAATTGTTTGACCCTTTACCCAGAAAGGACGAGAGGAGTTACTTTACCTGCTGCCAATGAGCTGAGTAACCTAGCCCTCTCAGTTGTAAAGCTGCTCAGTGCATTGGAAGATTAACTAAAAGGGTCTCTGGAAAATTGCCAAGCTTTTTTTTAAACTGATGCCATCTATTTTTAATAAATGTTGATGTGGCACTATCTTCTATACAATTAGCAAGCAGGGTAATTTTCCTTCACTCATGTGATGCAGTTCCTGATGCCTTTCAGCCACCAGTTTGCCATTACTAGAGGAGGTTGTAAATAAGAACTTTTCTGAGTGACTTGATAGAGGGATATCTCATGTTACATGAAATGGGCTTCCTCATGCTTTATGAGTTGTGATGCTAGAATAGGAATGCACTGTTGCCCAAATTAATTCCTAATATGCTGTTTATGGTGGAAAGGATGCCAAAAATAAGGCAAAGAAGAAGTCACTTTGAGTTATTTCCTTTCTCCATAAAGAATGCTTTATGATTACGTTCACTGTCATATTTGGTGAGAGTCATCTTCCATTGCTGTGACCTGTAATTCTTCATGCAAGCTTTTTTTCAGCTACTCTTCCTTATTAGTTTGCTAAGTGCCATTTGATGTCCCTGTTCAAGGAGTTGCTTTCCTTGTTCATGCCCACAGTCAGATTGAAATCAAAGAGAATTCAGAATTTGGCATGAAAAATGGGCTCTGCCCTACTGTTACCAGATACACTTAGAACATACTTTTCTTGTACGTAAAAGCATTAAGTTGCTAAGTGCACTGTGTCCCGTGTTTTGAAGTAATCCCTCTGGCCTTGTGAACTCATTTCCCAAGAATGAGTCTTAAAAATATTCAGACACATCACACATCTAAGAGGTGTCGTACCTTAACATAAAATCCTCAGAGCAACATTTTTGCTCATTCTCCTCTCATATTGACATGTCTGCCTTCCAAATGTTCTGCCTCAGAACTCTGCCGGATAAAGAGGCTGTACACTTCTGCTTTAGAAGATTTCCACTGGTGCCCGCGGGACCTCAGCCTGAGGTCCAAGGACTTTATATTTAAGTGTCAGTGTTGACGGTGTGCTTGGGAAGAAGAGAGATAGAAATTAGACAGAAGATTACAGTCTGGTTATTCTGTCCAGAGCTGACTGCAGTTAGTGTAGCTTACCTGCATGTGGAGCAAGGAACCCTGTCATGTAATGTGGGCTGGACACAGTTTCAGCCAAAAGTTTTCCATAGGATACTCCTGCTCTCACAAGAATCAAATGTGACTTTTCTTGGCAGTCACCTTAGTTTGAGATTGAAGATTGCTTATAGCAATCCTGGTTGCTGTACTAGTGCCCTTCAGCCCCTCCTGCCAGGTTTGCCATTAATGATGTGTGCTGCCCTCCCAGTTTTGTGGTTGCAATATGAGCTGGATTGGAACCAAAGGAATTTTTTCCAAGATGGAGAAAAACACAACAAAAAGTAGTGTGTGTTTTCACACTGCTCTGGCTCATGGTGCAGTTCCAGAAATAGCCTAATGAGTGCATTTGGGTATTGAAGGACACACATTCAAGTTCTGCACCAGAGTGCTCAGGTGCTGGGCTGGATAGTAATGCATGAAGGGATAACAAAATATGCATGGAGAGATGAACAATTACCCACTTTTGGGAACCTCACAAGGCTGGTTTGGCTTTGGTTACTGGCAGCACTTGTACATGAAGATGCTGTTACACAGGCACAACATGATACTGTAATGAACTATGTTGTGGAAAGCTGGATATTAGTCAAGGACATCCAGATAAAATAAGCCATGATCTGATGAGATTACTTTTTATCAGGGACCCAGTATTAACATTATTTACCCCAACGGATGTTTTCCTTTGTTTTGATGTGTATATGCTGATTGATTGACACTGCAAACGAGCAGAACTCAACATTGAATAGAGATTATATAAGATATACAATGTCAATAGCAGTTTCTTGTCATAAGCATGTTTGAAGAATGTCTCCATCAAATTTTGTTTACTCTTTTCCTCAGTAACTGAGACCGTAACTGCACTTCATGACGCGGCCTCTTTGTTCCACATGAGTACAGCACTCGGCTAATCTGCTCTGATTTTAGGGTACAGCACTGGAAAGTCATGTCCTATTGAAATCTGGTTTTAGCAGCTCTGATAGGTACCCATTGTAGTGTCTCCCTCCTATTTATATTAGAAACTCTTTGCCTTTGGTCGGCTGAACCCAGCAAAGTAGAATCAAATCAAATATGGAATGTGGCATGGCTTCAGTAATAATTAAGGTGGGATCTCAGCTGGATGTACTGCTGCAGTTCATTGTAGCTTCATCCATTGGCTTCCTGCTCTATCAATTGTGAAAATCTCTTTTGCATTTGTGCATTGCTAAACAGCACACATAAATGCATGCTTGAATGCAAATTTTTATAAACATTTTAAAATTATAAATTGAAATTAACATTTTAAAAACATTTCCAAGCTAAGAGTAATATTATTTCAAAAAGCTTCATCTTACTATGTTACTCCAGTTAAGCATGAATGTGAAAATTCTGAATTAAGTTCTCTTAGAGATGCTGATTAGATTTTAATGTATTTTTGGTATAAATTTCAAAATTTTTAACTGATCAAATCAGCTGATATAATAAGTGCTGTTGGCTCAGGAAACACTATCTTGTTCCAAGAGGATAACCACTAGCTGCTATCTTATTCCGAGAGGATAACATCTAGATGAATGCCATGAGATTTGAAGAATGCTGAATATTTCCTAGTTTTAGCCTGCCTCATTTTATAGCTGCCTTCATTTGGTTACAGTCTCCTTGGTGCATGCAGGATAACCCCAAACAAAACTAGAGTGTAATTTTGTAACCTATCCAAAAGATGACACTTGCAATTAGTTTGCTGTACACTTGTGGTTACATTAAAGCAGCACTGTAGTAGTGACTAATCAGTCCATTCAAATGTCAAAATTCTAAAATATTTGTGACCTAAATGAGATCTGTTTTCAAATATATGTTTGTATTCACAGTGTAAACAAAAATATGCAGACAGTGGCAACCAGCTTCACAGCAAGACATTTGTGCATTCCTGCTTGTTTTTAAAGTGGCCATATAGACTATATGGAGTATACCATGCCTCATGTTGTTAATGTTAAACTATTTAGTGATTTAACCTTTTATTAAATAACAATGTTTGAATAATGGACAATAGGGTTGGAAAAACTGCTATTCTTTAGCTAAGCCAGCGTTGTTAGAGTTTGTGGCCTCTCTGTTATTGTTCATCTAGAAGATATGGAAAATAGCTATATTGTGAATCACTCTATGAAATACTTTAGAATACCATGTTATTGAATTCCCCATGAAAGCTGGCTGGATTACAACACTATGTCTTTTCCTACCCATTATCAGTAAAATCCCTCAGAGATCATGGTAGACTTTTAATGACCTTTGCTTATAAAAACATCAAAACTGTGTCTACACTAACTTGACAGCTAATTAAAAAAGGTTTGTCTCAAGTTTGATGTGGACATTGGTTAAATAGCCTCTTCAAGCACCCTCATTCATAGTTATACTGTGTCATGAAATAGCAAAGTTTAATAGTTCAGACACTTTTCCTGTATGGAGCACAGGCATTTTATCAAAACTAGAGCATTAGAAACACAAACCAGCATTGAAACTGCTATTTCTCAATTTTGACATGAATACTAGCTTTTGCCAAGTGAAACTGCAGTGATCAAAGCAAAATTATTGCCCTTATTTAAGCTATGCTAATATCAAGTTTCATCTTCTGTCTTTTAAATCTCTACAGTAATATTCCTACATCCACTGAGAACAATAAGAGATCTGGATATGGGATCAAACATTTTACAAGATTTTTGTGTACTGTTTTCCATAACCCCACACTTTAGAGAAACCCACTCAGCCTTATCTTCTGTTTTGGATGTCATTTTTTTCATTCCTGTCTTTTCAGGCAAAATGGAATAAAAAACTGCTAGGTGAGTTTCTGGTTATACATGGACACTGAAGCAATGAAATTCACGGAATGCGTGATTCCTTTAATGGAGATGTCACTAAATGCATGTATAGATTATCTCAGAACTAACGAAGTCTCATTTTCATATCCAAAACATACTGAGTTAATCAAACAGACCCACTTTATTGACTCTGCACATGAATCTCAAATTTTAACTGCTCTAGTTATCAACCAACCCTAAATGTCCTGAATCTTTTCAGGCAGAAAACCAATGAATGTATTTTAGCACAGATAGGTTCTAAATACAGCAAGATCCTCAGCAGAAAAGCAACTATTCTGTCTTTGAAAAGGCTGCAAATTCAGAAATTGTACTAGTCCTCCCTAAGTGCAAGTCTTGGCCTTCACTCTGTAACACACTCTGGTGTTTAGGGTCCTGCCCATGGAAAGCCAGCAGCATGGGCTTGCTCTTCTGGAATCAGAACAAGGGTTTGGATATGATTTTCCAACGTCCTGAGTGCTCTAGGCAGCAAGATACAGAACCCAGAACCCCTCTTTTGTGTGTTGGGGGTTTTTTGTTTGCTTGGGGTTTTTTAGCTTTTTTTTTTTTTTGTTTTGCTCCAGGCTTTTGAATACTGACATGTGGAACTGCTCTACCAGACGAAAGAGCCAGGTCCGAATAGTTAGTACTCTAGTTGTGATGACACATGCGTGAACGAGTTCATGACCTTTCACTTTTGCATCTGACCTTTTGGAAAAGACCGTGCATGTGCAGGAAGATCCTGTAAATATTCCCAACAATTTGATTTCTCACTGGAAGCTCTTGGCCCTTCTTTCTTTCTCTGTGCCTCCATGAAGGAGCTGATAAAGTGTCTAAAATTTGTTTAGAACATTTTGTTTTCTGTTTAAAAATGAGGAACTAGCCATGGTAGAAAAAATAGATGCTTGAATGGTCATCTTTCTGCTTAATTCTGTATCACTAACCTCCTGCCATGTGTTTTCACTGAGCAAGAAAAGTCTGTTTGATAGTGCCTGCAAACTTTAGAAATTATTAGTGTAGACATTTCTAAATGACATCTCTGTAACACACTCTTTATTGGTCGAGACTACTGATAGTCATTTGGTGATGTAATCAATCATTTAGATTTCTCAATCTTGCATTAATTCAAGGAAGTACCAGGTGACCCATTTAATCCACTGTAAAGCCAATCACTACAGTAAGGATATATATAATATCTGTGAGGTATTCTTTGGAAAGGCGATTTAGCTCTTCTGGTAAGGACTACAGAGCTATTATGTAGTCCAGAGCAGTATTACACATCCTGTGCCTTGCATCATGTAGCATGCACATGTGCATGCACAAGCTTTCTTGGGAACAAATCTAATACTGATTTGAAGGCCCTTGTAATCAGTGGATAGAATGCCAGCGTTGGAAATCCTGCTTCTGTATCCAGAGCATGGAGCGAGCTTCGCACAGTCTCCAGAGATGGCCGAAAGACAGATGACACATGGTAAGATCCAGCACATCTAGAAATTATGCAGAAAGCTACCAAAAGTGGATAGACAGTTAGGAAAAATGCAATAAGCTTGGCTCTGCACTCACTGTTTGGACTGGGAAAGATTGGGATGGATTGGGAGAGGAAATCATTGAGAGAAACCTGGGGGTTCTGGTGGATGAAAAGCTGGACATGAGCTAACAGAAGGTGAGCTACATCCTGGGCTGCATCAGAAGAGGAGTGGCCAGCAGGTTGGGGAAGGTGATTCTGCCCCTCTGCTCTGCCCTCGTGAGACCCCACCTGGAGTTCTGTGTCTGGGCCTCAAATCCTCAGCACAAGAGAGATGTGGACCTTTCAGAACAGTTCTAGACATGGGCCACGAGGATGATCAGAGGGCTTGAGCACCTCTCTTATGAAGACAGGCTAAGAGAGTTGTGTTGTTCAGTCTGGAGAATAGAAGGGTCCAGGGACACCTCATTGTGGCCTTCCAGTAGCTAAAGGGTGTTTATTGAAATAGGGAGGGTGATATTTTATGAGAGCATGTAGCGATAAGATAAGGGGAAAGGGTTTTACACTGAAAGAGGATGAATTTAGATTCTATGCTAGGAAGAAATTCTTTACTGTGAGAGTGGTAAGGCACTGGAACAGGTTGCCCGAAGAAGTTTTAAATGCCCCTCCCTGGCAGTGCTCAAGGCAAGGCTGGATGGGGCTTTGGGCAGCCTGGTCTAGTAGAAGGTGTTGGAGGGGTTTAGAAAGAGATGAACTTTTATGGACCCTTCCAATCTGAACCAATCTATGACTGACTTATAAAGAGCTGCTTCAAACCATCAAAATATTCAGCTTGAAAGCAGCTTTTGGAGGGGCTTACTAATGCTGGCCTGGAGAGTTGAACAGCTGTCTTTCTTTCTTTAGTTTCTTTTCTTTGGTTTGGTTTGGTTTGGTTTGGATTTTTAAATTAAATTAGCCGTTTTGTGCCGGTTGGTCCTGCTTGTATTTGCTCAATACCATATTTGCTCCATACCATATTAAATAATCAGAGTTATTGATTACAATCAGTGGTTGTCTCTTAAGTCTGCCCCAAAACCTATGGCAAAACTTCAGACACAGCAGAGGTTAAGTGTGTCTGTTCATATTATAATTTAATCACAGGCCACTGGCTTTGTAGACATGCAGAGTTTGGTTTGGTGAGCAGGCTCAGTAGTTGCCAGCGCTGTGAAGGTTGAGTTATGCTGAAAACCTCCTTCTGGTTGTCACACAAGGGTAGGCCAGAGGTCCAGTTACCAGGATGGATCTTTGTCTGTATTCAATGCCCTGATCTCTGTTGAGTCAGTTTCAAGGGAAGGCCTTTATTTTGCTATAAAATGTGATTGCTGTCACACAGGAGTAAAAGATATTGCACCGGATTATTCAGTAATGATCAATTTCTTTGTACAGTGAGGTCAGCTTCTTGTGAACATATGGTTGCTGCAAGCCAGGTATTGTAGTCCCGGTAGTGCTTCTTTCCACCCACTCCCTAACAAAGAATTACCAAAGAAATATCCCATCATGTCTTCTGTTTAAAAGTCATTGCCAAGACCAGGTACTCCAAAAAGAGGAAATTAGTGGAGTTGTCTTAATTTGTCCTCCTACATAAATACACAGTGCTTTCATAAACAGGAAGAACTAAGCATCATTAGGAAGTACATTTGGCCTAAGTGCATTTTCTGGAAATATTTATGCTCTGCTCCTTGTTTTTTTTGATATTCAGCCTACATAGTTTGGAGGAAAGTGGTCTTGGGTCCTTTTCTTCGTTACAGGGTGTAGGCTGTTCTGTTTCAACTCCAAATTTGTTCCTTAACACTCTTTTAATATTTCTGGGGGAGAAATAATCTCCAATCATATGATGGTTGATTCCCTTAGTTCTTATACACCTCCAAGGCATCCATTCAGTTTCAGAGGGATTCCACACTATGCAACAATTTGGATGACTTCTATGGATTACTGTATTTAGCATTATATATATAGGAAGCCTGTCGGAAAGGGGATGTTAATGGAGCTAATTGCTTTGATGTAACTGTACTACATATTGGATATAACTGACTAATAAAATTACCATTTTATAACAATTAGACACCTCAAATCCAGTTTGCTACTTTTAGAGTAATATCATTTGATTTAGTAATGTGCAGGAAAGGGCTGTAGTCATTGTAGATCTATGAAAAGACTGTTCTATCTGGTGGTGATACTATGAGTGTGAACTTCTGAAAGATAGGTTTAATTTGATATTGAAGACATATACCTTTAAAAGCAGTTTTACAAAAAAACCCTGAGCTATATTCAGGTGGAAAAGGCATTCAGCTATTATATTTTAAACTTCTTTCCACTCAATGTTCTCCAGAGTACCTGCCAGTTATGATGGACTGCTCCAGTATTTGCAAGATTCAGCATCTACTGGACTCATATATAATCCTTTCCTATATAATGCTGGAACCAAGCTCATTTCTGCTTGTGACTCAAAGCTCAAAGCTGTACTCATCACAGCAGTACAACCCCTTCAAACATTGCATGTACGGCAGTGACTTAGATCTTTGTCTTTGTAAACTTTTTATATAGTTTTATAAGTAGTGAACAGTACTTACTGGTTTATTCTGAGTTTTGTTTTTCCTTTTCTATCCTATGCTCTGCCTTCTTTGCCACACTTCCTAAATGTTTTCTTACATCTCTGCTCATTTAGTCTGTGGTTTAGCATCATGAAGACTTTTGTGCATGATAAGGATGCATTCATAAACTAAAACCAAATGAGACCTTGAACAAAATGTCAGGGTCTTGCAAAATACCTGGCCTGGCCATCAAGGCAATCACCCTTTTGTCTGCAAAGCCCAAACCTCAGAAATTACTTTTTCCCTCCCCCTTTCTCTCCTTTGCCCTCTTTCCTCTTCACTTCTTAGTACCTTTTATTAGGGAAACAGCCTTTCTTTTTCTAAAAAACCTGAAGACTCCAGTCTTGCTCTCCTTAGCCCTGTTTTTGCCCATTACTCTGAAACATGCTGATAGGGAGATCATCCATCTTCCAGAGTCAGGAGCCAGGACAGGAAGGAGACCAAAAAGCAGTTGTGAAGTTTGCTTGCTCCTCACAACAAGGCCTGGACCAGGAAGCATCCACTCAAAGCAGAAGAGTAAATAAGAATAAACCTGGTGCTCTGACAGCAGTTATTTAAGATATGTTACTATGCAGCATTTGCAGCTGCTAACTGGGTCTTGGCCTTGATCTGTCACTGTATAAAACTGTCATTATTTGCACTCACAGGGGTTAAACACCTCCAAACAAAATGAGTTAAATAATATCTCACCGCTTTTTAATGGTTCTACAATTTCAGTTTTAAGAGGGTAATAGTTATTTCATGTTTGTTGGAGTCTGCTGGTCATGATGATACTGGTCTCAGAGTTTTCTTGGGCTAGTAGAGAGGCTTTTGGAGATCTTTTTTCTTTTGTCAAGTTCCTGCCCTTTGAATTGTTTAATGGAGGCTAACACACAGGCAGGAGCTATTGGTTAAACCTTTGTCAGCTCTTTCAGTTCCCAGCTAATCTAGAATCTGAATGCGAGCTCCAAGTCCATTAACACTGAAATCCCCAAAGGTGTGTTATTTTGGACCACTTTAATTTACATTAGTTCTGTTATCTAGTCTCCTAGAAGCACATGACCATTAAACTCAGACATATAATGGATAATGTAATAATGTTTGCACAGTTTATGTCTTATTACAATTGATTGTGTACTTGGACAATCAGTACTGTACCACCAGTCCCAAGAAGAGGACTGTAATCCAGCAGTTCCTCTGAATGCCCTATGAACAAAGACATGCCCACATGCATTCTACATCTATATCCTGTCAACATGCCAGCACTGAAGGAATCAAAATTTGCTGCAGCTTCACTGCATTTTTCTGCTTTTTTTGGACTCTGAGATGAGCAGTCTGAAAATGGTATTTTTTCATTATTTTCTGAGTTTTCTCAGGATATAATTTGGATCAATCAGCTCTTTGTTTTTTCAATGTAATTTGATTTCAAACCCCTATTTTTCCATTATATTGCTGAGCTAGCTTTTTGCTTTCACTAAGAAGGATTGGAATAGCCTCATAGTGTCTCTCTGAACGTGACAGTTGACATCCTGAAATTATATATTTATGTATGTTAAACCACAATTAAAACACACTATGTTGCACTTTAAAAGCTGATCTCATCATCTGCAGTTTAGCTCATTTTTCTCTTCCTTCAACCATGCCCCCATTCCAATGGTGGATTGAAACCAGGCTTTCTGGCTGCAGCCTTTGAAATCTGAATTTCATCAGTGATAGAGCACTGGAATGTCTGATTTGAACCAGAAAAGATTTATTGCAATCAATGTTAGTGCATAAAAAGTCACGCCATCCTGTTTTAAAAGTTACCTCCTGCCTCTCTCTTCCCTCCAACCACTCCACCTGACTTACACCTTACTGTAGAACAGTGTACTTGCAACCCCATCTCAGACAAGGGTGGGGTTTTCTAATGATTCATTCAAATATGCAATAATTATGATCAAAGCATATTTCACAAAGTGAAATTAATCACATTTTTAGTGTTGGCCCATGAACAATAAACAATTTCTTGTAGGGGGCCCTATTATAGACAAGTGGAAGTTCAGAACTTAATTTGTCTTTAGTGCATTTTTGGGGGGTAGTAAATGATTTCATACAGGTTTTCTGGCTCTATGTGAGCTTTCCTTTTGGCACAAGTTTATTTAAAAATAAAAAATGTAGAACAGACAGTAGCTGCATTTCATAAACCATTCTATTATTTCAAGTTGATTTTTAATACTATATCTAAATTGACAGAAAGAAAAATCTTGGCAACTGTGTTAGATCAATTATCTGTGATGCTTTTAATTTATAAGTGAGATTGTGATTTGCTACTAAGCACGAAATCATATTAGCAATTGGCAACGAAAAACCACATTTTCCTATGAACTGTACAAGGAGTGAATAAAAAGCATACAATCAGTCAGTAAGAAAGCTTGTGGGAGTTTTCTTTTTCTTTCTGTAACATTATATAAGTACAGGTAAAATTTAGACAACTGGGAGCAGTTTGTTTAGGCAGATATCTGTTCAAAGGGCTTATAAACATTGGGTTTATCTCACATACCGTGAGTCTATCTGGTTTTGCTGTCACAAGGATTCTTATGACACTCTCATGTTGTAAAAATTAAATTAGGCTCCTTTCCTGAAATATGGGAAAGATTCCACAAAATGTCTGTTGCTCAAAATCAATACAGGAAGTATATCAATTTACTGAGTAATAGACCTCTTCAGAAAGTGCCAAAAAAGCTATGAATTATTTGAGGGATATGACCTTGCAGTCCTCTTACTGTCTCAGAGGATGACGAAAGGAGAGAGAGTTAATTTCATATATGTCTCTCATGCAGATATTCATCATCAGCACTGATACAATCTTAAATTTTCCTTAAACACCTCCATGATGAGTTTTTAGTGCTGGCCAAACATTCCAGATTGGTTTCAACAAAAGGGAAAACTTTTAAAAGTTTGAGAAAGAACATGCATGACAGCTGTGAGGGAGCATGTTAGTTACTTCACAGGGTAAAGACATGACAGGACAGAGCAAAATATAGGGCACTCTGGAGCACAAAGTAGAACTTTTTTTTTTTTTTTTAAATGCCTTTTCTATGTCTCCTTAGAAATTTTTTTGGGTAGAAAAATCAATAAGATGTGTCCAGCCCAGCTCTTGGTGTGGCTGGATTTACTGTTTAGTGAGGCTGTTAGTACAGTGAAGTCCTGGTAATTCCAGGTGTTTTCAGGATATGCTCACAAACTAAATAGAAAAGTGGTTATAAGCCACATGGGTAGCCCAGGATCTCAGGTTTATTATAATTAAGCTTTGCCAAGATATTTCACAGAATATTCTGAAAGCTAGAATAAAGGCAGAAATCTGCATGCTGGTTTCTACCAGCAGTGTGGGTCCACCTTTACAGGAACTTCTGCTATGAACAGGCCTTTGTCAGTGAATTTTTATGCCTGTTTTCTTTATCTTAGTAGAAGTCCTGTTTTTTGGAGGAGTCCCGAGAATCTCTTTCCCTGTGCAGAACTGGCAGTCTTGCCATGTCGTGTCCCAGAGACCCTGTAAAATGAAAGGGTAAAGACTCAGATAGATTTTTACTGGGAGACTTTGGAACTAGAGGAGTACATGAACTTAACATTGCTCTCCAGAACACTGAGCCACGAAGGTTAGGAGCAGATTCTTTAGTTGGCTATTTGGTACTTTCAATACATGCAGAGCTGAAACCAAGCTAAGACTGAGAGCTAAAAGCCTAATCAGCTCCTACCATTTTGTAAATTTTCTGTTTAATTCACATGTAACAGAGTTTTCCCACTGCTGACACTGGAGGAAGTTTGCATATGCTGACACCCTTAAGCTATTGATACTGTATTTGACTCTAGGACTTATGAGTGAATTTTCAGATCCTTTTCTGAATGTTTTGCACTTTAGTGTATATGTGATCTGCCAAGGCAAGATCTACAGAATTAAAGGGCAGAACACTTTTGAGAAGATTTTAAATCGTATTCAGAAATCAAATTAGGGGATCATTAGATGACCACTCTTGTGGAATAAAATTGTGTCCCTTTTGTGAAGACACTACTGTAATTGTTTTGTTAGTTTTGACTTAATGGTTGTAGTGAAACACTCAAGAGTAGATTACTGGTTACCAAGATTTAGCTATTTTATCTGAATGTCAGCTGTGTTTTAACAGAATGGGGGTGCACTTGCTGCAAGAGCTAATGGCACTACTAATTCACAATATGAAATTATTTCTGTTTGTTTTCCTTTTAATTGATTTGAATGATGTAATCTGTGCTATTGCCTTTTGGTCTGTGTTTACTAATCTCAGTGCAGTTCCTCCTGCTGTTTTAAATCACAGTGACTTTAATAGTACACGCAATTCAAAACCATGTCTGGATGTATCTTAGTTCTTTTACCTGTTGTAGCTGTAAATTATACCTGCTTCAGTCACAGAAGAAAGTCTGTTGAATCTGTTTCAGGTGGTTAATCTCAAAACACCACCTCTAGGATCCTCTTTTTAGTTTTTCAATCTCCGCTTCTTCCACTTTTAGTTGATAAGTCTACTGACTCCCATGGTGGACAGAGCTTCCTCCCTGCACCGCTTATCCTCTCCTGGGTTGTCCTGTGTCTGACCTTTGTCTTGGCCAAGCCAGCCTTGCTGCCAGCCTCGGTGGCCATCATCTGTTGTCTTTTACATGCTTTTATGCATTCACAGGAAAACTCCAGCCAGGCATCCATCTATTCTGTTTTAATCGCTGCTGCTATGCTGCAGTGGTCTTTACTAAGCAAGACATCAGTCAAAAATTGACTGTTCTTCTAAACTCATCAGCTAAACAAGCTTTCAATTAATGTTTATGGTTCATCTCTGTTTATTCTGGCTAAGGAGCTGCCTTACCTTATTTCACTAGCTGAAGTAGCCATTGTACCCCTTACTGATTGATATTTATTTGGAAAGCAGAAGGGAAGCTAACTGGGTGGTGCTTGCACTGCCTGACCCACTGGAAGGTCCTAGTGAGTGGCTGGGACACAAGGAAGACCTACAGGTCTCTCCGGGGGAGAAGTCTGAGACTGTGTGCAGAGCTTGCTACAATATGGAGCCTTAGTCTTGTTAGAAAGACTCACATGCTTCTCTGATAGAGAAATAGTACAAATAATAACACCTTCACCTTAGCTCTCGTGCTCTTCTGAGCTTTGTGTTTGTAATATATATAAATGCAGGCAGGCATTGACAAGTACTTTTTTGCATGTTTTTTTGCTGTGAAAATTAATCTGCAAAGGTTAATAAATTAATATTACATATTTCTGAAGTACTATCTAGTCAAGTAACAGAAATGTTTAATTATTTATGCAGGGACTAACTGGCAAAATGAAGGGCAAAGACTGTGACTGAGGCAGTTGTGCATATGAGGTACAAAGCTGTTTGGGTCATTCCATGAAGACAAAGACATGCACAGCTCAGGTCACTTACCTCTGACACACAAGCCCAGGTGGATTTATTCTCCCAGTATGTATGCCTCTTATTAACGCTGTTAAAAATTATTGCTCCAAACAAGATGAAAATATGCCCTTAAGCTAACAGTTTAGCATTTATTTCCAATCTTATTTTTGTTTTTTTGGGAACATAGAAGAGAAATATCCCTCATTTCCCAGGTGGAGTAAAGGGGAACAATATAAACTTTGTATTTTAGTGTGAAATATGTAAACACAGATGAAATGTACTTCAGAACTCATTTTGCCAAAGCTTTTCTTGGATGATTTCCATCAACATAGTTATTGTAATTATTTTCCAAATGTTACCCATGTGATTCTCATTTGCTGCATGCTTAATTCCCTACCTTAAATGAGGGCACTCAGGTATGACTAAAGATGGCAGACATCTAAAGATTTGTAGGTTCAACTTGCAAAATGGCCTCACAGTGGTCAAATAGTGCTCATGTGCTCTTATATGAACTACAACAATAACTGGTTGAAATTCTATGTGTGGATTCAACCTTGTGCCTTCTGAATCTAAAAAGCAGATGTTATCCATGGCATGATACTTCAGGTATAAAATTAATATTTAAAATTATTTCTTTTCAATTTATTTCTGCTATTTGACATGTAAAAGCCTAAGGGTTCCCATCAAAAGCAGCTAAACTAAGTAATTAAAGGTCAAAGCAGCTGCAGTAAAATTAGGGCTACTATTGAATTACATTATTCTCATAATTTACTTCTCTTATTCCTTCTACTCTAGGCACCAGCCACAGATAAACTTTGTGTCTCAAATACAGGTTAAGAGTCAAAACTTGTCAGCTTATACACTAGTTAATCAGTCATAAAGGTATAGCCAACAATAAAAATTTTGGAGTTAAGGCTCCTTTCACTTAGGTTTGTTCTATGGCTAAGTCACTTCAATGGATTTAATACTCCCAGCAATAGAATGCAGATTCTGCCCATTAAAATTTTTCATCCTACATGGATGTGTCCTTTCTCCTCCTCTTTCATGTCCTCTCTTAATTTAGAAATGTCTGGTTGGATCACAATGGTATTGCCAGATTATCTGGGAGTTGGGGAAGCTGCAATGCTAACACCAAGGTGACTTTCTTCCAATCCTGAAAGAACATGAAAAAAAACCTAGAAAAAGTCCAGCCCCAGGAAAAATGTTAAATGCAAACCAACTCAGTCAATTCTAGGCTAAATCTCAAGACAGAGGACTATTTCCTCCTGTAATATTTGAACATTCTGGCATAGTGGTGGAGATAATGTAATTCCCTGAAAAATGTTCTGCACAGCACTTTTTTGTTTAATGAACCTTGAATTTGTGTCAGAATATCTTTTTAGTTCTATGTAATACAACATAATGCTCCATTTACTGAAGCAGAGGGTAGAAAACAGAAAAGCCAATGGATCCTGACTGTCAAAAAGCCACTGCTTCCATAACTATCCCTACATCTCTTCCAGTGCAAGAGGCAGAGGGCAGCCTTGCATTTCATTTTTTTCTATGCTCCTTGGCTTTGCTTTATGTTTTGATTCCAAATGTTATGAGACACAAGGTGAGTTATTCAAAACTATTTATTAGCTTGTTAAACTGAAATGCCTTTGCTCCTTGGCCAAGTTTTATAGGAACCCACAAAACACTGAAGTACCTCACAGGCAGTGCCCCACCTTTCCAGATGACATCAGTGCAAAGGGACGTGATTTTTCAATATATCTTTAAAAATATATTTCTAACAAGTACACATTCTTACATGTATTTTCTTTCACTTGAATCAGCCAACTTATAGGAAGACATGATTTATGTCTCCCAAAGGATCTTAAGAATTTAGAATCTATAAGCCTGATCCTAATGTCTTTACTCAGGCAAAATGCCTGGAATAAACCAGAGGATATATAAGGCTTCATATAGCATTTGGCCATGAATTGAGAAACACCATGAAAAAAAGCGTTTGCAGGTATCAAAGGTGAACTTTGCCTCGTATCTAAAAGTGAAGGAGTGTTAAGATACACTACAGTTTATTCCACAAATACAACTTTCAGCAGTTTGCTTGATGGCCTCTATGACATTTTCAGCAACATCCACCTAGTCCATCCCAGCAGGCACTGGTACACATACATGGGTGTATTTTTGTGAGCTTTTCAGCTCGGACCAGGTGAATGAGCACTCCTGAGGAGACTCATCCTGTTCTCTATCAGTCTGTGTCGCAGAGCATTCTCCTTGCACACAGGCTGCTTTTCAAGCTAAGCCAAGACAGAAGATGTGCTTCAGGAGCTGAACTAACGCAGCCGCACAGCTCATGGGCATTTGTTCTGCGTGGCCAGACTGGAGCTCATCTAAAGCAGCAGCCTGTCCTCCCAAAGGCAGATAGTTTGGAAGTCAGGTCCTTGGCTCCGGCTGTTTAGCTTTCCAGATCTGCTCGTGTTGGGATGCACAACTCATCGGGGTAGACACAGTCACATATCATGTTCCTCATGATCCTAGTACAAAGCAGACTGTAACTGCAGCCTCAGCAACTAACCCACATGTCTGCTGCACATCTGTACAGTGAAGAAGTCTGTGGTAGGGATTTTGGGAGGGGGTTGTTGTTTTCTTTCTTTTTTTTTAACTTATATCAAGGAGTCTTAAATCTGGACTTGTGGTTTGCTGTTATTGAATGTAATTTCAATGAAGAGATCTGTTGCATCTATCGGCCCTGCTCAGTTAGTGTCTCACGCTACCGCAATCTCAGTGTTTTACAGAAGAATCATATGTTATTTGAAAATCTCCTACCTGGAAAACTGTTCCATTCTTACTGTGGCAAGATTTATTTCACTAAAACCAACACAATTTAGCCTTGTCAGGCAGTAAATTTCAGTGACATATGTCAAAAATCCCACAGTGGATTGAGCTGATTGAAATCCAGGCTGCCCTGCTAAGTTGGTCCCTCTGCCTTAGGCCACACTGAGTTGCCCAAATGCCTGAACTAGAGTAGTTCAGGAAGCTCCCCCATCAAAAGTTTGTGGTGGAGTTGTTTTCAGCCAGTCAGCTACTTAGGGTGGGTTGCTCTGGCATTTCTCAGCCACACAGCTATGGCAAGGATGACCAGCACAGGGGCAGGACTGAGGTTCATGCCTGGTCCATGATAATTCAGACTTAAATAGTTTTATACTGCAGTGGAACTGTAGGCTTATGCAAATGGAATTACATTGCTTTGTAGTTATTGAACATGGCTTGTAAAATTTAAGTGAAAAATCTGATCTCGTAACTGTTTCAGAAAGCATTCATTCCATGTTCACTGTGAACCACTACAGAACTGGCATTGTCCAAATTAACAGAAAGAATTGTTATGCAGATCCTAAAAAACCACCATCCATTTAATGCAATCTGTTCCCTAGTTCATCTCTGAGTTGCCCCTTTTTCCTCGGAATGGAAAGTTCACATGACACCATTAGAGGCGAGCACTCCAAAAGGCAGAGAGAGGCCACTTCATGGACTGTTTTGGAAGTTCCCTAAAGTGAAAAATGATATTCTTGAGGATGAAGATTCCACAATGCCTTAAGGTACAGTACATTCTCTAAAAGTGATGCCTAAGCATACTTTTTACTATCTGTAATACTTCCAGCATAGTAAGATTACAGACATGCTCGTAAGGATTTGCTGGGAGCTATAACAGTCAAATCTTTCCATAAATTATCAGCACAAGAAAGCAGTTTTTTACTAGAAATTGATTTAACACTAACAAAATTGTGCTTATCTTAATGAGTTAATTTGGTGTTCAAGTGCATATCATACACATTTCCTTGGGGCTTTAAATAGAATCTAAAAATACTTGTGATGGATATTTAAAGTTAATTGTCTCTCTCTCATGTATGGAAACATTAGGTCTATGTCTGAATTAATGCAATAGATATATAAATAGGCAAAATGGAAATTTCAATGGAAATTCAAAATGGACTTTTCTATATAGAAGCATTGATTGATGGCTTGTTTCATTAATGTACTTCAAATAAAAGGCTATAAAATTAGAAGGTCATGAAGAAATGCTGACATCACTTATTATGATTATTTGCTGTTCTGGACACTTATTAATGTCTTAGTGTTCAGTAGCTTAAAGTAACCTATCATTTTGCAAAATAAAAGACGATTGATCCAGTTATTTTTAATGGCTGTATATTCCTCAGCTGCATAATGGTGGCGCCCTTTTTTTTTACAGCAGAAAAGGATCTTCGTTTGAAACTATTCAGTATTTTTGATGAATTAAGATTTTAAAAGTAATTGAATACTTACTGAAGAATTAATCTAAAATTCTTAAAATTAATTAAGAGATCACCTTGGAGGAGGTGAAACAGGCCTGTTTTGTTTTGTTTTGTTTTGTTTTGCTTTGTTTTTGTAATTGGGAATGATTCTGGGTGTGAAGTTTGCTCAGGTGATGATGGCAATACCTGAGTAATCAAAAGCAGCAATAGACCCTTCAGTCATGAAGAAGGAAAAGCTCCATTTCTTGAAGGTGTAGCATTCAGGTGAATACTAAAATCCTCAGTGTAAATGTGGGATACATTTAGCAAAAGTATAGCTCAGATATTTCCAAAAAAATCTGTTTAGAGATTACATTTACAATCTGACATACATTTACAGTCTGGTGACAGATTACATTTAATTCTTATTCTCATTCTCATCACAACTCTCCCCATTTCCTCTAAAAAGATGAACTTTACTGTAACTGCATCTGTCAAACAGAGACATTACTGTTGTGAGGAAATGCACACTGGTGACAATAAAGTCTCAATATTGCAGAGAACTCACAAAGAATCGTAATGATTCAGAGGAGCTTTTTTCCCCTAAAAATAGAGATGCTCTAGAAGTGAACATGGGCAGCATACACAGGGAATGCAGATCATAGCCACTGCTGAAGGACAGTGCTGGTGTCTTTTTAATCCACTGTTCTGCAGAAAAAGTAAAATCATCCAACTTCTTAACATGATAATCTGTTTTTAGCCAAATGTTTTACCAAGCACAGCCAAATCTTGTTAATCCATGCTATATTTCTAGGAACATGCAAGCTACCTTGTACTTTGCGCTGCTGCTTTATTCTGTAACATTGTATATCATTAATACAAAACTGTAAAGCAAATTAAACAGAATCCTGCTCAAAGCAAAATACAGCTAAACCCAAAATAACACTCAAATTGAAACATGGGGGAATATGTACCAAAAAATTTTCACCCTATGCTGTCAAAATAAAAATGGAGTAGAGTTCCCCCATATATAACACCTCACCACATATTTCTGTTCCCCCTTCCACTCATTTGAACACTATGTTTTAGTATATTGAAATACTGGTTAGGTGTTTATTTTAAAAATTAAGAAATGTTTAGGAAATGACACAGTTTAGCCAGTGGCAAATAAGTGAAATTAAAAGTTGGCCTTCTGCCACTGAAAACAGAGACATGCTCCTAATGTGTTGACTCAAAGCTCATAACATTTCTGGCAAATGAAGCATGAAACATATTGTCAGATAAGTAAAGACTGTTACATCCAGAAAACTACTCTACAGGAATGCTTAGATTCCAAGTCAAGCACTGAGAAGTTAATAATTGCTGGGGTTAAACTGCCTGAGTAATATTAATTCAACCTACTTGTACATGTTATGATGTTCTTTAATTACATGATAATTGCAATACCTATTAAGTGCAGAGAACATAGTGAGGGCAAGATCCAACTGCTAGACCTGCTCTGCCTAGAATCTTTCCATCCAGTCATTTGCCGTTCTTCCATTTGGCCAGATGCTTGAGCCTTGCAGGGTTGCCTCGATGACATCCTTCTGGGAGGAGGTGCTGGGAGGCACACGTCTCTCCTTGCAGCCGGGCTCAGAGCCAGAAGTCATGGTGCCAACATAACCTGCAAAGAGCAATCCCAAGGGCAGGAGCTAGTCCTACATCTACAGAGCTTTGCTCACCTGATTTATTGCATAAATCTGCTTGTGGGAACACTTGATATGTTTTTACAGAAGCTGAAAGGTGTCAGTGAATAAAACAGAGGCTTTCAAGAAGAGAAAGGACAATATCAGTACTACAAGAAACTGAAAAACTCTCCAATATTGAATCGGCCCTTATCTCTGTTTCCATCACAGAATTCTTCATGCAAAGATGATCAAATATTGCTAATTAACTTTCTCACAGCTGCCTACTACCAATCCCAGCACTAGCTGTAAGAAATGGAAAGAGAACTTCTTGAAGAAAGTCACCCTTAATTGTTAAGCATTATGAGAGTACTAACAATAGGAGGACTGAATTCAAATATTGGGAATAAATACTTGTGCTGTATTTAATACATTAATCTGAGAAAAAGTATAGAACAGTGAGCCATGTAGTAGCTGTTGTCTGTTTGATAATCCCACAAAGGAGGCTGTGCAAGAAATGGGCAACAGTGTCATTCAGTGATCATGTACAAAGAGTTGATTTGTAACAACTTTAATTCTATTTTCACTTTTGCGAGGGATTCTTTGTTTTTCTGTGTTCCATTATACATGGTGTTCTTTAACATGGGAAGCTGAGGGAAGGAGCAGGGGAAGGAATGCCTCTCCACAGCTGCAGGGCCAACAAGAAGACTGGAAACTTCAGAACTCAGAAAAGACCTCAGTCATCCAGGTTGTCCATGCTTGCAGTGGCTGGCTATTACCTAGCATTAAGCCACACATTTTAGCAGTGGTTTTCACAGCAGCGTTTCATTGCACTACAGAGGGACCCAGGGCTGCTGCTTTTCTTCCCAGATTTCTAAAGGGAGCAATTTCCCCACTTGTCTATAGACACGCTTATTTCTGCTTCTCAGCCCTCTCCTGCTCCCTTCTGCTTTCGTACAGACCCCCAGCTTCTGACGTCTCTCAACACATGCCTTTTGTTTCCTTGTCTCCCTTTCTCCTTGGATCAGATTCTTTCCTTTACTGCCAGAGCACCAATGGGAATGGCATGCCTGATGGATAGAAACAAGTTTTCTGTCTTAGCTCTGGACTAATGGCATGACAAAACTGCTCCATCCCTTGCAGCATTTCTCCCAGGGAAACATATGCAGATTTCCAGTATTCTCAGCCACAAGCATTTAAAATATCAGGATGCAGACCACAGCAGATCATGAAACTGCCTTCATAGTCATAAGACTGTGTTAAAAAAAAACCCAAATCCAAACTTCTGTTGTTCTTTTTATTAGATATTTTGGGTTTTATTTATTCTCAATTTTTTTAAGATTTCAGTGTGTAATTACACTGTGTTTTCAGGCTTTTCATTATAATAGTGAGTTTTGGAAGCCATCTCTTAAAAATATTGACAACTAAAATTTTCTTAAGCTCAGCAGGACTTCAGAAGTTGTCATTTTAAGAACATAAAATGGTGCAGGAGGTGGGCTAGAACCAGGAGCATTGTTAGCTCTGTCCCTTGTCCAGCACACAGGAGCTGTGTGGGGACAAGGCCCAGAGGATCCTTGAAAAATTTAGCTGCCAGGCTTCAGCTGACTGTCCAGAGCAGGTAGCAATGTGCGTTCTGGAGCTGTCTCCAACAACATTTTAATTGACATAGATTTTTGTAGCAAGAAACCTCCTGAGCAGATTCATGCCTCTGCTCCAAGCAGCAAGGATGACAGACTTCTTTCATGAGGCAGCTGGAAGGATTTTTACATGGACTACACCATTTAAACCTTAGTACTATTGCTGGAAATGGGTGAAGCATTTAAGATGACACTCTCTAGAGAACTCAACCTGAAGTGAGCAAACAACATGACATATTTCAGGGTGAACAACTGAAATATGGCAAACTTCTGAGCAACTAAAAAAAAGGTTACCGGGGGAAAAAAATTGGGCAATAAGGCATTGGTACCGTTTGTGTTTGACATGAGGTGAACTTGGGGATTCTAATTAGTTCGTTTCATATTCTCTTTAAAGTTTATTTCAACACTTAGCTATGTATTGATGCTATGAGACTATGTTTATATACAACAGTTACATTACTGGATTTAAATACCTAAATTTAATTACGTATCTGAAAGAATCTGTTCTTTCATATTACCGGATATTCCTTTTATTTTAAACCCCACCTTTAAATGTAATTTCAGGACATTATCCCACTCTGAAATTCTGGATGATATGAAGATATCCTTCTGATTAACTGTACTAATCCAAATCTCATTTTGAGTTGTGTCCCTTTGGAAAATCTCCTTTACTTAATGGGAGTTGACGGCTTCAAGAATGGAGAAAAAGGGGCAGGATATATTTGATAAGCTTAAAATTTACACTTCTTGACTGTTTTCTAGTTATTTGTATACAGATCTGAATTCAGTTGGTAATTAAATTTCTTCATACATTTTGGGGATCACAGGTTCATTTACAATCCAACGTTTGAAAGTTTTGGAATCTCTGAATGACGATGGGCCAAACCCTACCCTATCCCACTGGACTAAATCCAAAATAGGTCCATGAAGAAAATGAACACTTGAAGAAAAAGACCTGGAATTCAGACGTACCCCAATGAACTCACTTCCAGATTCACATTAAGGAAAGGCTGACAGCTCAGTAAAGTATCTAGCTGTGAATGCAATTTAATGAATAAAACCATGGTTCAAATTAGGCAGTAGGAGGACTTAACAGATGACTGTTGTGGTACTTGTGTCACACTAGTATTATATTCCAAACATGACTTTCTTTTTCTGCTTCACCTCTGAATCTGTCCCAGATACAGAATACTTAAACCTTTGTATCCTATAAACCTACAGTTGGAGCTCTCATAAACTGCGAAGAATTACATCAGTCTTCTACACACAACTCTTAAAGCTATTGAATGCCTACAGTATGCTGCACACAAGTGATAAAAGTGTGTATGTGTGACACTATGTCTGCTTGGTAGCGGAAAAGGAGAGAGAGATGCTGAAATACCCAATTCTACTATTAAATAATGACTTGCTTATGAGACTCGCTGACCTATTAAATACAAACATCTGGTTTAGGTGTTCAGGATCCAAATGAATTACCCACCAAAGACTAACCAGGCATATCAGACCTCGACTCACTCCCAGCAACCAAATCACCCAATATTTCACTTGTGGAAAAAGTTAATGGTTTGTTAAAGTGGGTCTACTCACTTAAAAGTTTTTTCCAGTACTGACAATGAGACTTTATGATTTGTGTTACTGTATTCGTCAGCTGTATTCTGTTGCTATTCTACTAAACTTACCAAAAGCTTCAGATTTCTCATGACTCCTCAATCAGTCTGTGATCCCACCCAACAGGAAATGATAATTATCATAATTATCATAAATGATAATTTATGATAAAGTCTTGTTGGAACTGGGAAAGAACAAAACTCAGAACTATGGAGAAGGGCTTGTTTATCACTTGAATTTAAGATACACTTTTGTATGAGTCAGTATTAAACAAGAACTTATGCACGGTGCTGTAGGAGTTGTGATAAATGGTAGTGCCAAAGACTTTCCTGATACTAATCTGAGACCCGATTATTTGTAATTGTTCTATTTTTATTACTCTAATGGGAATGTGTCAGACTTGGTTCACCACTTACATGGCTTGTTGTGGCCATCCCACAGAAACCTCAGTGTTGCTCTGTGACAGAACAGCTCAAATCTCTGTGCCTGCTGACGGCCAAAGAGGAAGAACGATCAGTATGCCTCTCTTTGCTCTTACCTTGTCTGATATCTGTTCTCAACACATTGTTTAGTTGCTGCTCTATGGATCGCTGAGAGACAATTAGCCTTGCCTTTGGGAAGGCAGAAATCAGACCACTGGCTCTGTGTTGCAGAGAACAATGAAGAAAGTGTGTACCACTGCTGCGTGTTTGCACTCGATGAAATGATGTTTTCTCAGAAGCCTGCATTGAGCCTGCCTCCCTGGCAGGGGAAAAGCTGTGCCTGTGTGAAAACCAGGTGGCTGCAATTCCTGTCTAGCCATGCTTAGGTCTCAATTATCCAGTAAGGCATCTGTCTCCTGTGGTCCTGGGTCCTTTAACCCAGGGTCAGAGACTGGATTGTTCAAGTTAGGGAACATGAACTGGCTGCAGTAGTCATAGCAAATCTCCTGCCACCAGCAGGTGAGCTGAATGGCTTTTTCTAACAGGAGCAGCAGTTGGCTCCTGGCACTACCTGCAGAATACCATCTGCTAGGAGCCTGGCAGAGAGCAGTGGGAAGAGTTGACTCTGTGGATTATAAACCTTGGATGCCTTCTCACCCGAATTTTGTCACTTTCTCCTGCTAGTGAGACAAGTGTTGCTTTTAGAGAAAGGAGTATGTTCTCTCACAGAAAAATCATCAGCGGAAGGAAACTCTTTACCCTGATGTTAACACAGTTAAGATCTCCTTTGTCCTGGTGAAGGAATGCAGAGATGTGTGTGAGGATGCGAGGATGGGGAATAGAGAACAGGTGGAAATATGCTTTAGCAAATGTATGACATCTGCCTTCTTACATGTTCTCTAAGTGAGACGTGCTTTGCTAATAACTGTACATAATTTTCTTTCCTCTTCCACCTCTACCTGTCTTCCTCCTGACCTCCATAGCTCATTCCGCTCCTCGATTTTCATCTTCTGACAGTGTAAAGATGGTCTACATGCTCACTAGTCTGTAGGGGAGAAACTTGCAGAAAAGTGGATGCAAAAGAACAGTATTTAAGGAAAAGTCATTGATTGTTGGTACTGCCATACTAACTAGTTCCAGCTTCCCTTTATATATTTTATTCACTATATTTTGTCCACTTATTTTAGATTATTGGCATGCTGAAGCAGGAACTGCATTTTACTATGGCTTTTTAAAACTGCACTGAAATTGCAAAGAAAACAGTTTACATCAGTCAGGAGACATGAAAATTATTTCACAAAGAGGGATGTCACTGTACTTTTTGGGGCCTCAAGTAAATTTTCTGTTACAAAACCAATCAAATCTAGGCTGTAATACAAAATTAGCAATTCATTATGTACTTTTGAACAAAAGTTATGCATGCAAGTGGAGCCAAAGTTACGAAAGCTTTAAACTCCTCACAGTCAATTGTCATCAATGGCAGTGCAAAAATGACTGTATTTGCAGACAGGAAAACTTCTCAGATAAACACATTAATAGCTGTTTAACATTTCCTGTTGTTGCTGTTCCTGTTACTCTTCAAACAGGTTAATTCAAAAATGCTAATAGGTGGCTTAGCATTGTGTCACAAAATGCTGTACAAGGTCCCCAAACATAAATATGTAAGGCTAAGCTAGTTTAGTAACCTAATTTAATAACTTGTATTTAAATATACTTACAGACAATGCAATAAACCTAAACAATTCACATACTAGAGCTGTTTATTCTCCATGAATCTGTTTTCAATAGCTGATTTGTTTAACCAACATAAACAACTGCCTTATTGAATCGTGTATAATTTTGGAACTTGGGTTAAAACATTCCCACAATATTTGGTGCAGATGTTATAAAGTTGTAAAAATCTGCAAAATACCCTGTTTTAAAGTTGGTTATTTTAGGATTAGGAACAAGATGGGTAAACTGATTGAATGTCAAACACACTATAAATTATGAAAATATTAAGCAACTGCTTTTTACCTTATTTGCCTTTGTGGTGAGAGTAACAAGTACTGGGGCAACTGCAAATCTGCTTGATCACACATCACCTGTCACAGAATTTTGAAATATTGTGGATTAAGGTCTAACACTGATTCATACAAAGTCATTCTACAAAATTGTTGTCCTATGGGTTCCACCATTTGTTAGGTACCATCAGAGTTTCTTCTTGTGTGATTGAGTTTCTTCAGTGTTTACCTGCCCAGTCCCTGCGTCTACTTCTTCCCTTTATTGAGTGGAATTCAGGACCCAGGAGGACTAGAGGCTTCACCCTGCACTACCCTCCCAGCTCCCTTTCCTTTTCCCAGTTTTGCTGTGTGGCAAAGGGAAGGTTGTTCATTACTGCACCAAAATCTTCAGGAGGAACTTACTTTTCCCCTCAAGTATGGTCAACCAGCCTTACAGCTGTGAGGGCAGAAACAACTCTTTCTTAATTTTGACCTGACTGATTCTTGCTTATCTGAGACACCAGGTCTAACACTTTGAGCCACATTCATACTCTGAGCAAACCTGAGTAAGACAGATTGAAGGGCCATGCTCTTAATGCCACAAAGTGAGGTTTGAGGATTGTGATGTGATCATAAATTAAATATAGCTGCCTCACATTTTGTATCTTGTTCCTGTAGCTGGGCACAGCACAGGAGTCATGCAATTCGTCACTGATGTTGGGACACATCCTTGAACTGTAGTGTAGTTTCAATTATGTTTGGAATATGAATATTTGTAAAACTCCCTCTGAAAATATTGACTGAGTGAACAGTGAAAAATTGTTCAGGAACTGTGCACATCAGGGAGACAAGACCTGAGACTTGGGGCTGCCTCTAAGATGCTTTGTGGAGCATTTCTGTGCCCAACCCAAAATTTCTTCACAAGCTTCCAATGGGAAATACAATGTCATAGACTATGTACCAAGAGAGAAACTTATGGAGCTTCAGTTGAAGTGGTAGCCTGGTCAATTGGTGAATGAAAAAACTGATGAATGACGTTGGTGAATGAAAAAAATGCGAGGTACTGCGATAACATCTCAAAATAAATAGTGATTTTGGTTTTCAATTTAAACACTTCAGTATTTTAATAAAGCATTAAGGAAACACAAAACCTAAATCAGAACGTGTCCTTTCCTCCCCCCCCGATCAGGTATGGGCATATCACATACGGATTAAGTGAAAAGAAGAAAGTCTGTGAGCCATGTGAGTGATTTGCTTTACAAACTCTAAGTTACAGAAAGACCAAGTCTGAACATCCGCTTCTCTCTAATTTTGTTCCACACGTGCCATACAGTAACAGATGAATTATGACTGTAAAAATCCGGTGTCTGTGGGACAGTCTGTCAGTCTGTGTAAACTTATGGTAAGGGCACAAATGTACAAGGGTGCTGTCTCTGAGTTTGTGAGCTGGAGAACGAGTACACGCTCCTGCTACATGACCCAGTGTTGGATGTCTCTTCGATGACTGCAATAGCTGAAGGTTCCAGAATGTTTCAGTCAAACACAAATTTTGGTAATTCTTGCCTTTGGCAGCCACTAGTTATGTCTATATGTTACACTAGTACCTTCAAAGATCCCCCAGATAAATGAGTGGGAATAGCTGCTCATGGTTAAGCAACACCTGTACTTTCTCTCCTCCCATCTGCCAGCCTTTGCCCAGTCTCCCCTAAATCCCCATCCCCTAGCACACATTCCTAAATTTTCCCTTCTGTCAGGCACACACTTAAGTTTCTTCCTCTTTCCTGCCTATGCTATCAAGTGGATCCAGTGTGCGTGAAGACTCCCGAGAAGCATTTAATAGCTGTGGTCATATTTACTCCTGCCAGCTGTACTGAAAGTTATGAAATAGCACCACCACTCTTCCCTCAATTCTTGAGCTTCAGAGAAACTTGCTGACAATTGCTTGAAGGGTGGCTATTTCCCATTGTGCTCCATGACAGTAAAGCCAAATGCCCCCAGGGAGAAGGATGACCTCATAACTGGTGAGGAGATGGAGACAAGAGAATCCCATTAAGAACAAAGAGATAGAAATACCACTTGCAAAATCACAGCCCACTGAGGTCAGCTGGGAAAGAATAAGGGGAGATGGCAGCCATGTTGAAAGGCGTCTTCAACAAAGCTTTGTTGAACTTTTCTACTGATCAACTTTGTCATGTAGCTTGTTTGTTGATGAAAATTAACACAAAAATATCAAAATCCCAAAATTTTAGAGTTTTTTTCAAAAACCAGCAATTCCACAGGGGGTTAGAATCATTTTTTTAAACAAATGTTGCACTTTGATGAGTCCTTGTCTGTGAGTGAAATTATGCAGGGGTCCTCAAACTACTTTAAAAGTGTTTCTTGCAAATGATATGCACTATACATTGAAACCTAAAAAGTGTGTTTTATTCCAAGTAATGCATCTATCTCAAATAAAGCAAAAAACCCAAACCAAACCAAACCAAAAGACTGCATCCTGAGACACTCAGAGACAGTGAATAAATTAAATTGTGGAGGAATAAAAAAAGAAAGAAAAAGATGCAAAAGCATGGACATATTGTTTATGTTGTAACTTTAAAGAACTGATCAGAAAATAAAAATTAACTATTTTATTTGTTGGAGGGGCTTTTTCTTTTATAGTGGGAATGATGCTTTATTTATAGGCCTGCCATTAACTGATGCTGGAACCTAGTGTTCCTTCTCAAAATGAATGCCTATAAATTACTGACATTGGGGAGAATAAAACCCAGACTCTTGTACACATAGTATTTGTACATCTTCTTTACTTATTTCCTTTGCGTTTTGACCTATGTAATTTTCCTCTAGATGGCTAGACAAATTTAACTTCAGCAAATTAAAACTTGAGATGACATTTATTTCTGTTAAACAAATACGTAGCTTTGAGAACATAACTAAATGTGTTATGAATTATAACTGCAGTGCACTAAGTCACATACTTGCTTGACAGAAATAAATGTTGGCTAGAATCAAATTGTAGAACTCAAAGTGCACTGCCTTAAAAATAACTAATTAAAAGCCTAGATAATTTCTTTGGGATGGATTGAACCAGGATAAAAGGAAGTGCATCTTTCATATAATTGTATTAGCTTTCACACACTCATTGGCAATTTTCACAGAAGGGAAAAAATCAGGAATACTGTTAAAAGCATCTGCTAAGCAGATACTTGTAAAAGACTATGAACCATTTTTGTGTACAGTACACAGCTTTATAGGAAGATTTTTGATGCATTAAATGTTGATCCTTGTAATCCTAGTTATCCTTCCTTGTCTCAGCTGTTTATTTCTAGTTACAAGGTCATTCAGCTCTTTCTGTATCTCATGTTGAATTTTACATTAGAACCATGAAACACTCATTTCTCTTTCTTTTAGCTGCACAATTTATTTAAAAAAAATCCCTAAAAAATATAGATGCAAATTATTTTGAGCTTTAAGAAAAATCTTAGCAATTTTGGAAAAAAAATCATTATAATTTTCTGCCTGAAATCTTGCTTCCCATGATATGGATTATAACTTGGCTTTCAGGACCATCCTTATTTAATCGTGTTGTTTTAAGTCCAATATTGAGATAAATTTGGAGCTTTTCCCACTTATTTCACTGAGACATAATCTGTTCCTTGTTGCAATAATTTTTTTTGTCCTGAAAAATCTAACTTTCTCCTGTGATAATTTCAAAGTAAATTTTTTATGTTACGTTAGATGATCAAACTGATAACAAATCTGTGGTCTTACCCAAGCAATGAGCAAATACAGCAGTAACATTTTTTGTTTGTTCCTGAAAAAAAAGTGTTTTGCCAATATTGCAGGAAGTACAAGTATTTTCCTATTACTTTTAGCTCCAGAAATTTAAACTGCAATCCTGAAATCTTCATGTGCACTACATCTGCATGATGCAATTACCTTAACTGGGGCCACTCACTTCTTTATCTAAACAGCTCCCTAAGTGTGTTTGCAAGATTGGAGTCTTAGAATATTTTGATTTTAAACAATATGATGACATCAATCTGTAATGGTGACTTGGTGCTGTCATTCATTTAGAGAAATGGAATCGAAATTGTTTCAGCCAGGACTAATCTTTCACTTGAATGAAAACAATGGGTTTGGCTTTTTGTTGTTCACAGTTGTTGTTTTAGAAGAGCGCTCGGTCACTTTTTGAGAGGGATTATATGTCATATTGCCTATGATAGCAGTGGACTCAGTTTGATGACTTTGAAAACGCCCTTCAATATTGTGCTTATATATGAACCTGGTAGGTATAATTGCTACTGTTTTGATGGATATTTTTTGTTATGTCCAAAATTTTAGTTGGTGTATTGCCCTGCACAGCAGCACATGTGTCACACCTAAAGTGTAAGCTGATGAGAATTCTACAAAAGTAACCTGCTAGAAGAGACATTCTGTGATTAACGAATTTACTGGTGCATTCTTGCAATGACAAATAGAGAGCACAACTGTATCTACTGCTTTTTTCTCTTTTTTTTTTCCTAGGTTATCCTCTTTAAAAAGTGTACCCTGTAGGTGTTCATGTTAGCTGGTATTTCCTTTCAGTGTCTCCAGTAAGTTATCCTTTCATTGTGGGTAAGTAAGAGTTTGCAAAACTTTGCACCCTTATTCTTAAATTAAATACTGACAAGGAATGGAAGTGTAAAGCATGCTAATAAGCAAGACCTCCCTGTGGGAACCTGTGATAGAAGACTGTTTCACATTGAGAGGCAGACAGCGCTGTTGACACAGGCTGTCAAAAAGGCTTCATGTCTTTGAAAGAAAATCTTAATCTTCTTTATTCATGTGTGAACAGGTCCAGGCCTTCATCCCGTAGCTCATACGCATTGACTGTTTAAACTGTGGGTTGCTAGGCTTTGGGTAGGGTTTGTTTGCTTGTGTCTACATTGTACGAATGGATGAGGACTGAAAATTAAAATCTGTCTGACACAGAGCACTGCTTTTCTGTCTCTGTTTGAAGAGACATGGCAACCCAGGGCGAAATGAAAAGGAATTTTATTGAGCGCAAAAACCGCTCAGTGTTTAAATGTTGGACGCAGGAACTGAATGGTCAATTTGGGAGGCTTGTAGGTTGTTTATAGACATTGGGATGGCTGTCAATCACAGTACAATGGTGAAATTTGTGTTGGAAAAAAAGTGCTTTTTAGTGGCTGAACTCCTGTTTCCTGTTAAAATGCTCACATCAACAAACAAAAAGAGGTTTTGTCTGAAGTTTACAAGCAAGAAAATTTAAGAAGAACAGAGATGCTGCTACTGTTGTGGCATCTTTTGATCATTGCGGCACTGACTATTTAACATTTAAAACCAAATTTTATGGAGAAAGATCCTATTGCTCTGTGGATCAGATTCTGATCTACTTCTGTGGCTTATAAATCAGAAATAAAATTCAGGAATATGTCAATTAAATGAATGGCATTATGCTACTGAAAAGCATTAAGACAGTGGATTCTGAGACTCCATGTATGTCTGCGCTGTTAAAACTTAGATATGTTTTACATGTTCTTTATATGTTTATAAATCAATAACGAGGAGAAGCAGAAGATAAATAGCACCTATAAAAAAGTAATCTCTTCCAGCACTTGTTAGTAACAAGTAGAGAAAAGGGCCTTATTCCAGAAGCAACTTTCCCCTTTCCATTTGTTGTTAAAGCTAACTGAAAGCATTTTGCTACTTCATTTTACAGAAGCTTGTATTATCTCAGCTATAAAATTTCACCCTGAAACTTGGCCAAATGTCAAACTTGCCACTATAGGCTTTGGAATAATATAAAAAAAAAAAAAGAAAAAGAAAAGAAGGAACTGAAGGAAATAGAAATAAGCCTGTTTTGACAGAATAAAATTTAAAATGTTAATGCTGTTGGCTTTTTTTGGTTTTATAACATGAAAAAGCATGTTTTACAGAACACTGGCTAAGAACTCAGCCCTCAAAATCAGATATAAAATGTGGTTTCTGGGCCCCTATGGGATTTGTAGGAGGCGAGAAAAAGAAGACAGTTTCTCCCATAGTTCTTTCACCTCCGAACATTGCAGCCCCCAACCCCAGATCCTTTTGCTTCAGTGGTAGGGGAAGCAGGGAGGCTCAAAATGACCAAGGCATGGACAGGCTTGGCAGACCTGTCATCCAAGTGATAGTTCATATTAAATCCTTCTTCACCTTATGAGCATTCAACCCTTATGTTTTTCATAATCACTGGGAGCTCACAGACCGTGGTGGGAGATGTCATGAAGTTTTCTGGTTCTGAGCAACAGGGCTCTTCCTTTGTGTTCACCTTCATATTTTCACTAGCTTCCTCAATGTACATATATGTGTTTACAGTACTTTTCATGTCTTTCTGAGCAGGGTTTTCATTGGCATGTGCAGTAATAAGCTATTTGCCATTTTGTACATGTGTGTGTATAGTTAATCCTGAAATAGCAACCACTTTCAAATGTCTTGATTACTTGTTTCATTCTTCTCCTTAAATATATAGCTTTAAAAATCCATAATATAGATAGTGACTGAAGTGTTCATCATGAGGAGCTCTCCTCTGTAATTTTTAAATGAGACAGTACGTCTGAAAACAGTCTCAAAACTCAATTTCCTATCACTTTGCAGATTTCTGAAATTTGTTCTTTTCTAATCTTTGCCCAATTCCTTCAGTAGCTTAAGTTACAGTGCTCATGCAAAACACCAAATGTTAATCATATCACTTTCCAAACATTCCAGTTTTTTGAGATCCATCTTTCTTTCTTTCAATTTAAATTTACCGTAGTAAACCATGTACAGCCCTAATTCATTATTTAATAATTGGTTATTTACTGCAACTCCCTCTCTTTTCAGGTTTTGTTATCTTGACTACAAGGCCTGAGATAAACCAATGGGAGTAACTGAATGGAAAAACAAAACTTGAGTTTACATTTGGAGGGAGAGTGAATTTTTATTAGTCCCTGTGTTCTATACAGGAACTATACAGGCACTCAACCTGCTCAATGGAAATTCGTAGAGGGATTCTCAGTCTCACCTGGAAGTTCATTTTCTCTTCTCAAGTATCCCACACTGCTTGTTGCAAAAGAGCTTCCCTCTGCATTCCCTTCAGCCACGGCTGCATTTGGCTTCAGCAGGAATGCAGTTGCATGAGTGAAATGCTGTGGGGTTTTCCAAGCACTGTGCTTCTCTCCTTGGCTGTACTGCCACACTCAGCAGCCTTAGGTGATTTGTATCACTTAGCTATACGTCATTTTTCCCTCCTCTGTAAAATGGGATCAGTGATAAGGGTTCTGCATAAAAGCACTGATGAAAACTGATTTTATGAAGAGCACAGTTGCTGTTGTTTATTACTGCTCATAAGTCTCTGCTGAGTAAAGCCTTTCAATTTCTTTATAGTTTCCTTCACCAATACATCAACACAGCTTGCATTGCTTCCTCTGTGCATGACTAAGAGGTAAATATGTCTTCTCTTGCAGAAAAGTAGAACACTTCTATTTTTGCTTTCACTCATCATCTTCCATGTTAACTCCTGTAAGGTCCTACTACTTATTATTCTCCTTGTTTTAATCTCTTGGAAACATGTGGCAGTATATGGTGTTCTTGCAAGATCAATACATTATTCTTTATTACCAGTCCGCCTCCCCTTAGCACGCTTGATAGATACAGCTGCCCCTGGAGACAGCTTCCTATGGCCTCTCCCAGGTTTATCTCCTTCTGTTCGAGATCTGCTCCCTTTGCCATCAGGAAAGTCAAATACAGAGATTTCTTAATATGCTAACCCTAGTCCCATCCTATTGATTTCTTCCTCTCTGCTGTGATTTGCTTTTGAAATCTTGATTTGCCAAAGTCTTCCCTTCTTAAAATGTCTCCTAAATACTGACTTCTTCTATGAGTATTGTAAAAGGAAACCATTCTTCTTGCTCGTCTTTACAGGTTTGCTTTAGTCTTTCCTCTGCAATGTAGAGTCCTTGGGGGTAAGGGGCTGGGTCAGATTCTCTGGATGTGGACAAGAGCTTTATTTTTAAAGTATAGAAGGAGCTGCTGCAAACTGGGATGATAGCTAGGAACTGTATGCAGCATACAGTGGTCAAACAACAAACTACATCTTTCAGGCAGCAAGTGTTCCTCTCCCTCCCCCCTTCCTCCAGGCTTTATTCTGGAGGTCTAAGTTTATAACAAAAGAAACAAAAAGGTTTTTATATAAATGGAAAAGCAAATGGAGCCCAGCTCATGTTACAACTCAGCCTTCTGACAGCCTGGAATGGAGATCTGCCCTACTTAGAGGCCTCTCTTTGCTCTGAACTGCAAGGGAGCTTTTAATATTCCCTCACTTGCTCTGAGTGCTCTCTGATTAGACCTTCACCTCCAGCTCAGGCTTAACCCAAACTGTACATTTGGCAAAGGTTGCTACAACAGTTTTGTCTGTACAGTAACTGCAACAGTGGAGCCATTATCCACTGCCTCAGCGCTATTGGGGTATAAATAAGAAGCAGGGTGTGTGTGCACAGTGTTGTGATTGCTCAGAAAACTCCACTGTGCTGCAAATCCTTTAAAATAATACAGTGAAAAAATATTTCAGCTTTCCATTAGTCATAAAAGCCAACATTTTTAATATGCATGATTAAATTTAGTCAGGGAGATAAATGTGTGTTGTTTTTTTTTTTTCTTTTTTTTTTTTTTTCTGAAAAAGACTAATGGAAACTGCCCAACACTTTTGGTGTTGGTGTTTAAATATGTTTAAATTTAAGAGGGTGCTTTAAATAAGTAAAGCAGGTGCCAGAATGCCTAAATTCAAGCTTCTTACTCAGGTGCCTAATTTTAGGCAAGGCAGTATTTGTAGGTTTAAATATCTTTTATTGGACTATTTAGAAAAAAACCCCAGACTCGGGAACGCAAATCATTCTCTTATTAGGCACTTAAAACTTTAGAGAAATGGTTCACACTTTAAAAGATATTCTGTGCTGAAAATAAACCACACTTGATCCTTTATTTCTTGCAGGCTTTCTGCAAGCCATGTAACAAAGGTGGGACACAATTTTGAAAGCAAATGCCTGGATAAGCTGCAAGATGTGGTGCTGCCTGAATTGAGAGCCACAGATAACTGCCAGCCTTTGAGGCTGAATCATTGTAGTTTTATATTAAGCTGATTTGTAGATGAAAGTATTTTTGTTTATTTTTACCTATTTTCAGAATAATTTCTTCCTATAAAATGAGAGCTTCCGCAAGTTTATGGTTGTAAAATAATATTTTGGAGGGTGTGGGAGAAGAACTGGATTACAGTATGGCTCCAAAACAAAATGGAAAGTGTGGTCACCTGCAAGAACAATTTGAATCTGGTACATTTTATGGAATAAATTGCTATCTGGCTTCTTGTACAATTATCTCAGTACATAAAAATTACTAAAGAGTAGGAGAAGCTTGGGCAGGTCTATTCATGGCATACAGGGCATCACACGATCCTTCCATGCGAGGTTCATCCAATATCATCATCTCTTTTCTTAACTTTTTTTGCCCTTTTTTATGCTTTCTGCCTTTGCAGAAGAGAGAAGCATGAGGAGATTTCAGGGATATTATTTTCTCTAATTTTATAAAGGGATCAGATAAAACAAAACCCAGATGACCTTCAGAGCTGCGGGTGACCCTGTTTGATGAATGCTGGGCGCAATCGCAGTATTGTGATGTGTCCTTTACACTTAGAGCCCATACATTCTAAGTTCCCAAAATGCGTAGCTGCAATCTTATGCTAGTGAAGAAACAGATGGATGTGCCACTGATATTTGGAGGCAGCCTCCATGCATTGTAAAAATGGCTAATTACTTTGCTTTCCTAACTGCCTTTTGCTTGGTGGGATGCTGTTGGCCTTTATCTCTTTGTTTTTATATACCTGGCTATTTTGTTAGTGCTCTTCACTCTACACCCCTGCTTCTGTTTCTCAGGAGGTTAGACAGGGAGTTATATATTCACTTCAGAGACAAACTTCCCAACTTTGAGAATGAATGCAAAAGAGAAGTTGGATAAGCACTTAGTTTCTCTTTTAATCTAAAATCTACAAAAAATTATGTGTGGGTTGGTGGGTGTGCAGAAGAACCTTCAGTTTCTACCAACAGTGCAGAGTTATGGGGAGAAAGGCTTCTTTAGATGACTCTTGTTGTGTCATGAGAAATACTATATGTGGATTTACACATCTATCTAACTTTTATGCGTCTACACTCCTCCTGAAAAGGATTGCCAGCTTTGTCAAACAGTGAGGTTTGGGTACAGTTAGCTTTTCCTTCTCCTGGAAAGAATACATTGACTTTGAATGGTTTGCCCTTTGTAAGCCTGGTCTTTACGGCTCTGAATCTCATCCTAAAACACACTCTGTAGACAGCAAAGTAGAAAATGCGTGTTCACTGCCTGAACACTGCAGTGCTTTAGCTAAAACTAAGACTTCATTCTATATTGTAATAGGTCTGGCAAAAGGAAGCCAAGAGCCTCACAGGGGGCCAGCAGGTTTTTGGATCTCAGTCTGAGTTTGCTTCTGAGCTTTTTCTTAATATCACAATAGGCTCTTGCTGTGTGCTTCTAATACCTCAGCAATGAAGTCAGGGTATATTATGCCATCTGTCCAGGAGTCAACACTATAGGTCAAGCTAATTTAAACTGGCACTTTTCATCTCCCTGTGCTTGTATGCATTACATTTAATAGTTTAAGTGAGTGATTGTATCTCCTGACCCTGCAACAAAGACAAAGCACATGTTTGTATTTTTTCTTTATCTCTAGTCAGGAATAAGGACATTTGATCCTTTAATGAAAAATATGGTTTAATCAGGGACTGATACACAACTTTTGTTTTAGGAATCCTTTAAATTATTTTTCATGCCCATTTCTAATTTTTTTTTCTTTGAAAGGTAAGTAAGAAGGAAAATTTATATATGGTGGAACTCTGTAACTTGTAAATTTAATCCTGGATTGAAGAGTTTAAATGTAAAAATCATTCATCCTCACATTTAGAGTTAAAAATTTATCAGGGGAACTGTTTGCCCTGTGGCAAACAGAAGAGTTAAGTGATGATCCTGGAGGAAAATTCTCCCATAAATACTTTGAATGTTGTGAAAAGAGCAACCTCTACATCGTTATTTCTCAATTGAGCTCTGCAATGAACTTAGAGAAGTTAAGTGTATAGAGAGGGTGGGTGAATTGTTAGAATGGAAGTTTGACAAATAAAAAATGTGCATAACAGTATAAAAATACATGCTGTAAAATCCAGGGAAACCTTTCTCAAGATTAGTACTCAGTTTGCTTTATCCGTCATATTTTCCCTCCTTCTTTCTGCTATTTCTCTGACTTGCTATTTCTCCAGACCACCATGTTTCCAGCATTTTCCTTTTTCTGACCCTGGAGAAATAGAATCATTGCTGAGGAGGAAAAGGAAAAAAAGACCACACACAAGTATTTATTTCTTAAACACATCTGAAGTTTGGAACAGGGATACTGTTCATAGGATTAGATTGTCAATATGCTATTTTCCCTCATTTCCAAAAATGTTATACAACTATGATAACATAAATCTGTCTCCTGCAACCATATTAGCCCAGGGCACCAAAGTTATGGCTGCCAAACTCAAGTTAATTTCAGAACCAATTGAGGTGTATCTATGTAAATTAACCTGTAGACAGATATATGGGTTGTTTATTTTTGTTACAATAAAGAATCTTCTTAGAGTAAACCTGGTTCTATATGATGGCTGTGGCCAGCTATTGGTCTAATAGCTTTTTGTGATGTGAACCTTTTGTCATTAATCAAAGACATAGCACCATTCAGCACACACACACAAACACACAAAGTCTAAATATTAGGAGATGAGATTAAATCCTCGGAGCTTCAAACACTACACTGGTGCAGAAAGAAGAGACATATGGCTCTCCCTGTCATCCAAGGGACCCCAGAACTGAGAGAAACCAAAGGAGAAAATGTGACTGAGCCAGTAGCCAGTGTGCAGACATGAAGGTACAGCCTACCCAAGGCACAGCTTATAGCTGAAAGTATTTGAACTGCCAAAATTAATGTTTTTACAGAAAGGTATTAATTTCACACCTACTTTCTATACTAGTGATGTTAAACTTGGTACAAGGAGCACAAATAAATTAAATCACTCATTAACAAGGGTAAAAGGAAAAGAAAACACCAAATGCAATAGGTATTTTTTATATAATACTGAGTGCAATTTCATGTACATGTCCTTATACAAGGAAATATCTGTGCTATAAGTAGATATAAACAGAACAAATAACAAGATTTTGAACCAGGATTTAAAAACTGGAAAGAAATATATTTCTTTCAGAAACATGTGCAATATTTTCAATATTAACCATAATATTTTATACTGTTTCTCATCTCTATTGCATCTAAAATACACTGAAATTTGCTAATACTGATATATGGTTTATTAATCAAAGTGGAACTGTAAAGTATTTCTTATCATTATTGTGAGTTAAATATTGCATTCTAGGTAAAGGTTGCCTGTCCAGAATCTAGATTCATAATTGAGAAGTAGGAATAATGGCATATTAGACCACTGGTGAAAGAGGAAAATTATGAGAAGCTATAATGGTGACTTCATTGGCTGTTATAAATCTGGCAGGGGAATGATGTCACATAGAGCTGTATCTTTAAAAAGACATTAAATTAATCCAGTAAGGCAGGACAGAAGTGGCTTAGAATTACACATTAATATTAATCCAGAGCAAAATGTATTATAAATTCAAAATCAATTCCTAAAGAAGGGACTTGACAAATTTAATGAATAAGTACAGAAACTCCCATTATCAGTAATAAAACTATTAAAAAAATTGAGGAATGAGCATTTATTAGGTTGAATGTGTTGTACTTACACAGCATGATAAAAAACTGAGGTACTTCTTATTCATGCTTGCAATTCTAATGTCTATAAATCACAGGAAGGGCCATTGCAAAAGAGCATTTAGAGAAGGGAGAAGGGACAGATAGTCATTAGCAGCAAAATAAGTGGGAAGTTTTTGTGGGAGAGGGAGTGCTGGAGAGTGATTTAGCCTCCTTTGCTTCCAGCAGACTAAATGATGTTATTCTACATTATAAAAATGGACTTAACAACCGGGCATTTCCCTTTAATTCAGGTTAATTCCTGCCTGTTGTTGTGTTCATCCCTTGCTGCCATGGCAGCACATTTCAACCCACGAAGCACCAGATCACTGATCACAAACGCTGCCGGTGGTGAGTATTGCAGCATCCCCTGTGCTTCCTGGGGTGCTGCTCCCCACAGGAGAAGGCATTCTCTGATTTTTGCCTCTGTTGGCATGGCATAATGGGTCCTGCACAGGAAGCGACAACGTCCTACATAACTTTCTGAGATCCATTCTGGCTTTGTTCTCCTAAGGAAAGGCCTTCTGGTTTGTAGTCCCGGCTGAACTTAGGTATGAGCTTGCTCTTTTGCAATTCCCAAGCGAGAAAGTCTGTTAAGGGAGCTGCTCTCCAGGACCCCAAGGTTCATAGAGCTCAATTTCGAGAAGACATTTTAAGAGCACAAGAGCAGGAGCCATGCCCACCTGCCTGGTTTGTCTCAGACAGTCTTGGTTTGATGAAATTTTACACTGTGTATATACATCAACCATTGATTTTTGAGTGGGTGAATGCAAACTTGTTTATCTGTTATTTACACTATTCCCCCCCCCCGCCCAATGCTGATTTGAGACAGGACAAACAGCAGAG
>VZRS01011868.1:794796-820024 GCA_013398055.1 Ifrita kowaldi
CTGAGTTGAGACAGGACAAACAGCAGAGTGGTACCTTACTTCTGTGAACTACTGGTTAGTAATACAGTACTATGTTCAGTTGTTGCAGCAGATAAAAATGCAGAACAAAAAATTCATGTGTTGTGGAGCCTCCAAATTCTTTTTGTTTACACAAGCTTTTGGGAACAGAAGATTTATTTCTCCCTGCTCATCTGACTTTACATGAATTTTGCTTTTTAAGAAGGAAGGACATACTGTGGTTTCATTTGCAGATGGCTAAAAGGATAATTGTCCCTGTAGGCTTTATAAACCAGGCTTTTGGCTTGTTTGGGAATACTTTCTTAGGAGATCGATGCCAGTTTTGCCTTGGTTTTTGTTTTTTTTTCTTTTTCACTCTACTGTGCTTGGTGTTCTGCTGATCTATCTTTGGAACAAGTCACATGCCAGTTGCTTGAGAAAGGAGATCTGTTGGTAACTGACATTACAAAGAGTCCACAGAAGATTAAAAGAATATTGTTCTTTCTTCTGTTCTTCTTTTATCTTACTCTCTTCTCTCAGAGCTCTTGTAAGCTTATTTTGTAGGCTGAGATATGCTATGTAATAAATAAGAACATTATATAAGAAGCTTCTGACAAAAAAATATATAGTGTTTACTGAGACTTGATGAAATGTGAAAGAAATAAAGTTACAAATGTATAGTAATATTTGGCTAGGTATGGACATTAACAGACATCATTTGTTGAAATTCTTTCTCAAAATCAGGAAATTATTGGAAATGAGCAGAAATCATTAGGATTGATGCTGCTGCAATGTTTCCTCTCTGTTAAAATTTTTTATCCCTTTCTCTCTATTATGTAGAAACTACAGAAAAGTAAATCTTGCTCACTGTACATGATCAATAAACACACTAGCCAAAGGTAACTTTCAGTCTTATCCTTTTTCTCTGAAAAAAAATAGGAATTTAATTTAGTTTTAATATGGTATTGAAGGGGAGAAAGAAAAGTGAAAAAAAAACCCCCAAAAATTATTATATAACTTTTGGACAGAATGGATTGAGCATTTTTCTCCCATACTGCCATGTAGTGGCACCTCACTTCAATAATTACTTCTGTTGCGTTTAAGAAACGTGTGGGGGTTTTTTCCTTCAGTCAATCATGCCTGGTAAGCAGATGTTGCTTTAAGTAGTATAACCAAAAATTAATTGGGTGCTAGAGGCTCAGAAGACTGTTCTACTTTCAGAAACTGGAAAGCCCCTTTCTGATTCGGGAGCATGTATACTCAATCCAAGTTCAGAGCTGGAGACAAGTTATGTCCTCAGGTATTATTCTCTTCCTGACGTACTCTGCTTCGTTCTGGTGTTGTAGGGCTTGTTCTGCACATCCCACTTCAGTCTGTGCTGCACAAGTGCTCAGGATGATGAGCTGAAGTTCTGGTTTACTGTGGCTTAGAGGGGTGGCGAAGTCCACTGCTGTCTTTGAGACATTTGTAAAAAGCAAGTTGCTGCTGTAGCACACTAACACACAGCCATTTTACACAGAAACACCTTTTGAGACGGTCCTTCCAAAAATGACTGCCTGCTCAGCCCGAAGTTTTCTTTACATGCTCAGTCATTTTGAATTTTTTTCCCATTGTTTATTTTCTAACAAATGTACAGCTGACCTCACATGTTTACAAGCAATAGATAAAAATACTTGCATAATAATTAAGGATGTCATTTGTGTTCTATAAACTGGTTTAATTTTAATAAGAGCTGTACTTGATCCATCTGCAAGTGAGGGCTTAGTTCCTTCAAACAGATAAACACACTACAGACTTTGTACAGCTAAGATGTCTGCAATTTTTTATAAGCTAGCAGAGAGGCTGTTTTATTTAACATAGTTCACATTGAAAATATGATTTGATTCTAAGTTTAAAGGAGAAGTGCAAATTCTAAACCACAGGCTTTGTTAAAGCATTCTAATTCCATTCCAAGTATTATGGAAGTCTGATGTTTGAATAAGGCTGAGTCATCTTTTAATTCCTAAACTGGCTCCCATAAAAGGCTGGAAAGTCTTTGATCTATGTAAAAGAGAAGATCACCAGGGAGAAGCCTCTGCTTCTGTTTGTCCAAATGTTGCAAGCAGAGTCTCTAGGCTATAGCTAACAAGTCAAATTATATTTGTTTGTGTCTTAGACAGAGTTTTTGATTTGCATATAAAAGGGATTTCAATGGCAATATCAGCTCTTTCATGAGATTTACAATGGAGGAAAAAGGGTAGTTAAAGTTTGCTCTAATAGACTGGCCTGCAATGATGTCATGTAATTAGTGCATAGTAGTATAAATATTGCTTGATATCATATTTCTATGTCTAAAGTTATCTAGTATGTACATACCAAATCTGATAAATTCTGTGTAAAACTGGGGAGTAGAAACTTTTTCAAAATTGGACTAAAGCATGGAAATAAAAATACACTCTATGGAATGGAAAGAAGTAGAATAGAATAGAATAGAATAGAACAGAACAGAAGTTCTCCCAAAAGAAAGAAAATATCTGGAAGGATCATTCTAGGAGGAATAAGGGAAATTCAGCTTCAATATATGTGTAAAGTTTGTAGAATGCAGTTTCAAGCAAGGCCTCCTGAATTTTTTCATTGGTCATTTTAGAGGAAAATAGAAAGTACAGAAATAGGCTGAAGAGCTGTTCTGACTATTTAATAGGGAAAAATATGAGGGAAGCACAGGAATTGTAAAGAAGGTTCCACACTGCAGCTTATGTTGATGGCATCTAGTTTTATTTTGAGTGAAGTGGGAGGCAAAGTACCATGCAACAACACTGTCATCTGTCTTATGACTGAAGTTATACTTCTCATAAGCAGAAAGGTTATTTATAATCACCTGTGAAAATTGCCTACCAGTAATTTTTCTGCATAGCACACTCCTGTAATGACCTCTTTTTTTCCAGAGAAAGTCAAAGAGGGTTTAATGAACAAACCTTCCCAGTCTTTGTTTCTTCCCTTACATGAGGGCTTAGATAGGAAGGAAGAATTGTTCCTGCAAGCCAGACTTTATTGTTCTCTTCTTGAGCATTTATCACAACAAAATACAGATACAAGAGGTTGTTCTGCAGAAGAACCATGTTATATTAGGTTAGTGCTTATCTCTTCATGTCACTAGAGCTCTTGACCACATGCTAGAGATGATCCTTGCTTTTTCCATCATCCCCATTTGGCCATAATTTTAACTCCCTTTTCATGATACAGGAAAAAACTGTTATTCAGTTTACGTGAGCTAACCCTGTCCCTTGAAGCCTTATGTCTTCCCTCTCAGTATGAAATATAGCAACTCTAGAGCTAAATGTACATTTTTAACAAATAGTAAATATGTTAACTAGATTAGAATTTAGTTCTAGTATTAGATATAGTGCTTCAGAATATTAGGTTTTATTGTTTCCATGAGAATGATGTCATATCATGACCTCATATTAAGAGCTAATGCAAAGTACAGCTGCTCTTCTCCAATAGTCCTTTTAAACAATGCAAATGTGTTGCTTTCCTGTCTGCTCTACTCAGAAAGGCACATGTGCTCCAAATAGTATCTTTTTAGCCTGATGTAGTTGGAAAAATAAAAGATGTCATTTCTTCCTGCAAATTTTGCCTTTGTTATCTCTGTAGTGAGTAATTGCTAGAATAAAGTGTCTGGACAATCTTAATGACGTCCAAAGGGTTCAAAGGAGTCTGTAAAGTTTGTCATCACTGCTTAAGTTGTCAAATCATAGAAAATAGTCCTGGAAAAAACCTCAAGAGGTCATGAAGTCTCTAAACTAAGATCAGTTATACCTATCTTTTTTTTCCTGAAAGAAGTTTGTCTAACCTTTTTCAGTGATGGAAATTCCATGACCTTCCCAGAAAAATCTATTCCAAAGCTCTTTCTTAATGTTTAACCTTTGATGCTGTCACTGCTTGTTCTTTCCACTATGAGCAAGTAGAACAGATGATTTTCTTCTTCTTGACAAGAGCTTTTCATGTAATTGAAGGATGCTATGATCTTTCCCCTCTTTCCCAGCAAACTATTTTTCTGTCTTTGTGTTTTCTAATCTTTAACCATTTTCTTTGCTCTTTTCTGGAGAGGTGATGAAGCAAGAAGATTTGATATCCTACTTCGAACCCTGTTACCTTCCTTTCAATCTTCCTGCTAGTTTAGCAAGGAGAATAGAGATAAGACTCTTTAGATCATCATGTTCTCTCCCAGGCTGCCTGAAGAATTTGAGCTGGTATTGTTAGCTATTTTTACTTTTGTATAGTTAGCTCTTTGCTTTTGTGACTGTTTTGGTTTTTGAGTTTTTTAAATGCAAAAAAAATATATTTGTTTGAATATAAACAAATATAATCTGTGTTGAACATAAAATCATTGATGTGACTCCAAAAAAAATTATTCTTCAGAGGAGTTTTTCACTTCATGTATTGCTGAACATATTTCCGTCTGCCTGTGCAGGACAGGCTAGACGTGCTCGTTTGCCTTGAAAGCTTTGGTAACCTTGGTTTCCATATGATCTGCATCTGTAGTTAACTGTATCAGTTAACTTTGGTGAAAATATCATCACCAAAGCTCTGGTTTAAACCACTACCATAAACAAATGCATTCTTTCTGAGGGACAGCATTAGGGACATCATATCCCTTTGGCTCCTGCAGACAGTTTTCTTCTGAGACATTTTGCCTTCTTTAGAGCTTCAGAATCACTTTTGCATCGAAACTTTGTGTTACTTAGCAGCAGGGTTTTCAGTTCATTTTGTGTCTGTACTTTGTCAATTGACTGAGCTCCACCCATTTCCACCATGAAGTATAGGTCACCGCTTTTTTCTTTTTCCCTATGCAGCTGTCCTTCTGGCAGTCCTTGTGGTGAACTTCTTCCAGTTTTGTTTCAGTCCCTGAACTCTACAGGTCTGAGCCAAAAACTCTGTCATGTAAGTACCATCAATAAATATCTTTTTCTTAAGCTCATGGGATCAGTCCTTTTTTTTTGTGCTCTGCCTGGAAATTCCAGAGTTAGGCCAGATGGGAGATCCCCTTGTAACATCTGTTCTGGGACTGTGCCCTTAAGTCATTATCAATGGATGTGGCTTTGCCTTGCTAATGCAACCTGTGGACAAGAGAAAAAATGGATGTTGAAATCAGACATTGAAATAAATTCTCCACTGCCATCACTCCAATAAAATTATGTAACACTTAATACTTGCTTGACTTTGGGAGCATTTTTTGTGCTCTGAATTGTGAGCAGTACGATTGTGGCACCTATAGGAACACATTAGTCCTGGGCAGGGGTGTTGGACTTCCATATAAAAATATAGCTATGTGATTTAAAATAGTTTTGTGCATAAAAGAACATAAAATTAAAATTTTAAAAGACTTAACACAGATAACAGTTTAGGATTTGATATTGCTTTAGCCTGGAAAATCAGTTTCTGGTCTTGAAACAGCATTTAATATAGCTTTCTGTCTTTGTGGATGTCTATGTGACCTTTGTGGGGACCCTTCCTGATGTCCATGAACCTTGTCTGGAAATAAAGGCAATAAGTCCTTTTTCCTCCTCTTTTCCAATGCTTTTTGAGATGCAAATATTCATGCATGGGTCACAACAGTTCTGAAGTCCAAGAAAGCAAAACCATGAGATCAGGGACTTTGAGAATTGTCAGTAAAGCCATAAATACATCTTGCTTTTATATATGGAAAAAAAATACTGGTTTCCTCTCATATTTGGATTTGAGGGGAAAAGAGAATTTTCAAAGGCATGAAAGAGTTCAGTCTTCTGAGCATGAATATCTAAGCAAGATGTGATCCTAAAATTACAAGGAGTCAACATCTGGGTATGTTTTCCCACATTAGCAACTGCTGTCCTAAACTGCTGTTGTATGTGATGTTAAACAGCTGCTCAGTTTCACCCCAGAGGTAAGACTATTCTGTATCCAACTTACATTGAAGTCTCTTAGAGCTTTCAAGATAGAAAGGTCTTAGAGAATGTGTAAAGCAGAGGCACTGAATCTTCACTGTACTTGGTAGCTAGAAACTCATGCTTTAATTCAATAAAAATCTGCTGATATGTTTTAATGCCTATTCCTGGCACTACCGTATTCCACTATCCAACCTTCATTTCTCATCATCTATATACTAAATTGTGCAAGTCAGGAAGTGGATTCTGTCCCCACCATGTCCTAGTGAAATACTATACAAATAGCTGCTACAAATATTAATAGCTGGTCCTTTTCAAGGTACTGCACCTTTGTCTACAATTTGCAGTAAGAATGATCTCTATCCTGCCAACACCATCAACCCATCCTGCAGGCTGAAAAGCCTGGTGGCTTTTGAAGCTGAATGTTTAAGTAGGGTTTCTTACCATACTGCTTTTTAAAGGTTGTACAGGATCAGGGAAAGAATTATCTGGGACTTGTTTGTATTTAATAAACTTATGCTCAGGAAGTTCATAATGGGTAAAAAAGATGAATGTTTTGTAAACAACACAAACATTCTTCCTGTGGTGATTATAGACAGGATACTGAAATGTAACACACCAACGCCTGTAGTATTTGTCTGTATTTCTGTATCTTAAATGAGATGAATCATGTAGAAAGAAAAGGCATGACTATAACACACCACACTGAGTGGGACTGTAATTCCCCAAAATCTCCATGACTTCGTGAAAACATGTTCATAAAAAAGCAGAAATATGATTTTGTAGGCACTTGCACACAGAAATAAGACACAATTGTGATTTCTTACAAAAAAATTACAGAGGTGAGAATGATGGATGTTGCTTCTTCCAAAAGTTTCATGATGAAAAGTTCTTTTGAAGGTGGCCTTGTTTTCTAAGTCCACCGGGAAACACTCAACCATTTTCCCAATTTCTGAGACCAAACTGAGCTCCAAGTGCACTTGAAAAATCAGTAGCTCTGGAGTTAGCTTTCTGTTTACTAATGTAGTTCAAACATTTGCTGAATTATATAATATTTTTCCTTCCAAAAGAGTTCATAACTTTTTCCATAGGAGGATATGGTGAGATGTTGCTTTTCAGTTTGTCTGAATTACTGCAAAAGATCTGACTTGCATTGTGAGAACTACAAAGAATATTCTAAAAATGTTTTCAAGTATACATCTGTGGGTATCTCTCTCCTAAAATCTATTGAAGAACATACCTAAAAATGGTGTGGAAACATTTATGCTTTGTATTAACTATATTGTGTCTGAGTCATTGCCATAAAAGAAAAATCAGAGGCTGAATTCAAAATAAGGTTATTGTAGTAGTTCGAACTATATTTTGAGCTGGTGGAACCTTCTGAGCATACTAAGGCTGAAAAAGTCCTGTCCAGCCACTTTTCACTCTTTTGCCCTAGCCTTGTTGAGAAAAAGCATGTGAGTGCTTTCACAGAGAATCAGACAGGGCAAATGTTCACTTATTTACTACTTTAAAATTATCTGCAAACAAGCATAGTTTACCTGACGTGCATGTTAGTGAATTCTGCTCTACTGGGCTGTTTACCTTCACTCATTGTAGGTTCTTTTGCACTTGCAATTCTGTGCTGTAAGCCTTACTCCACAGTAAGTGTTAGTTTTAGAATCACAAGAAAGTCTTACAAAGTGTTCTCTTCCCCTTGAGGAATATTACTCTGTATTCACCTCACATAACACAGCCTCTTTACAGATTACAAACGTCATTCAAGTCAAGCCAGTCTGGTAGTGAGTCTCCTCTAAATAAACTTTCTTTTATATTCCCGGTCTTAAAGTCTGTTCTCTGTCTCTTTATTTTCTTTGCTCTTTTGTGTGGGGTTGAGATTTATAAGGACTGCTGTTACAAGCAGTATACGTTTTCTTACATCAGTCCTTTTGGTCTCAAGAACGTGGAACAGAGAATTTACAGTGGCCATAAAAAGGACCCCCCAAAAATACGATTCACCTTTGCAAATGTTCTGAATTTGATGTAGAAAACCAGTGAGATGAAAGGTTGTTCCTATTATTCTCCGTGAAGAAAACCAGCTCCTGGCTACCATTAAAATTAGTGAGGAGCTTACATCAACTCTCTTTTTAGAAGCTAGAGGAAATTCTCACAATTTTCAGAGTCTTCATCTGTACCTTTGCAGAGAGCCAAGCTGGCTTGAGATCTGAGAAACTTTCATCTTCAGGAAAATTCAAGCACAGCTCCCAGAGTTTTGCTTAGGTCTGTGTCTAAGGGAACTGTATTTCTTCATGGAACATAGTGGAATATTCTAAACAAAATATGAAAACCTGTTATAAATAAACCTAATTAAGCATTTTCAGATGAATAAACAGTAGTTTCATAACCCTTGCTATGAAATCTCATAATCTTTTAATTAAGTCCATGTTTAATATCAAAATGACAGTTTGATGGAGTTGCTTTGAGGATTAAATAGGGCAATGTACCACATGCAGTTTTCCTGCTCCATACGCTATAGATTTTACATGGGGATGACATCACACTAAGTAGAAAGACAAGTCCTCCATTACCTGGATAATGTGTGCTAAATAATGTCAAACCCGGTACCTTTCATATGAGTTCCTTTTTCGGAATTGAGCTCCCTAAGGTTCTCTTTGTTCACATTTCCTCAAATTGGTCGTCTCACTCTGGAGCAGCATCTGTATAGTCTCTGAAAGGTAAGAAAGTGAAAATCAGACTTTGGTTTTCTTAGGATGTACTCCAAGATTCTATGACTTGTGTGAGGTATGTTTCCCACTGTTGCTAGCACGCTGGACGAGATCTTAATTGATCTCTTGTTCTTTATTTTCTGGGCAGAATGGAGTCTTTGAAGATGAATACTGGCTCATAAACTAAATGCTTTCAGCTGTTGCTGCTGAACATAACAATTCCTAAGAAGATTTTTGTCAGTTGCTAAGATATTTCCTTGTTTTTATGGAGAAGAAAAGGTTGTAGTTTAACCCTTAAACAACTTCTGGATAACATTACAAGTCACACTAAATGTGTACAGTAGAAATTTAACAGCTGGAGAAGCAAAGCATTCTTTAGAAAGGCAAAGCATCTAGAAATGGGAACATTGTACCCTGATTAGATGCAGGATTAATATGACCTGCTAATCAGGAAGTCATATTCACTGAGTAAGTTGGTCCACTCTAAACTTAAAAAACATGAATGGATAAACTTAAATAAACTTAACTATTACTACTGTGTGTATATGTAGTAGCTAGGTGAGAAAATGTTGCAGGACAAGACCATCATGCAGCATGCTGTCACAGCACAAGGAAAGATCTAATCAATCTTTCACAGAAAGCCATTTCAAACCTTTTTTTTTGCCTTTATTCCAGAAAGGAGTGACTTGTTACATGGTGCAGCTGGCAGCCTGTCTTGGCCTGATAATGCATGATCAGAGCCTCATGAAACAGTTTAGTTGGAACGCCCTCCCAGTACATAAAATATTCTAAATGAAAAGCAGAAACACAGTGGGGTGAGAGGAGTGTTTTTGGGAGTCAGGCGTGTCTGAGTCCAGATTCTCCCATAGCAGAACTTCCCCTCCCTGCCTTTCTTTCTCCCCAGCCAAGCAGGTCAAATTATTCTCTGTCTTGCTGGAGCAAATGTTGACAATCTTTTGAACCTCTCCAGCAAAACAGAAGATTGCTTCAGGAGCTTTCAATTCTACACACACCACGTTAACCTTGCTGTCAGGCAGCAGGAGGCAGGGGAACACCTGATGGGAATAACTAGTATGGGAGCCTTGTGACTGCGGCCTAGAGTTATTGCAGAGTGCACAACCAGGGGGAAGGGAAAGGAGAAACTGGCATCTCCGTTATACCCAGGGTTGGACCCAAACCCCACATTATTGTATAAACTACTGTGGACAAAATAGTAGGATCCAGAGCTTCCATTTTATTGTGTGTTTGTGTGTTCTCTGTTGGGAAATCACTTGAGCTGCCACTGTAAGTCTTTGGTGAGATGGGAGAATGAATATCTGGTAGGAATAAAAGATAAATCCATACTCCATATAGTAGGAAAAAAAGTCTTGTCTCCTCTAGGGAACTTGTTGAGGTGCTGGGAAGTACCTCACTCTGCCTTTTCCTCTGCTGAGAGCAAGACATCTCAGCTGTTTCCCAACCAGCCATCAGGTTTTGTCCCCTCTTTCTGGGGTACATAACAAGTGACAACCCACTACACTTACAAGCTGCAGCTCAGACAGTTAATGCTGTTGGCGGAGGAGTTCATACCTTGATAACACTCTTTTTAGGAATTCACAGGAAATATTGTTTTTTCTTTCATAGGTTTAGCAGCCCCCCTGCCACCCAAAAAAGGTAAATCACATACATAGAGCTGCCTTTGGGTGCAAACTCATGCAGCTGTAAGCTAGAAAATTCCAGAATTAAGGGTGTTGCTTGTTTGTTTTCCAAAATTAATTGAATTTTCCAATGATTAGCTTTTAAATTATCTGTAACTTCTGCTATCATGTGCTTCTCTCCTGCAAGATCACTGTCTCATTAAGTGCAGAGTGTACTTAGCCATTGAGCAAGCTTAATCTTTTCTTCCTTTTGTGTTTCCCATAGCATTGCTAAATGCACACTACACTTTTCATGGAGTTTTCTGTAAGACTCATCACTTAGGCTTTTCTTTTTAAAGCACTTAAAAATATTCCTTTTTTACATTTCTGTGAGATTAAGAACTCATTTTATCAAGATTTTCTAGAAAATATGAATCCAAACTTTAAAATACTAAGGTGCATTTTTTCAAAAAATAGCACACTGAATTTGGGTTCCCAGTTCCAAACTTGAACATGCAGTAATAAGCAGCTTTCACCATGTGAGAAGCCAAAATAAACGTAACACACCGTGATGAACAACACCTAGGATCTTTGGGACAGGTTGAATCCAATTGTTCAGAGGAGCAAAATTTACCGTTCCTTGAGTTTCTTTCAATTGCTGCAGCAACCTGTCTTGCAATCAATAGGTACCTATTTTCAAATCAGTCCTAGGCGATGGTCTGCTCTGCTTGGTCAGTTGGACAGAAGCCTTTAACTGAAAATACTACCTTACAGTCTTTAATGTCATGGTTTCTTGCATGTACGTGCAGAAGGATACGAGCTTACAGCTACGTGGACAGTGTAACCATTGACTTCTCTTAATTACAGAAATCTTAAATTATTTTGTATTGTATTTTCTTTTATGAGTTCCTCATATTTTTCAAGAGGTTAGTTAAATTATGTTTGACTTTGTAAGTCAAAAGAAATGTTCTATTTTCCCTATATTTTTACATATTTGTACATACTTTCTTGTATAACAATATGAAAAAAGCTCTTAGAACTGAGAACATCCCCACTACCTCTTGGTTATATTTAATGCTTTAGTTCTCCTGCATAATGCTTTCATGACAGTTGAGGTAGAAGGAGGAATTGTTCAGTAACTGTAACTTGTATAAAATGATATCTTAGTGTGCTTTTTTGACAATTTGCTTGTTACAATTAACACATGACATTACAATAACTTTGTGGATTGTCTGCCAGTATGTACTGTTCATATACTGAAGAATACACTGAGGATGTCAATCTGTACTTACTTGTGAACGTTCCAGCAGTTCATAACTAGTGCTTTGCCTTAGATGTCACAAAATCTAATCCTTGTTATATCCCATGCGTTCCATATTAGGCTGGAATTCCAATGGAAATTCATGAGGGACTTTCTGTCTGCAGGGTTTTGTAATGTGGCTATGAATACCACTAAAAATGTTTTTCTTAAAAGCTGCATATCCACACATGCCCTCTTGGTAAACCACTGGGTTGCTGAATTAAGGTTTTATTTACCACTGAAATAAATACACTACCCCGTATACACATAGTCAGGAACCACATATGGGAACCATTCCTAGGCTATATCAACATCAGTTAAGTTGTTTGCTGTATTTAATGCTGTATGTTAGCATTGGGAAGTATGATTTAAAATCATTAGCTTTGCTAGTTAATCTCTTCATCTCTTCCAGAGATTTGGAATCTGTGAGAATCTTTGTCTTTCCAAACTTGGAAGTGTTTTGCATGCTTTGAACCCAGTTTCAGAGAAAATTCTACCATCTTTCTTGGATGTCATTTGCATGATATTTGCTTCAACCTTCGTGCTGTCAGAACAGACTTTGCAAACTTAAGGTTTTCAAAAAAGGAAGACATACACAAGACATAGGTGTGTTCTTTTTTACTGAACTCTCTTATTTGACAAAAAATAATAGTGCTCTTAAATGTTTTGGGTTTTTTTTTCATTCTACAAAATTCTATTAGTATGCACTATATATTAGTTCTGGAAAAAAAGAAGTAAAATGTATTAACCTGACTTAGTGTTTTACTTCTAATTTGTTACCTGATGAGTAATGAAAAATGACTGTCTGAATAAAGCATTTTTGCTGAATATTTTAATAAATCATATACAGTTTTTCCAGCTTATTTATGGTTCCAGCCATTTGATACTATATATTTTTTAAAAGTTGATTATTGGCACTAGCTGATACACCTGTCATATATCTATTTACAGTACATACATCCTCTCTGCCAAGTTAGGTCATAGTTTGCAATGTGGTTAGCACTGAATTCACAACATGGCATGATTCTGTATAACAATCTGAACTTGTGAAACCAACTAAATAGTGGTAATCTTATAGAGAGTTTTATTAAGCTGCAGCTACACATGGGGATATAGGAAATATGTTGCTGAAGCTAAAATTTATGTAATTAATCATTTTGAAATGAATTTTCTTCTCTCTGTGTGTATTTTTGTTCAGGATAATTAGCTAACCACAGTTTGTTTATACAAGGTGTGTGTAATCTGTTTATAGAGCATGGCAGCTGACATAATGTAGCTTTTGGAGAACTGTGACATTCCCTTCTCACAAGTAACATTTGAAATGATAAAACAACATTCAGATGAATTACTCCCCACCAGGTAAAAATCATTACAGCCCACATTCTCCAATAATATTTTAAATCCACCTTGTTAAACCTTTCCACAGAAGCAACCCCACTTGCTGTAACTGTAGAGCAATTATTTGGCCAGTTTGGGGCCCCAAAAATGTGTTTAAAGTAAATTTACTGTTACTGAGAAGAGTGTTTTTTGTAGACCAAAATGTAGACCAAAATATGTTACGATATGGCTCGGACAAAAATAATGAGATTTGATTAGGGGATTAGAAGCACGAACATGCAAGTTTCATGTCATTTGGATGGAAATATGACATATTAGGCCATGAGGAATATGAGCCCAAGTATTCGCCATCTTTGAGACTCTCACTGTGCCTGAGCTCTGAGAAGATTTTCTCCAAGATCACTCCATGCTGCTCAGAGGAGAGCTTTCGGAAATGCCAGGATATCAAACTTCTCTATTTGATGACCCCCGCAAAGTACCCATAATTTTTGTACCAGGATCTATGTGAATGTCTTTTTTCTGGACTGGTGTATTTTTCCCTGTAGAGTGATAAAGCAGGGAGCATATAAATATAATTATGGGATTTTGGTCTGCCTGGAAGTGTTGTGCAAAGATGGACAATAAACTTACTGCCTACATCTTCCGGGAGGGGCATTGTGCCAATAGTACTTAGAGCTGATGTGAATGGCTCTAGCTTTGATTTCCAGAAGAAACACGGATCCCTTTTGTATGGGTAGAGTATACCTCAGCTGGCCTGCATTTGCTGGATTCAAATCTCAGGGGAAAGGTAACCTGGCAAAAGTGATGTCTGCTGAGGATCAAGTTTGTTGGCCCCCAAACAGCATAAATACCTGTAGTGGGTGAATCCAAACTAGAATCAATTATCCAGGGAAACAGTCTGGCATGGGTCTGAGGGCTGGGCTGTGTACACCTCCTTCCTTAGTCTGCAGTGGTAAAGCAAAGGATGAAAAGGAAAGAGCAGTTAAAACAAGCAACTGTGTTAACAAAAGAGAGTGGGGAAACACTGCCTCATCTTGTGCAGTCTCTTTTCCCCCTAGATATGGCAGCTTTCAGTTCTTCATGCTTGCAGGCCGGCTCCCAGGACACAACAGCAAAGCAAGGAGACAAAGACATGCATCTGGCTTTGGTTACAGATTTCTGTCAATGAGGTCCTCCTCCCACCCTGAAGGAAATTCATTGCTGTATAGTATGTCCCAGTGCTGAAGCAGTGCTGGTGTGCATACACAAGTGAAGATGTTTGCTCTGCAATCTCTGTGCTCTGCAGCCTGTGGAGCCTCCCATAGTCACGCCAATGCACAGCCTGGAGGGTTCTTCTGACTTGGAAATTCAACTTGCAATGTACACTAGTGCTGCTCCTACCCATCTGTGGACTTATTTACAGGATGGTTTCTTCTTATAACTGCTAATTGCTGGTGATAGCACCTCTTTCACCTTGCTTTGACAGCACATGAACCAGGTGTAAATGAGCTAGATGTTTACCCCTTTGCCATCTCTGAGCTGCAAACTCCATCAGCATGCACAAACTACCCATTTCTGCAGAACTGTGATGCCAGATGAAAAGTTAAAAGAGAGTGGACAGGATCATGTTCTGCAAATGAGTGAACTTAGTGCTGAATTCTATAAATGTAGTAAAAGCGATTGGGTGATTGCAGTTAGCCTTTCCATTGCACTGCTGCAATTCAAGACCCAGCAGGCACAGGTAAAATGGGACTGTGATAGTTTTTCTCTGCTGGAACGACACGTCAGGAAAGATCCCTGGCTGGTAGAGTGGAAGTTTCTACTCTGGAATTTTCTCACCTGGAAGTGAGTAGAAACTTATATTAAATTGAGCATATACTCCAAGGAGAAAATTTCCGGCTTTACCAAAATAATTGGAAATTTTGTTATTTAATTCAGTGAGACAGGCTGTCAGTCCCAAAATCCTTGGAACATAAGAAGGCTGCCACATGACACTGAAAGAGGTGCTGTTGTCTTACTGCATGTAGGGCTAGGATGGATGTAAGGATGAGGTGGGAGGTGAGGTGGAAGGAGGAGAGGTCATTATTTCAATAGCTTGGTCTGTGAGATATGCACTGTACCAAGCACCTGCCATACTGCATGGTTTATATATAGCTGCTTGCAAATGCTCTTTCTGCTGAAACCAAGCTGCTATGGCAATGATACAGGATGTAATGTGTGCTGCTTTCTCTGTGTAGGATGTTCTCATGCAACTCTTTAGTATCAACCTGTGACAATTTGGTCCTCTAACTAGTAGGTGGGTGCTGAAGCTTCCTCATGGGGTACCTCATGCAAAAGCTGCAGATATTTTCTTCCTAATACTTTTGTTTTGCAGGTATGATGTATACCTGAAATATTTGTCCTTAGTGCTTGTAGCTTTTTTGGGATGTATTTGTTGTGTCTTCCAGAAGTGTTCGGTATTTTACCAGAATACTGAGAGAGGGAATAAGACATGACCTACTGTGTTCTATTTCTGGGAACATTCCTGCATGATAGTTGTGTTTACACTGACTGTATCCTCAAGCCCACACTTAAAATGTGGATCAAACGGTATTGCCAACATGTATTTTTCCTTGAGAGTTTTTCCGGATATGGAGTCATATTTGCTGCTCTGCCAGTATTCTTGCAGCTAGTGTCTGTTTTATATTTCTGTGCAATTCCTCTTGTTAAAGAAAGAAAGAAAGAAAGAAAGACAAGCATAATGGCCAATGTCTGGCAGAAATGTGCAACTGGGAGTATTGACTCTATCGTGATTTCAGATGAGTAAATGATAAATAAATATGCAAGGAGCATGCAGCAATGAGCTCTTGGGTATAGCATTGCCATTCTACCATTTCTATTATGTTCAGATGACAGTAAGATAGTCATGTAATGGCAGCGAATAGAAATTGGGTGATTAACAAGTCTGCTCTCAAGCTATTTAATATGCAATGTACTGCTCAGAATCCTGCTACAGTGAGGGTACAGATGTATAGCTAGGCCTTGCACATTTGATTCATAGTTTGTTAATAATATGTGATCAGTTAAACTGCACAGAAGGAATACATAAAATTATTTAATCGTTTAGAAATCACAAAATTTGCTAAATAATGGGGTAAGGAAAATTGAATTTGTGCAGCTTTTTGTCATTGCAGAGCAGTCCAAGCTAGCCTTTAATTTTCATTTCTGGGTCATGTTACAGTGTCAGGTCTAATTCATGGGCATTTATAAAAGGCACATTTAAAAATCTTCATTGCTTTTAATTACAGCATTGAAAAATGCTGTAATTTTTCCTGAAGGCTCATAAGATATTGCACAAAAAAAGAAATAATCTTAGGCCACTGATCTGGAAAATGCTTTCTGTTTTGGCATTCTTTACACCATAAGAGGGCAAAGGCCCAGTATCTGTGATGTTACTCAGTTTGGTATATTTCATCCTCTTCAAAAGGCTTCATCTCTCTGGACAACCAAAACCATTAATCTAGGGAAAAAGAATCAGCACTTAATAACAGAATGTTACTTTACTGAGCACTTAAACTGTGGCCAGGAAAAGCAAATACACTCTGAATCAACCCAGTGCAGTGAAGTGGAATATAAATGTTGCAGAGCTTATCTATGGAAGCATGTTGTCATTTCTCTGAGGTTTCTATCAAACTTTTAATCAAAACCATAGCTGAAATTGGCCCACGTTACTGTGATCATTTTTGAGTGTTCTGTACTCTTAAGTCTAGCACACAGATTTATAATGTTTGAACACTAGCGCTTTTGCCAAAAGTCACAGGAAAGTTGCAGGCTTCAGACACACATCATCAGTACATGGAATATATCTACTTCAGAAGCAAAGAGAAGTCCATTGGAGATGGCCACAAACGCACTCCAGTGGCTAGAACCAATGATCCGATAAAGTTGCAAGATGATCTGGGAAATGTATTACTTTAATGAATAAGGAGGAATGTATGCACAAAGACGAGCTGCAGACCAGGTAGGCTAAAGGCCTGTATTAGCTCCTGTAAAAGTCAGATTGGAAAACCTATAGTTAGAGTTCAACACTGAATTGGCCTAAAGAATGCCAGCACTGATTTAATATATAGCTTAGTGACATGTGTTTTTTGCATTCATTCTTTTCTTGGCACAGCTGGTCATTGTGCCTCTTATCTTTCTTACATAAAGAGTAATGTGGGAGTCATACCAAAATATATGAAGAAAATCTCCATATATAGCCCATAATGCCAACTGCACATACATGAAATTCATATTTCACACTTCTTCGGGTAGAAAGATCCTAGCACTGCCATGAGGTGTATTTTAGGCTTATACTTCCTGTTTTGTTTTCTTCTGTGTACATAAACAAGCACTTGCTCATGTGTTCGCATAGCCCACGGAGACAGACATATCTATAGGCAATTTTGGGGGTTTTTGCCTGATAATGCATCTACTAGAATAGCTGTTAGTCTAGTGATTTCATATAGCACTAGAATTTATATACAGACATCAAGTAACACACATATCTCATATTACAGCTGTCTTTGGTTTATATTGGAAACATGGAAAAGAATACAACAGCCTAAATGAAAAGCAGGAGCGGTTTACCTAATATCACAGCTGATACTTTTCTACAATGGTAATACCATAAAAATGCTGTAAGAAGCATCAAAATAAAAAATACGTGTGTGCACATAATACGTAATGTTAGTGAAGTACTTATTTAGTAAACTATACTAGTTAATCATGCTCTCATTAAAATGTTTGGGGAAATGCAGGTTGACCAAAAACATATAAAACATTATAAAGTAAGGAAAAGATATACTAACATTGTCTTGCATTGATACTTATTTTTTCCAGGGAGAGCATTGTATGTTGTTTTGTTTTGATAATGGAGTAAGTGTGAAGAATGAACTTTATGTAAGGAGCAGCAGGCACTGTAAAATGCTGGTATATTTTACTAGTGGATTTACAAGTTAGTTGCTTGTTTCTAATTTTTAAAAGTTAGAAAATATAAAGAATATCCTTACGGTGATTAGATGAAATATTGAATTAATTTTGTGAGGCATGCCAAATTAGGAAAAATGCAATTCATTTGGTTCTCCTTTTCCTAAACTCTATCTCATTGGGTATTGGTTTTGGAATAACTCCTTCTTGTACTCAATTTTCAAAGTGTTTCCATCTGGTTTCATGATATTGGCCCAGTGTTTGAAAGGTAAATAGGCATTCAAGCACTCCAGATACTTTGCAGAGTTAAGCGACCATGATCAGGGCTTTCTGAGACAGTCACATAATCAGTTAGGGGAAAAAATGACTCATTTTTAGGAAGCATCCAAGTCCTTTATCCTTTATGTAGCCAAGACCTCAAACTACCCTGATGTACTTGGCTGAGTACGTGATGAATGGGTTGGCTGGAGGAAGGAACTGGTAGCATTTGTAATTTCCATGTATCTCTGGGAGGTCCCTGTGAGGAAATCTCAAGAATTTGAAGACTCTTCACGCGAATTAGTTCAGGATTATGATTTTTCTATCTTTTGAAATAAATTGCATAAGGTAATTTAGACAGTAGGAGTTGTAAATGACAAAAATTCCTTCTAAATGGGGCATCGTTTCCTGTTTAACTCGTACTTCTCTTTTGATTCTTACTTGCTTCCTGTCACTCTAGCATCTGAAAATCTTTCATACCTCTGTTTAACATTTGTCCTGTAAATTAAGAGAATAGTGGTGTTTACATCTAAACTAGTGGTGTCTATATCTAAATGACTGGATTGGGGGGTCTTCCAGGTTTCTGAGTGTTTGTTGAGACCCTACCATGCACCAGTACACTATAGGGTTTCTGGAGAAATAACCCTGAGATGTTCTGGCTAGAGGTACTCTCCAGTGACCACCACCTTTGTCCCAGCCAAGCCATGGTCCGTGCCATGACTTACTCAGTCTACATGCTGCCATAATTGCCAACAGTACTTACTCCATACAAAACTTCCTGGAGGGAGACAGTAAGTTATCTAATCTGTAGTAGATCTGTTAGCAGAAGTACTATTCACGTATTCAAAACATCAAAGGTCATGCTGCTTAGAAATAATGTATATTTTGTGTTTATGCCATCCATTGAAAATCATTAGGTAGCACGAATCACAGAATTAGTTTCAGCTAAGCCAGAAATACAAGAGTCAGATGTTACAAATAAACTCCAATTTCAATTGATTGAATAATTATTTTATTGAGCCAGTTCTCTTTAGAAAATGGTTACATCAAATGGCTTGAAAACTGTTCCAGATGTCAGTTGTTGTTTTTCATTGGGAATGCATGAGCAAATGGAAGGTCATTTGATTGATACCAGCATCATACATAAGTACGACGCCGTATTCTATCTTAATATATGTGACAAGCAATTTCACTCCTAACAAAACTAAACCTGAGCACCCTTTTTCCTAATTTAAACAAATATTCAGTTGTAATTCTGTTTGTAATCACAGAATACACTCCTGTGTCCCTTCCAGCAACAAGTACCCCTGCATGTTTGAAGACAAAAACTTTAATCTGATACAAGTTCATCCTTCCTGGTATCATTTAACTTAATGTCAGCGTTTACTGAAAGTCTTCAGTCAAAACTATTAAGAACACACTGTTATTTGATGGAATGATTCTTTTGTGAACCACACTGCTTCCTATAGAAAATGTTGACTCTTGGTTGAAATTGCCGGAAAACCAAAAGTGCTACTTTGGATGTACTTTCTCCATTCTTCCCATTCCCACTTACTTCTGTGTCCAGCTTCCTCGGTCAGATTACGCTGCTTATAAAGCATTTAAATGCCTCTAAGAGCAGGGAGATTCAGTGGACTGTGAAGGCAGACAGGACAAAATGTCAGAGCAAAACATTTGCAAACAATTGTTTTTCTTCCTTCTTCTCCTGGCTTTCAGATCCATTACTCTGAAGTAGTGATTTACAACAAGATCATGTTACTTCTTAACATATTCATCATAGTTTTGACAGCCTAATAGGTTTCAATAGCACATTTTAAAAAGCTGACAAACATTTCAAAATATGATTCCTGATATGTCATTAAAAATAATGCTATTCTAAGAGACAGCACTTCCTTTAAAAACAAAGTAAACAACTGGGAACTTCAAACAACATTTTCACCGTGTTTTTAAGGGCTTAAAACAGCAAATTTTTTTTCACTGAGGTTTCACAAGTTCTGAGACAGTAAATAAAGCATGATTTCTAATGTCTTTCTGTGGCCTGTAAGAAAGTAGATACAATGAAACTGTAGTTTACACAGAGCAGCTGAAGAACTGTTAATTTATGAAGGCCAGTGAGCTCTATGGCGTAGATTTTCTCCTTAACAACCAGAAGTTCTGGGTAAACCCTGGCTACCCTGAATTTAGTGGGAATTTAATCACTGATTTCAACAGCTTGGACTGTACTAGTAAATAAAAAATGCTTGGGGGTCTCCTCTGCTCCACTGCAGTGTAGTTGCCTACTGGGACATCTCCATATCCCTTCCGAGCCCTGCACAGGAGTGCTGTGGGAGAGGAGTAATTGGCCTGGGACAAAGTCATGCCAAGGACTCTTCTGGAAACCAGCAGCACAAAGTAGCATAGCCACAAACATTGAGGCTAGAAATTCACCTTCTCCATCCAGTATCTTTTAACTAAAATATACTTGCCTCTTGTTTCTCTGCTCCTCTCATAAATTCAATATCTGAAAGATTAGATCATAAATACAGGCATCACCTGAATTTTTGCCCATGCAGTTCAAAGGGATCAAGAATCTTTCTAGTGAAGTAGATGGTTAGTTGAAAGCTGGATTTGACTGAATTCTCCCCCCTCAAGGTAAAAAAAAATCTGCAGACTAATAAAATTTTAAGTGTCCTTAAAACTGTAAATGTTAAGTAACTATTTTATTTAATTACATACCATATGCCACGTTTGGCACACATTAAAATCTGTAGGGTTTTTATGTGTTTCTTACTGCTCAGTAACTAGTACTTAGTTAAATATTTAATGCCAAACTTCTTGAATACAGAAGTGCCCTGCTTGAATTTACAGTCTCCTGTCATGCAAGAAAGGAAGAGGTAAAAATCTGCAACTCTATAAATCATTAGAGGGTAAAAAACCATATATAATGAATAGGAATCACCTTCCCTCTGGATCACTGAAACTTAGGTCATATGCTCCGTCCAATATGACATAATAGTTACAAATTAAATTATCCTGTAGTGCAAACTTAATGCATCTTCCTATCCACCATGTATCTATTTGAAAGCAAATATTCAATTCAATTTGCATGTATAAATACATGCTCTTTCAGGCTGGGAAGTATGAAAATGTTTCGCCTAAATGTGTAATTAAACATTTAAAAGAACTTTGTGTTATTCCTATTGATCATCTGCTGTGTATCTTCTTCCCTCCATTATGATTCCAAGGAGTTGAAAATAAGGCTTTGTCCTGTATTGTAATTATGGTTTTTCACAGTATGAAATCGTATAAGATTCTGAAGGCAGAAACAGCTCTACAGCATGCTAAATCAAATAAAAAGTTATTACAATTAGTTTTTGTAGCCTTTTTAAAAAATAAAATTGTTGCCAGAAGGAAGGATTTTAAACCACATAGAGAAAGAATTTCTGCCTTTTGCTTCCCTCTTTTAGGTTGCAATGCCATTAAAAAAAAACCAGGAAGAAGAATGGGAGCAGAAGTATTCACTCAATGAAAATAATAAGAAAATTAAATAAAATACAAGCAAAGCCACTGTTTGCCTGAGTCAAAAGGACTTGAACTTAGAGCCTTCTCTACTCCACCTTTCCTTTGTAGCGACAGATTTTCATAGGTGAGATGGAGAACTATGGGAAATGTTTCACTTTCATTTTGCCTCAACTACCTGCATTGTTTTTCTTGAAAATTATTCTGTTGGAAATATGGAAGCATATGAAAATAAAGGTGAGATTTTTTTTTCTGAAAAATTAACAATCCTAAAGAATATGTTAGAGTTTGGGTGCCTTCTGAGGGTACAATGGAAAAGATGTCTCTCTTCTGGATTTCTTGTTTTATTACTGTTATTTTTTAGGATGGATGAAAATTACAAAGCTTTATTTTGTTAACAAAAGTCCTAAAGTCTTCCTCAACTCTGGGAGCATATGGCATTCTTTAATTTTTTGTCTCTCTGATCACCAGGAGCATTTAATCAAACCATGATCTAGAGTCATCAAAGGGATAATGTACCATGAAAAGATGAAGTTAATTCAATTGCAATAACTTTATTAGCACTACATTGTACCCAGGTACAGTAGAAGTTAATGAAGGCAATGAATAGCCAGCATCTGCTCATTGAAAATAATTTAGTACTAATTTAGTGTAGATTTTACACACAGAGAGATAACTTCTGCACTGAAACATCAGCTGTTTTTATTGCTGCCTAATACACAAAATCAGCACATTAGTTTGGCACAGATTTCTAACAGAACAGTCCTGACCTTGCATCAGAAATGAGAACTGTGATTATGCAGAGTAAATAGTTGTTGTCCAAAAGTTTGGCATTCTCTGATCATAACTTTTAAAATTGTGGTGTATTCATCACTGGGAAAAAGGTCACTTGAAGCTCAAAATTTGTTCTCACCCTGTTCACATGTTATTTTTGAACATATAAAATGCTCTTTATTTTTCATTTGTAGCTCCAGATTGCAAATAGATACTCATCTGCTGAGTAGCCTACTTATGAAAAAACTTTGTTGAAAGCTGAGGATTCAAAGTGTACTGACCTTGTGGCATACAATATTCCCTTCTCATCTAAAAGAGTAAATACTCAATGCTTTTAATTGAGACTGTAATGAAACAGATAGTGTTTCCTGTTTCAGTTGGTTTCCTCTGCAATTTTTAAAACTTTCTTGGACGCTGTCTTAATGAAGCATTCCTCACAGTGAACTGGTTTGTTAAAATATTTTTGCAAACCAAACATCTGAAGAGGCATGTTGCAAACCTGAATCAAGCGGAAACTGAGGTTTTAAAACATATTTGGAAAAAGTATTATTTGCAATTTACCTTCCCTTTTTTGCTTAGAATGTTCCATCAACATCATAATTTCTGAGAGGGTAACGTCCAGGAAGAATTCAAAGCTAGTTCCTTCATGTAAACTGTCTTCTGATAGCTAGTAGTGGACTCTCCACTAGTATTACTTAATGTTTAGGAAACAGAGTGAAAGAACTCAGCTACTAATGTGAAGTCATGTAAGTCAAATACATACTAGAGTTTAAACATAATAAAGCATTTGCCGAAAGGTAGCACTGAGAGGGAATCTGAAGGTATGCCTAAAATTGCTGCCATAAGGCTCTGAGAAAACTTTTATTAAGAAGTCCTTTCCCTTCTATAAGAGCAAAGGCATGAAAGGCAGTTCATCAATATTTTGTCAATGGCAGATGAGCTTCTTTATGACTAAGTAAGTGTTATACATGTTTAGTGATATCCTTAGGAAAGACAGTTTACTTTTTTTCTTTGAGCTTTACTGCAATTGCTTTCTTACCCATTAATTCCTGAAGAGGCATGAGCACTGCAGCTCTTACAAGTGACTGATGTAACAGGCTCAAGAGCCAGACAGGCATAAATCCCATTTCTTAGATGTTTTCTATAGTGCTGACAAACCTGCAGTCCGGAACATGTCAGTTCTGTATGTTTAAAGCTGTGGATGAGCCTCAGCCTTTCTATTTAATGACATGTTTCTTGTAAGCAAATATGCAATAGAAACTGAGCTCTGTGTGTGTTTGATTTTGTGTGTTTTAGTATTTAAAGCAGTTGTTAAGTACCAGATTAATGTCTCTGTACAAACCTGCTCAGTTAGCCAGGTCTGTAAATAATGTATTAAGTCTTACTCTGGGTCTCATAATAGAGCACATTGAACCATTCCTTTTAATATTGCTGTTATGACCTAACATAAGAAACAAGTATTACTTTCCTCACAATAGGGAAGTCAAAGATTAACAGTCTCAAGTGGAATCTTTGTGGTAAGAACAAGGAGCAGCAGTTTGAAGGGCTACCTTAAATTACCCCAGCAGCAACTACCTTTCAGAAATTCAGATTCACCAGTCCACTTTCAAGAGATTAAATTTACTCAAATAGCAGGCAATGTCACGTCTGTAAATAGCATAAAATGCAATGGATTGGGCTGTTAGGAAGAAAATGCTGATTTACTAGCAGAGTTAATGAATGTCCTTTAAAAAAAAAATTAAAAATATAGTGCTTGGCTTAAAGGTTTGGATTTTAACTTGGTATCAGAAAAAGGAAATCAGGCTGTCTAATTACTGACACCTGGTTCTTCCAGTCTGCTTTCAGAAGCTTTTTGTAGCCCGGAGTGATAGACAGCAGAGAAATGATTTTCTAATTTTCATTTGTTTTAGCTGATCTATAAACAGTGCTTTGACCTAGAGATTGAGATTCCAGAGACTTATTCTCCTTGGAACCAGGAAGCTAAAGAAACCCAGACAAAGTCACGAACAGGGGCAACTTTTTTTTTTGCTTGTCGTGAGGAGAATAAAGCTTTTATCATCGCTGATAAAAAATGACTGCAACACTTATTGCTTTCAGTGTAAGAAGCTGCAAGATCAAGGTAATAGGGCATTCTCCAAAGGATACAATAGGGAGTAAAAGCACTATTCTAGTATAGTGAAATAGAAATTCTTACAAAAATGGTGGTCATCCATTTTAAGCTGAATGATACTCAAGAAAAGAAAAAGACCATAGATGGGCTTTTTTGGTGCATTATAATCACAGTTAGCTGAAAGCTCTGAGTAATGAAGCAGATGATACTGTGTGAGGTTGTCCATCTAAGCTTCCCAGCAGTAAGGAATTTACTATAACAATTTATGGACTTTGGTTCCCATGGAAAGAAATATGTGTATGCCTATCCTGATGTAACAGAAAGTAAAAGCTGAAAAATAAAGTAACTGTTCCCAGGGCTTTTCACATTCGACTTGATTTCTGCATTAATCATCTCTATCACAAACAGTCCTTGGCTGTAGTCCATGAAGACAAAGGAATGATTTCACAAAGCAAAGGAAGACATTTTTCATTTACTTGTGGACATCCTCAGTCTGAAAGGTAATCTTTCAATAACAGAGAAATTTAATGTGGAAGCAGTGATATTGACAAGTAAGGTTAAACAGACCGAAGCAATGCTGAGTTTCACTTCAGATTCTGGGTAAAGACACTTCTCTTTGTGCCCAATGTGCTTGAAACTTTGAATCCTGGAAAACTTAGGGCTAATCTTAACCTAACTTCTTTTTCTTACCCTTGCCTCTCCTGTCAAGTGCCAGTTTGAGAACCAATCATGATGCTTCGCATGCAATCTAAAATGTTTCCCACAAAACTTAAAAGGTTTTTCACCAAAAAAAAAAAAAA